>NTPY01000370.1:100805-131239 GCA_002922825.1 Brachionus calyciflorus
AGAAAAAGTTAAATACACTAATGCAACATCGATGTAAAACTATTTTTTTCGCTAATGGGACACTAACTTTATAGAGAATTCAACATAAAGTCACGCTCAACTTTAACATTTACATTACATCAATTTTTTAGTATACTGGGCATTTTGGTTAACAAAATTTTTATAACCAGACTTGGTAGACAAAACGTTTGGTTAACCAACATCACTAATTATTACTTAACTTAAATAAGAGTCCATTGTGCCAGACTTTATCAAACGCTTTTAAGATATCAAATACAATTCCACAAATTTTTTCTTCATTTTCAAAGCTTTTAAACTCTTTGATAAAAATAGAAAATGTTTTCTGTCGTTTGTCTTTTTGCCTTAAATCCTGATTGATAAGATGTAAAAATTTAATATATCTCTAGAAACTTGATCAGATGACCTTGGACAACTTTTCTATAAATTTGATCACCGAATTAGTCACACTGATAGTTTTTTATTTATTCGGATTATTTGTATCACTGGGATCTTTCCCGATAATTGTAATTTTCGCGACTTTCCAATTATTCAAAATTAAGCTTTGAGTAAAAGAGAGGTTTACAAATTTTCAGAAGAATAATTCTTGCGTTAAAAGGAAGGTTGCTTAAATGTTTGTTTGTGATTTTATGTCTCCCAGGAGCCGCCTTTTTGTTTATTTCTTTTAAACGCATTTTCAAGTTAATCCAAATCAATTTCATCATCAAATTCTTGGTCATTAGATTGTGTGACAAAAATTTCTGAGGCTTTTTCTCGCACGAAATTATCTACCATCTTTAAATGGGAGTCATAATAACCCTTTAGGGCTAATGTCTGACTATTTCAAAAATAGATCACAAATAGTAAATTTACAAAATACACAATCATGCTAAATGAAAATATGGGTTTCCACCGGAGTCTGTATTTGGTCCTCTTCCCTTTATAATTTTTATAAATAATTTGAATGACTTAAAGCCTAATAACTACAAGGCAAAAGTAGTTTCAAACCTAAAAGCATCGAAATCAAAAGACTTTTAGGAACTCTATATATAATAAACTACTTGTGAACCACCTAATATTTAGTTTTTATTTAGTTTAAAAATGAAATTCAATTGAGAGATTAAAATTTTTTTTATTAATTTTAATAAATAATGAATGATTTTCAAAAGAAAAAAAAGAAAAAAATAAAGAAAGTAACAGCTAAATCAAATTTTTTTTTGTTTAAGAAAGCTTTAAATGGACGAAAAATTTAAATAAATTACTGAAAAATTGAAACTAATAATTCAGTTTGATTTTGAAACAATCGAAAATATAAATAAATAAATAATTAAAGAAAAAAAAATCTGAAAATTTGAATGGCTAATCATCACGGGTTTTTGTAATAGTCCTAACCCATAAAAAAAAAGAAGAAAAAATAAAGTAAACTAATCGATTCTAAGTAAAAGAAAAATTATTAATCCCCATGTAACTTAATTTTAAAAATATAAAAAAAAAATAATGAGAAAATTTTTTTAAAACAAAAAAAAGCTTTCGCTGAAATTAAATTGAAAGCTTACAAAAAAAAATAAGTAAAAAAAATTCCAAAAAATTTAAATCGCTGATGATTGAACCGGTAGTAAATTTGATTGATTATAACCATTGTTTTCAAATTGATTAATTTGTTGAATGTTATTTTCATTTGGCTTTGTGTTGTATGAATCAGAAGATCCAGGAGAACTGATCGACGAAGATGAAGTGTCATCTTTAAGGGGTATTATCAATTGAGGTTCTGACTTGTGATCTATTTTTTGACTGTGAATATTTCCTAATGTTTCCTCGTCATGTCTTGTATTTTCATAATGGTCAAAATCGTCGAAAATTGACGATGAATGCTGAAAAGTATGAAATACTTTAAGAACTTGAATACCCTTATCGAATGGAATTTCTTGAGTATCTCGTGAATTTGTCACTGGTTTATTGTCATTATTTTCTAGTTTTATATTTCTAAGCAATGAATTTGGCACGTCTTTAACATAAATCCATTTGACTTGAAAACAACCTCTCCATTTATCTTGAGACCATAAATTAGTTTTGCGATTGAAATCAACTGTTGATGTCATTTCGGCCATACCGCAAAAATGACGTGATCCATTTACAGAGAAAAACAAATAGACTGGCGTATTGCCTTCGCCTTTAATAAATGCTGAATTCAATCGACGATTTCCATGTTCCGTTGAACACCAAACATTATGTTTTATACTAACAAAAACATCATCTTCTGAATAAGATTTGATTACAAAGAACCTTGCCGAACTTGGTGTTATGTTAAATTCAATTGGATTGTAACTATTAGATTCGATTTTGCGAGGCTTCAAATCAATATCGATTTGATTTTCATTTTTATTATTTTCATCGTTACTTTCCATGAAAAATTTTTTGTCTAAATTGGTCATAAATGACGATATGTTTAATTGAGATGGTTGATGACGCTTGTAATAATAGCTTTCATCGTCATTATCTTGTTGCTTCCTAGGCATATTTCTTTGTTTATAATTCGAAATTTGATAATTGTTATACTCATTTTCTGAATCATTTGTATTTTGGTAAATGTTGGAGACATTTGTACCGAATTGTTTTTGTTGTTGTTTTTGATAGTTATTGTATTGTTGACGTTTGTAATAGTTTCGATTGTTCATGTTGTTATTAAATTGATCGTGGTTCTCGTTCGTTACAATTGAATTGTCTTTTAATGTTTTATTTTGTGACATAATCTGTTCTCCTTTAAAAAAAAAAGATGTTTTAGTTTAAATAATTTAAAATGAATTGAAATGAAATTTTTTAATTAATTTTGGACTTTTTTATCGCTTAGAAAAATATTGCTGACATAACCATTCAAGCTTTATCTGGAAATTAACCGGAATGTGGGGTCAATTTCGATTCACTCGATAAAAAATGAGCATTGTAATTTTGTAACATTATGTAAAGTTCTTCAAATCATAAATTTTAGTATCTTTATATGAATATTCTAGGAAATTTCTGAATGAAAGATACAGCAAAATAGGATGTCGTGTTTTGACCACAAATAGTTTGCTTTTTACAACTAAAAAAAAATTTTCAATCCTAACGAAAAAAAAAGAGAAAAACTTGCATCTATTTCGGATAACTTCATATTAAAATTTTGGTAGTAAAAATATTTTTTCGATTGATTCATGTAGAAAAATCTTATTTTATCGAAATGGGTTTTTTTTTTCTGGTTTCAAAAATCTTTTTTTGGCTGTCGAAAGCATATTTTTTGTTTTCAAAATTTTTTCTGAAAAACCTTGGCTTGGCTCAAAAACCGACAAATTCATTTACGTTTTATGATTTGGTCACCAGAATAAAAAAATGAATACAAAATGAGCTTTACATTAGTTCTTATATAAATGTAACGTCAACCGTCGACCGTAACTTTTGACCGTAACCGTAACCCGTGTTAATTTTCGATTTTAAGATGTTTGAGCTATCGTTACGGCTACGGTCAAAAATTACGGTTGACGATTGACGTTACAATTATACAAGAACCACTGTAAATCCTTGGACGATTTTCAAAATATTTGAAGTTTCACATTTAGGTAGCAATTTTTTTGGTTTATAAAGTACAAATTAAAACTAGCTTGTACGATCGTTTTCCTTTCCTCTTCCTCGACTCTTCCTCTTTAAAAAATTACGTAAAATATTAGTTTTTATTGATTGTTTTCTTCAGAGGAAAAGGCAAAGAAGAAGAACAAAATGTGTACAAGTTAATTTTAATTTGTGCTGAAATTGATTTAGTGAATCTAAATGAAATTGATGTATTAGTTATTTTTAACCCAGTGACTCTTTATTTGACGAGAAATTAAAGTACTAGCGAAGAAAATGACTTAAGTCGAATCATAGACATGTTTAAAATGAAGTCTTTCATTTTACTTAAGAGAGCTTGTTTTCTCACATCCAGTTTTATAAAAAAATGTGACTTCAAGCATAAATTATGTCCGAAACGGAAATCATTAATTAACCATCTTCAAAAAATGAGTAAAATTTAATCCCTGAAGTCATGAGTGACCGTTGACGATAAATTTAAAAATTTTAATTACATCCCTTATATCTACTCGTTCTAGTTGATTTAGAAGAGATTCTATTCTTAAAAAAAATCTTTTTTTTTTAAGATATAGGATCCTAATCCAGGACGGTTTAGGGTCTCAGCAATATTAAGATTCTTATGTGTATCTTGAATTTTCTTAATGTAAAGTTGCTAAATCTTGTAAGATTTCAAATGATTCTAATAAGATCCTTAATTCTAAAACTGTAAGAATTTTTTGTTAAACCTTAATAAAGATTTAAAAAAAAATACAAGTTGAAAAATATTATCAAAAGAAAAATTCAAGAAATACATGAGGAATCTTATTTTTTAATGATTCTTGTCGAGATTCTATACCGTTCTGCATAAGATTTTCTATCAAGAAAAGATCTCTAGCTTATGATAGCATTTATTGTCTTAATGGGCAAATATTACTTTTCTATCAAATTTGAATTTTCTGCAAACCAACTGCACAATTTTATAAAAAAAAATTATATTTTTACAATGTCTTTGCTTGACAAAGTTTATGATGGAAAAGACTTCAGTCTTTAAGTAAAAATTGAAATCAGATATTAAAAAAAAATTCTATATTTTTTAGGCTTATATAGAATTAACTTGTTTACTTACCATTCGAGTTAATCGGTGGAAAAGCATTATTGTCTAGGTTAAACTCAATTTTATGCTGACTACTGTGATTATTAATATTATTACTATTGTTACTCGAACCAAATGCATTTAAATTTGAATTAAAATTTTTATAAATATTTTTATTATTATTGTTATAATTCGTATAATTGTTATATTTTCTCGATTCGTAATTTGAATTGCGATATGAATTATCAGGTAAAATGTAATTAGAAAAGTCATTTTGTAAATTAGTTTGATTTTGTTGAAATTGATCATTAAAATTTTGATTTGACGAAAAATAATTTGAATTATTGTTGTTGTTATTATTATTGATATTAAATTGATTTCCATTATTATTAACAATATTAGCCCATGATTTACTATCCACATTTGAATCATTCATAGTCATCTCATCCAAATTCGAATTTTCATTTGGCATTACATTTTCTTGTTGAGAATTATTTACAAAATTATTATTAAAATTGTAGCGCTTTTGATTTTTATACTTTTGTTGATAATTTGAATTGTATTTGAAACTATTTTTTGAGTTTCTACCAGTAAGACTTTTGTTATCGGCTAATTTTAATGAATTAAAGTCATTTTCTAACTTATTAGTTTGATAGTTATTGTAATATTTATTTGTTTTTTGATTGTTATTTGAATTATTAGTATTATTGGCATAATAATTCTGAACTTGAGTTTGTTGAAAATTGGCTCCATTTGAATTGATGTTATTGGTGTTGTTTGATCGCTTGTTAAAATTTCTATTTTGTTGAAATTCATTGATTGGACTAATTTGTGGGTTACCGTAACTATAACTGAATGCTTGTGGATAAGCAAAATTGAATTGATCATAAGACGGCATGTCAGTCGACGAAAACGACGCAGCATTAATGTAAGCTGCAACTGATAAAGGATCGGCAACACCACTTTTAGCCATGGCTATCGTCTGTGACCAATTAGCCGAGTTAAAATCAATGGGTGCATTATATGGATTAGAACCTTGTATGAACGGATAATAATTTATATATGGAATGTGTGTTTGTGCTAATCCTTGATTTTGATTTAACATTGAAGCTTGGTCATTGAAAATTGCTTGGCTATTTATCTCATCTTGGTTCTAAAAAAAAAGTTTTAAATGTAATTTTTTAATTACTAAAATTCTTAATTATTTTGTATTTTCTACTTAAATCCTTTAAAAATTCATCATACATGATGAAATAAAATAAAAAACTTATTTTTCAATACAAACTGCGAACTTGATTTTTCGATTTTCCAATAATTTTTTTATTGGATGAAATTGTTTGGAATACGAATAGTTGGCAATAGAAAACTTACCATCAGTTTTTTTAATTCTGATTGATATTTTTAAAAAATATAAATTTGAACTTTTACTTTTTAAGTTTCAACTCAGAGTCAAAAATTTTTGAAATTTCAGAAAATTTTAATTAAATAAGAAAGCGATTTAAATTCAAATAAGTTCCTTTTATGGATTTTAGCTATGAACGTTAAATTAAAAAAATAAAAATACTATTTGATTTTGATTGTTCTGGGTAGTAGGTGATGTTGTTATCGACGAAGATGTCGAAGCGGATGTATTCGATGTGAATTCAGATTCTGTTGTTAATTGATTTTGTCTATCAAATTCACTATTTGATGAATCTTGACCTCTTTCAGTCTTTTTGGAACCGTTTTTCTTATTCATTTTTCTATTGAGATTTTTATCTATTTCAGAGAATTTAAAATTTAAATTTAAATAAGCCTAGAATAAGTTTAATTTTAGATTAAGTAAGTACAGCTTCCATAATTTTATGAAAATATTTTGAGCATAATTTTTTAAAATCAAAACATGTGCTCATTCATGATTAGTTCGATGTTTGAGAAAGAAAAATAAAACCTCCCTCACTTAAAATGCATTAGTTTCATAAACAACAATAACAAGAAAAAACAAAAAATTAAAAAAATCGTTCTTTGATCATGATTGAAAAAATTGAATAAAAAGGGAACACTAAGCATAAGTTAAATGGAAGTAAATGATGAAGATCGCATTCATGTAGAAGCTTTTTTTTAAATTTTTTTGTTCAGCATTCTAATTTATTGTTGTTGTTATTCATTTAGGAAAAAAATTTCGAAATTATGATGACGACGACATTAACAACACAAGCAACTAGAAATATAACTAGAATCTAGAAATGAAGAAATAAGATTAATTTTTCTCAAAATTTTTTTTTTCATTTTTACGCTTACTTTCTAAAACATAAAAAAAATTAAAATTTCAAAAATTATTGAATTATTTTTCTTTTAAAATTTCTCAAAGAATTGAGTCATCACTAATTTAATTTCATAAATTAGAAATTGATTAAGTAAAATATCGGTTGTTTTTCGGAAAATATATTTTTTTTTCAAAAAAAATCTGAAAAATCTTTTTTATTAGTAAAAGAGTTTAGTTGAATTTTGAATTTCATTACCAAGCTCATTTCCTAGGCAACAGACTAAAATTCAGCGGTTTTATTTCAAAAAACTAATTTTTGGTCATGTACAATCCTGGTCATTCATATGTTCCAAAAATAAATATTCATGAATGTTCATGAACGTTCAGGACTATTTTTATTCGTATGAATTTTTTTCATTCAAAAATTTTCAACTTCTTTTTAAGTTTTTATTTTTTTTTTATTTATCTTCAATTTTTCGTGAATTTTGAAAAATAAATTCATGACATATTTGATAAACATTCATGAATAATAATGAATTTTCAGGATGAATGTCCATGGACGATGATATCTTATATAGATCTGACTATTAAAGAAATTTTTCCTCGATAAAAAAGGTAAAATTAATTTTTCAAATCCTACTACCGTATCAGCTTGCGCAGTACTCCAGGAATAAATCAAAAAAGTTGAGTTTTTTCCACTGGAAAAGTTCCCATCGACACCATGTTAAAAAATTGTTTTTTATTTTTTGTGAAAAAATCCGACGATATTCTTATCAAAATTTTTTCCAGGTTAAAATTTGTGAAGAGCATTATGGTTCAACCATTTTTTTAAATATATACCGTATTTTCTCAAATAAAAGTACCCACATATAGATGACAATTTCAAAAAATGAGAATATTAAAATTATTTGTATTATAATTTCTAAAAGAAAAAAATGTTTTATAAGCAGTTATTAATTCTGTTTTTAAATTTTAAAATCTGATATTTGAAATTTTATTACGCTCTAAATAGAAAATTATAAATTGTATCGTTTATATGATAATTGAATATAGATTTAAAAAATATATTAATCATCTCTAACTAATTTTAAGATACTGCATGCTACGGTACGCTTCGGCTAAGGTACGATGATGTGTCGTCCAAAAGTGGATCATGACCATTAGTAACTGTAATTTTCGACAAAGCTAATTCGACAAATAATTTTTGACAGATAAAATTTCGACAAAAAATTTGACCAAGTTTAACATGACGAATTAAAATTCGACAAAAAATAATATAGATTAAGTAATTTTAAACCAAGGTAAATTTAGACAAAACAAAAATCGACAAAATTTATTTAAAGATAAAATGATTATTTGTGGTCAGCAAAACGCTTCTTTAGAAAATTTCGAGGTAAATTCTAAAAGAAATTTAATTAATTCATTTGGTCATTTAAATCTTCATATTTAACCCCTTTCTTTTTAAAAAGAATAAAAAATAAAATAATCTACTAATTCGGTAGTTTTAGATAGCAAATATTACTAATAACAATCGGCTTATTAAGAAAAAAATTTACGCTCAAAAGAATTATTTTTTCGTCTAAATTTTTTGTCAAAGTTTATTTGTCTAATAATAAATTTGTCTAATTTATTTTGTCGAAAATTAATTTGTCAAAACTACTTTGTCAAAAAAGGCGGAACCTGACCATTTGATACAGCTCCGTTAATAAAAGAGGTACAAAATCGGTACTCCTTATCCTTTTCTCTCAAATCAGAATTATGGTAGATTATTTGTATAAAATTTAAGCCGTTTTGGTTCAAAACTCAAAAGGAAAAAAACATAGTTATGAGAGTAATATACTTAATTTAATTTTAAATAAGTTCTTCTCCTTAAAATTCAATACTTTATTCACCTTTTTTAAATTAAATAAAGTTAGAAAAGTATTCAATAGATGAAAAAAGTCTAGTTTTACTTTTAACGAATGCTTATTATTAGACTTCCTATACCAAAATTTTATAATAATAAATAAACAAATAAATAAATGGAGATTTAAAAAAGCTTGAAAAACCAGAATTAAAAAAAGTTATATGATTTTATTTTTTGGCTAAAATTATTATTTAAGGAAAAAAAAGTTTATTTATCTTAATTTCTTTATTCATTTAATTATGTTTAACAAATGCTTAAAGTTTTTTTAAAAGATAAATCTAACCCCATTACATAATTTTCTCGCTCTACTGTTCTCGCCAACTTAGGATCAAAATCCAAAATGTTATTGGCGATTAAATTTGTTAAAAACATCTTGCAGTAATCTAAATTGAAAGTTTTTTGTTTTACAGACTCATTCCAATCAATATAACTTTTAAACAACTTATGTTCCATAATCAAACCAGCTTCTGATTTCTGATATTTTTTTTTCTGAGATGGTGTCAAAATATTTGGAGTGGAGCAATTGAAATCGTTACAGCTTTTTCTCAATACTAAATGAGCTGCTTCATGTATAAAAACTCGAAAAAAATTAAGCTTAATAATTTGAAGTTGATCGGCTTTGGACATTTTCATGGAGTCCATGCTTTCGATCAAGCTATTTATTTCACTGATGCTAACATAAATTTCATCTCGACCTGAAAACCCATGCAAGCCTTCAATTGTAGAGTAAAAATAAACAATTTTAATGTCCTTAAGCTGAATATTTGAGATTTTCATTTCGAAAATTTCATCGCACGTATTGATAATAATGTCTTGAATTGTAGAAAAGTTAACAAATACTTGATGAAATTTGCTCAATTCATCTCGAATTTCAAACTCTTCATCACTTTCTAAAATCTCGATAAATTTAAATAAAGAAAATATTGCGCTGAATTTGGCAGGCTTAAGATCAAGCTTGCTAAAAAATAATAAAGAGATAAGCTGTGCCATTTCGTCTTTGGTCGCGCTATTTCTTGTATTTTTGAGAATATCATATATATTCTCAATTGTCTTTCTTTGAATTTTATTCGCCAATCGAAAAGAAATGTTTTTAGCCAAATTAACTAATATAATTGGTCTAATGCGTTCTAAAAATATCTTTTCTTCACTGTCGTATTTGATTGAGATATCGAAAGGTGATTTGGTATCAAACTCCATCTCAAAAAATGTACCAAAATTAAAAATCTTCCCTGAATGTCTTTCAAAATATTCGATAAATTTTTCGTCAAGCTTGGACATTACGGAATAAAATGAATCTCGTATTTGTTGTTTTAAATTAAAAACGAGCAAGTCAGTCTAAATTAAGAGATTTTGATTAAGAAAATTTGAAACTTTGGATGCAAGAAATCTAATATCCAAAAAAAAGCTTGAAAATTTAAAAAAATTGATAATAAATAAAGTCCATTAAGTTAAATTATCAAAAAAAAAAACAAATTCATGAAGATATTCTAAAAAATAAAAAGATAAAATTTAATTTCAAAAAAT
Source organism: Brachionus calyciflorus (assembly GCA_002922825.1). Lineage (NCBI taxonomy): Eukaryota > Metazoa > Rotifera > Eurotatoria > Ploima > Brachionidae > Brachionus > Brachionus calyciflorus. Next base: position 111,147 of record NTPY01000370.1, read on the forward strand.
GAAAAAAATAAGGGATATTTATAGTAAAAAATTTTAAGAAGTCTTAATGATGAAAGAATGCGAGGGAGTAATGTTTGAATGCTTTATCCATGCTGAAAAATTAATATTATGAAAAGATCCAATCAAGGGTAAAAGCATTTGAAAGAAAAAAATTTACAAAACAGTGGTTTAAAAATAGTGTTCTACAGCAAAATATTTTTCACTATAATAATTTTTTGTTTTTGAAGCTTATTTTTAATTTGAATTTAAGACCTCGTAAATTGAAAAAAAAGCAGGCCTAAAAAAGCTCTTGCTAAACAAATTAGATGAAAGAATGCGAGGGAGTAATGTTTGAATGCTTTATCCATGCTGAAAAATTAATATTATGAAAAGATCCAATCAAGGTTAAAAGCATTTGAAAGAAAAAAATTTACAAAACAGTGGTTTAAAAATAGTGTTCTACAGCAAAATATTTTTCACTATAATAATTTAAGGCCTTAAAAAAATTTCTAATCACCTTTTGCTCATCGGAATGATCAAAATACCAAGTGGTACTCTTTAATATCTTTAATTGTAAGAAGAAAATTTTAAACAAACCCAAAAATATTAATAATTATCTAGTAAATACTGCTTAAAATAACTCATAAAATGACACTAAATTAACTGATCTTTTTACGCTTTATAAACGGAATTATTTTTGACAAACACTTTATTCGCTTTAAAAAGAAGACCTTTTAACTCTGAGAAAACTGTGGTTTTTGAAACAAAAATGTTTAATTAAATATGCACAAATAATCAGTTTGAATTCTAAAAGCAACTTTTTGAAATATTTTACAACAAAATTTGTTACCCCTGAAAACTTTCAAAAAATTCAAGCACATTTTCAATCACTTTCAAAAATACTAATTCTTTGTTTCTTTTTTTTATTTGATATTGTTTCTCTTTATTAAAAGCCTAATTTAAATTCTAGAAAACGTCATAACATTTTTGAAGAAAGATGAGCCAACAATTAAGTCCTCCAAGCAAAGATACAAACAATAATCTTTCAGCTAAGAATTTTTTGGGCCCAAACACATCAGCGAGTGATATAGATTTGTGCTCATTGATCAGTGAAGCTAAACCAGCTGCTATTCTAGTAAACGAGTGTGGTGAAATCGAAATTCAAATGAACAAAAATCACTCGTATTTTTACGCATATGAGTTAATATTTCATTGTGACAATAAAGACGATGCCGATCAACTTTCAAATCAAAATGATAATTCAATTAGCAATGATAAATTATGTTGCTTTGCTGAGACTAGATCAGGCTCTCTATTGCTTGCCACTGAAAAAGGCATAATTGGTATCATAAACTTAAAAAAATGTATGACTGCTTGGATTTCTTTAATTAAAATTAATTGTGATAGTTTTTCCTCGTCATCAAATTTGAACCCTAATGATGATCTTTATGACATTGGACAAAAAAAACTTATTGACTTATGCATTGATAACACTAATGACCAAATAACTATACTTACTAAACACATGAACAGAGATAAACCTGAATTTAAAATAGAAGTCTATGGGTTGAATGAAAAAACAAATGAAATGACCCTAATTAAAATTCTTACATTAGCACAATCTCAATCAAGTTCGAGTAGCGCATCCCTAAATGAACCCTCTGAATTTGTCAGAATCTATTTGGATGAAACTGAAAACTGTTACGTTATTATAGATTCTAATAATCATAAAGTCTATTGGTACAATACTTCTAATTGTCAAGCTAAAAGATGCGTTAAATCACCGGATGGTGAGTCGATTCACTTTCCAAGTGGTCTTGCTTTAGTCAACGAGCCGAAAATAATTTACATATGTAGTCAAAAAGGCATGTTAATTTGTCGACCTGATCATCAATCAGTCAAACACGACTCCTTAAAGCCAATCGATATATCATACTCAATTCAAGATAATTGTATTTATTTTATTGACGAATATGCATTGTATCGAACTAAAGTAACCGAAACGATGGCAAACGAGCAAAGATTCAAGCGAATTTTTTCGAATAAACTACAAAATAAGGGATTTAGACGAGTCATAGCTTGTGAAAAGCACATTTTTGTAATGGGAAGTGAATCGAATAGTCTTTTTGTTATCGAAAGAGATCATCTTAAAATAAAATAAGAGAAAAAAAAAATTTTTTTTTTTCAGTTCCGAATTTTTAAAAATTTTTTTTAAAAAAAAAAAGTTAGTTTACATTTATTTTGATTTATCTTTTTTCTCTTAATTCTTTTTTTCTCGTGCTTAGGGCTCTGTTTTCGTTATATGGAAATTTTTTTTATTTTTAAATAAAAAACTCGAATTTTAGTGTTTTTTTTTGTTGCTAAAATCGTATTTATTAAATAAAGTCATTTAATCGTTATTTTACCTTATTTTCTTCTTTTTTTTTTAAATAGCCCAATTACTCGGGTTAACTTGAAAAATCTATGATATTGAAAAAAAAAAATATTTTTTAACTAAGGTCTAGAATGAATAGTGAGACCGGAAAAGGTAAAGAAAGTACTAAATCAGTCGGAAAGCATGTAATGTTATCTTATAATTGGAATAATACTAGTCAAGTAAAGCAAATAATTGATTTTTTATCGCCTTATATTCATATTTGGCGTGATAAAAGCAATTTAACGGGAGCTGGTGACTTGTGGACTGAGTAATTATATAGTTAATAAATAACTTTTTGAAATAGTACAATTTTTTATATTAAGTTATTTTTAAATGTCAAGAATAGCCAATGCTATAACTCAATCTGAATTTGTTGTGGCTGTTTTGACACCGGACTATACTAAATCAGACAATTGTACAAATGAACTTAACTTTGCCCTAAATAATAATATTCCTGTAGTGCCCGTTTTTTTGGATCCGAATTTTCGACCGACTGGAAATGTTGGTCTTAGAACAAGCAAGCTTTTTTATTTACTTATGAGGTTAGTTTTTTTTTTAAGTTTATTGCTTTTTACTAAGAGATAAAAAATTGCCAAACTTTGACCTTTAATTTATATGGTCAATCATATTTTTTCTAAAAAAGACAATATAGAGATTGTCACACGTAATATAACATAACTTTATTCACTTTGAAACTATTTTTAAGGTTGTTTACTATGAGAAATGTTTTTAACTCTCTCTTATAACCCAGGAATTTTAGCTAACGATAAGAATTTATCAACGCCACCTACTCAGTCTCTCAAAAACTTACATGTGTGTCAAATGTTCTATTTCTTGAATATGGCACTAACTCAATATTTCTTGATAAATCATAAAATTTTCGATGCTTGAAGAATTAGAATTACATGTTAAATTTATATTTTGATTTTTTTAAATATCTAAGCAGCTTAAAAGAAAAATTCCCGATTAATTTTTTTGGCAAATATTTTGATTCTCAGAACCCTCAGAACTATTTAATTCGTTTTATTAACTAAAAATAAGGGATTTAATTTAAGAAAAATCGGATTAGGAAAACTTTATTTTTTTAATTTTTAACATATAAAATACATCTATGAATCTAATTTTACGCGTCTTGCATATTTTTTTTAAAAGAAATTTGGTAGTCTTAATTAAAAATTGAAAAAACTTTTTATTAAAAAAAACGTTAGATCAAAAAACCATTAACAAATGAAAATTTTAGTTGATCTAATGCACTTCTTAAACAGTCAATGCTTTGAAAATTTTTTCAGAAACATGTTGTCTGATAAATCAAAAATCTGACCATCGATTTGAAGGATCAATGTGTCAGTTGGAATTAGATATTATTTAATTTAATTTAGTAAAAAATTAACATTAAAAATAAAGAATGAGATTATTGTTTCCCCACAATCACGTTTCTCTACGCCACAAACGACTTTTAAACACAAAAATATTCTGTTAGAGAGAAAAAAATCTTTTGGCCCCAATGACTATTTTTTCAGAATAAATATAGTTTTCATACTAGAAAAATGGTATGAAGTTTTAGTTATGCGAATTCCTAAATAGAGATTTTAGGATGATTCTTCACCGAGAATAATGCTGAAAATTTTTACCTCACTTATTTACAATAATGGGCGAATCTTAATAATTTTGATCTATTCCATGAATAGAACATGGGTAATTATTGAAAGAAGGGACTTTTCTACCAGTTCAGCATCATATTTATTTTAAGGCTTTGAAATATTTTTTGTGTTGAAGAGATATTTATTTTTTTTTTGAAATTTGTGCTAAAAAGTTTGTGGTGAAGAGATTTTTTAATAAAAAAGGTTGATTATGTGGCGAAAATTTTCATGATGTGGGGAAGAATTTATTTATTTTGGAGATAAGATTTTGATAAGATTTGTTTGAGGACATGAGAGAGACCAATAAAGAATACTTTCGATTTTCTTTTAATCTTTTGTCAATTTTAATTGGTCAAAACTATTCAAAAATCTGAATTCTTATGATAAATAGTTTTTTTTGTACTCAACAAACAGTCTCTCCGATCAAAATGAAATATTACCAAGTTAGAAACAGAACAAGCATTCTATTTATCAAGGCTTTTGTTTGAATTCTTATTGTCATAAGTAGAAAAATGTTTAGAAAATTGACGAAAATTAATTTTGAATTTTTTTCACATCACTTACATTTTTTTTTTTACAACTAGAGATATCGTTCAAAGTCCACTACTATTTGTAAGACACTTGTATGCAATGTCATTTAAATTGAGAGATCAAACTTCAAGTAAGAATTATTTTTAATTTTGAGTATTTCTAAAGAATACCGAATTTTTTTTGTTGTTTTTATTGTTGTGTTAAGGTCAAAACTATAGTGCTCCTTGTTTTAAATACACAATGTCGGAAATAGAAGATTTTATAGAAAATGTTAATAAAAAATCAGCAGCTCAAAGCACAGATATCAATAATAATAGAACTCTCAAAATAAATAATAACACAAAAATTTTGAATCGATCTAATGATCGAATAAGACAAGATGAAAATCCATCGATTAGTCCAATATCAGCTTCTTATCTCGCATCAACCGATTCCGAAACGGATAATCAAAGTAATAATAGTAGCTTGAATGTTTATTGTGTTCAAACAAAAACAAATGGTAAAGATATAGATTACACTGATGTACAAGTTCCATATAAATTAGGCGAAGCAATGTACTGTAAAACTGACCAAATCAAAATAAAAGAAGATCATAAATGCGTTGATAATGGTCAAAAAAAATCTAAAAATAAACTTGACCTTACCCCTGAATACGGAGCTAAATGGAATCGTAGCACTGATTCCAATGGTAAATACAGTTTTCAAATACAACAAAATACACCTGATCATTCCGAATACGATTTATACACACGTGAACGAGACGATTTATTATCTTTTGTATGTCATGGAAAAGAAGCAGATATAGAAGATGCTGATTATCAAGAGATTTATGAAATACGGCCACAACAAACAGCGAATGTAGACATAATGACTGAATTGCTTTTTGAATTACCAAATGATTATCTAAGTTGTTTTGTTTGGCTTAGAGATGACTTAATTTTGGCAGCTACGGAAAAAGGCTCGTTTCATTTAGTTCGACCAATGAAAGAAAAATGGGATTTCGGTCGATTTACACTCAAGCCACAATTCGATATGGAAGACACTCAAAATTATAAACAAGGCAGAAAAATATTAGTGGATTTATGTGTCGATGCTAAAGGACATTTATTTTTATTAAATCGATGGAAGTTAATTAAAAATGGCAAAAATTCAGATGAAAATGAGGACGAATTTTACAAATATACTATTGATATGTACAACTTTAACCATAAAATAATGGAAACTATTCATTTTATACGAACCCTATGCACTTTTTCAAACGAAAAATCCGATTTTTTAAATGTTAAAAAGACTTCATCTCTAAATCCGAACAAGACACCCAATTCAAATGTTCAAAATCAATCGCAAATATCAAATAATTCGATAGAAAAGTCCGAAATAAATCCAGTGTTTACACGAATTTACAACGATGAAAAAAATAATTGTATTATTTTAATGGACTCGGCAAATAGTAAAATTTATTGGTTTAAAAAAACGAGTGGTTGTAAGCGACGATGTCTAAAATCCCAAGACAATTCATTGCAGTCACCAAGAGCTTTAGCTATGTCTATTGAAGATGATACTGAAACTTTATATGTTTGCTCCAATGGTGGCCTAGTAGCCTTTAACAAAAATTTTAATATTAAACACGATGAAATAAAAAATGTAGATGACATTTTTTACGATTCATTTGAGCATTGTTTATTGTTTGTAGATAAGAAGATTTTGTATGGTGGTAGAGTGGCACATGTAAATTGTCAAATTAGAGATAAAGATCAAAATGAAAAGGTACATGGTAGTACGACATTTAGATATAAGCGCTTACATGGCAAGGGTGACAATTTAATAGGAAATTTTTCTAGACTAATAACATCGAAAAAGTATGTGTTTATATTATCCGATAGACGAAGCGATTACAAGTCGAGTATTTTTGCCATTGATAAAAGCAAAATACAATCATCGAATAGTTAAAAATTTTATTCTTAATTTTTATTGAAATTTTTTTTTTATTTTTTTTTTCTTGTTAAATTATTTAATCATCACACAAAATATCGACGACTTTTTTTTTAGGGAAATTTTTAAACTCAGTCACTTTTAAAAAAGAATTAAAAATTTTTTTTAGAGTTAAAAGATGACGTAGCAGAGAAAATAAAGTTTTATTTGGTTTTTTTTTTCCATCAAAAGAAAATAAAAAGTTTAAAATTATTTATTGTGATATAATTTTTTAGTTTTGGAATTATTATTATTAATATTATTATAGACGTTTAAGCAATTATCAAAACTATTTTTAAATTAAAAAAAAAAACAAAAATTTTGAGTAAATAAAATTTATTTCAAATTAAATTTGAAAAGATAATTTAAATATTTAAAAAAATAAAATTGAATATTATAATTATTCTATAGTGATTCTTGTAAAAATTCAAGCGAAGTGGTCAATATTGATCGTCATCGTAAAACAAGCATCACTGTAACCCTCTATAAAATAATGCTGAAACTTTACACAATAAAAAGAAATTTAATTAATTAAATTTTTGAATATTAAAAGCTTAAACTCCTCTTTGACTGTTTATGTTCGTTTATGATTAAGGATGATGTCATAAACATGAAAAATCATAAACATGGTGAAAGTTTAAGATTTTTCTTGTGTATTCAAAATGCAACAACTTTAAGAGTTACCTGTCGCCAACAAATAAATAACTGTTGCCCGCAATAATGAATATTTTTAACGCAAATGACTTTTCAACACAAAAATTTACTTTTACTAATAAAAAGTAAAATAAAAGTTTATTTTTTTAAAGTAAATTGGGAGAATACATGGAAATATTTATTTTTCCAAGTACCTTTGATACTCCAAAGTAATTTTAGTTGAATTGAAACTACTTATACTTGGCCTACTTCAAGCTATTTTAATTTTTTATTCAATTTTACTTTGAAAAAGGAAATTTTTATTTTACTTAATTTACTTAAAGAAAATTAGTAAAGAATTAGTAAAATAAAAGTAAAGTAAAGTATGCAGCCCTAATACTGAATTATTATTTAGCTAATTCAATAGCTGAAATAACTCAAGTCAGAATTTGTCACTCCAGTAATTTTTCACGTAAAAAATATCAATTTTTTTTAATATAATATAATCCCATGAAAGATTTGAGGCAACATAAAAATTTAAATCAATTTTCATTTATGTTGCCAAGATTTGAACGTCTATGAAAACATTTAAATTTTAAGTTTTTATTTTTTCCTCTTATTTTCACTAAAAAAATTTTTCTTTGGAGTAAACTCTTGCGAATAAGTGCGTTCATTAAAATCCGAATTTTCAGTTTGAACCCAATTTTTTGATTGGTCAATCAAAAAATACGGTATTCGTTCAAAAGTAGAAGATGGGAACTAATTTTTCTTTTTTAAGTTTTTAGAAAGTTTTTAATTTCCTAATTTATTTTTATGTTTAATTCAAAAATGTAACTATGTAATTTGTTTTTTAAAATTTGAAAATAAGCTGAGTAATGTAACCAAAGAAGGTGGTTTATCAAGTTTTCATAAAAATTAATGCCTCGTCAGAGTTATAGTAAGGTTTACTAATCTTAAGGATTTATCGAAATAAAGATATCAAGATGTTTAATGTTTTTATTTTAAATATTTTCTCTAAATTTTTCTTAAGAAATTTTCTAATGATTTTTCACATTTTTAAATAATCGTTTTCTACAAGAAAAATTTCATAAGCAATAAGATAATTTAAAACCTCTCTAGGTCTTTTTTGAGGTATAAGCTTGTAATGTCTTACATTAGTCCCTTTGGGCCCGTCTATCCGATGCTATCGTTAGACGTTTTGAGCATCTATTTATGCTCATTTTACTTAACTTTTGCTAAGTTAAGTGTATTAACTTTCTTGTGATATCGACAAAGATGTCGTTATATCACAAAGCTTTTTATACCTCTTAAATAAACATGATTTGGCAACTTTTTTTTTTAATGAAACATTTTTTTTTTCAAAGTTTGAATTAGATTAGACAAAGAACCCTTATTAAATAAAATTTAAAAAATTAAAACCAAATACATTATTAAGAGGTTAATCTATAGTTAAGAACTAAATTTTAATTTGATATATCCAGTGACCAATTTAGTTCCTTGAAATTGGGAAAATCTCTGTTAAGTTTAATTTGAAATTTTTCCAAATATTTTGGAAAAATTTGTCTAAAATTTTTATTAAAAGAAGATTGAAATTTTTTGAAAAGCACAACTTAAGTATCTTTAATAGCAATCAAAATTAACACTTTTTTTTTTAAAAAATTTTTCTAAATTTACTTTACTGAATTTGGACATTAACACGACCATTTGTTTTCATAAAATTCGATTTTAGTTCGAAGATTTAGATTCAGTAAAAATCATTATATAAGGCTAATATTTTTTTTTTAAATTCTTATATAATTTTTTGGGATATTTTGATTTAAACTTAAAAAGAAAAAAGCTTTATTAAAAAAAAAAGTTGCCATTTATATTTTGACAAAAAATACTAAAATAAATTCTTTCTGGATAAATGTTTGGTAAAATATTCGTTCTTTTAAGTAGACAATTATGAGTGATAATAAATGAATATTCACAAAAATTTTTAAAATATTTAACAAATATATAGGTAAAATTATTTTTCTGGTTTCTTTTTTAGTTTGTCTTTTTTGAAGCCATTGGATCAGAACAAAACAGTTATTTTTATATTTTACTGTTCCAGATTCGATAGCTAATCACACAAAGGACGGACTTTTTTTCAATAAAGTTTTCAAATCAATCTAAAAAAGGATCGAAAATGAATTTTTTAAAAACATTATATAATACTACACTGTAAAAAATAAAAGCGACTAAGATACTTTTCAAAAGCGTCTAAAAAATAACAGCGCCTAAAGTAGCTTGTTTTTAAAGCGACTAAAAAAAAGCGTCTAAAAATTAAATTTTTTAGATTTTTCAAAAATTTAAGACGCTTTTTTTTAGTCGCTTTTAAAATTAGTCACTTTCAAAAATAAATAAAAGAATGTGGCTAAAAAAAGGGGCTTGTTTAAAAAAAAACTATAAAATGGTAGCATTTTTTTAAGAAGGTTCATCACAATTTAGTAAAATTCAAAAGATAAAATTATTTTTTTCAAGTTTTAAGTTCACTCAAATAAATGCGCGAGGCTTATTTTTTCTATTCAAAAAATGTATAGATTGAAATATAGTTTTTTTTAATTTTAATCCACATATAATAAAAAAAATTTTCAACAACCGTAATTTTTTTCTTTCGTAAAAGATCCAAATAAAAGCCTTTTTTTCTATTATTCAAGTCATTTATTATTATCAAATAAAATTTCAATAGAAGGTGTTAACTATACGATCTTGTATTTGAAGCAATACGGTAAATAATCAGCTTAAAAAAATAAATGACTTTTTAATTAAAAAAAAAAATTAAATTCACTAACTTACTTTAAGTTTTTAGTCGCTTTTTTTTTAGACACCAATTTTTAGTCGCTTTTATTTTAGACGCTTTTATTTAGACATGACTAAAAAAAAGCGCCTTAAAAATGGTGACTACTAAAAGCGTCTTGAAAACTCTCCAGGATGACGTCTAGTTGTAACGCCTAAAAATGGTGTCTTAGTCGCTTTTATTTTTTACAGTGTATATATAGCGTAAAATTAGAGCTTCAAATCCGTCTAAAGTTATTTGTATTTTTAGAAATTTTCTTAAGTTATAAACATTTAAAGATTGTAAAAGGATTTTCGAAAAACATGTCCGTCCTTCTAGGCATGCCCGTTTTACTTCAGAGACTGAACCATACTCGTACTCAAAAATATGTCCAATTTTAGATGAAACAATAAAAAAAATTTAAGATTTAAAATAAATAAAAAATTTTTTCGATCGTTTAATAATTTTAGGTTAAAAAATTAATCCAATTAAAATTTTTAAAATAAATTAATAAAGCAATTTTGATTCCAGAAATTCTAAATTTGAAATCTCTATTTATAACAAGGTATTTCTCATTGTATTTAAGAAATTCGATTATGAAGATGACAATAAAAGTATTAAGCTATTATACTTTTTCCTCAAGTCGGAAATATATTGCTCACTGATGAGATTGTATTTGATATCCGGTAGGCTGATTTCATTATTTTTCTTTACATTTTCAGCAATTAGTTCAATAGCAGCTAAACCATTTTAAAAGTATCATAATTATTTTTTTTAAAAAAAAAAATTTCAAAAAAACTTTTAATACCTAAAACATAAGCTCCGCAGTCAGAATTATTTGTCTGCTTTGGAAATTTTTCTTCATTTAATAATTCTTTACAATCGAAAAATTCTTTGAATTTGTAAAAGAAAAGGCTAGCTTCATCAGAATTTGATCCAATCGAATCATAATGTATCATTTTTGAATTTCTATTATCAATTAACAAAAGACTCCAATGACACCCACCAGCTTGAGTAGTTTTATTATTGTTCAACGGTAAGAATATAACTTTTTTTTCTTGTAAAACTAAAGGCTCTAAAAAGCACATCTTAGCCTCTTCTAAACTCTCACATAATTTCAAATATTGCACTGTACTTGGATTAACAAACGCCAATAGTTTTCGTTCGCATTCTTGTTTAAATATTTCGTTTTCAAAGTAATCGCAACAGAATCCAATTATTCGATCATTTAACCAATTTCCCTCTTTTAGTAGACCTAAATCAGATTCATAAATTAATGAATCGTTATAATTTAGAATAATTTCATTCAGAGAATTCATTTTTTATATTTGTTTTTCTTTTCGAATTTTTGTTTTGTAACAAAATATTTAAAAAAGAATTTTTCAACAAAAATTTAAACAAAATAAACGAAATGTTTGTTGAATTTTGCTCTAAAAAAAATATAGATTGCGTACCTAACTTAGCAAGCAATTTTGTTTGAACTGTTTGCTTTGTGTAATAATGAACCAACATTTTGAACGAAAAAAATGGTTTAGAAATCGAACGATTTTTTAAAATTTAGATACAATTTTTTTAGATTAAAAAAACATCAAGATTAAAAGTATTTGAAAATGACTGTCAATAATGTAAATGTCTTAATAACAGGCGCATCAGGTCTATTAGGAAGACAAATTTTAACTTATTTTGAAAACGCTGAGCTTCACTCAAAATATCCGGTTGATGATATTGAAAAATTTAAATTTAACTGCTTAGGCTTATGTCATTCAAGAGCTAAAGCAAATCTTAGACCTATTGATCTTAACAATTTTGAACAGGTTGACAAGTTAATTGATGAATTCAAGGTTACATAAAAAACAAATTTTCTAAAAAAACATTAAAAATTTTTATGGATTTTTTTTGTTAATAGCCAAATGTTATTATTCATTCCGCTGCAGTAAAAAGAGTAGAATCAGTTGAGAGTGATTATGATGGAGCTGTCAGGTTAAATAGAGATGTTACTGGATATTTAGCCAAGGTCGCAGGTTTGTAAAAATTATCATTTTATATTCCATTTCACAAATCGCTAAAATTACCATTTTTTAAAATTGATTAAAATTCCTAACTTTTATCCTTTTAAAAATTTGAAATTTCATTTAAGCTCAATTGGGAATTTTATTCATTTATATTAGCACTGATTATATTTTTGATGGAACGAATCCACCGTATAAAATAGATTCCCAAACAAATCCTTTGAATAAATATGGCAAAAGTAAATTATTAGGTGAAGAGGTTACTAAAGAAGCATCAGAAAGTAAATTTAAAATAGAATTCTTTAATTTTTTTCTTTTATAATTTGTTTTATGTTAAAAGACCACTGTATTGTTAGAGTACCAATTTTGTACGGCTTCACAGAGCCAAACAATTACGGTGAAAGTGCTATAAATGTCCTTATTGAAAATGTTAGAAAGGGATCGCCAATTAAAATTGACCATCAACAAACAAGATTTCCTACACATTGTATTGATGTTTCTAGATTTTTGGCTCGACTAGTAATAAAATATTATCAAGAAGTAAAAATTAAAAAAAAATTCAATAAAATAATTAGACTAAATTTTTTAATATTTATAGAATGGAACTCAACCGAATCCAGTTAGAGGTGTATTTCATTGTAGTGGCTTAGAGAGTTTTACTAAATATGAAATATCTTGTATAATGGCTGATGCTTATGGTCTTTCAAAAGAATTTATGCAACCAGATTTGACTTCTGATTTTACTTTGAGACCTAAAAATGCTCAATTGGATACATCAGAAACTTACAAATTTTTAACTTATCAACCAGTCATGCTTTTTAAGCCATCAATTAAAGAATGCTTGGAAAACTTCGTTTAAAATCAGGCATAAAATTAAAAAATTTTAACTATCATAATTTGCTTTTTAAATTAATCAAGCGTAGCTTTTTAAAACATTATATTTTTGAAATAAAATTTAAAAAAAAAGAAACATAATTTTTCTAATTAAAAAAATGTTCAAGTCCTTTGAAAAAATAAACAGCAAAACTTTCAACCTTTATCCTTCTGTATTTTTCTTTAGATCCTTTACAGTTCCATTAATATGAACTCAAGTGATGATATTTTTCAAGAACAACAACTAAATGATTTATTAAATCATGAATTAAATGAAGATTCCTTTTACTCTTCCATTCTTTACGTTTTGCCAATTATAGCAGGTCTTTGTTTAATTGAATATTAGATTTTAAATATTTCTATTTATAAGCATTTTAAATTTAGGTGTAATATTCATTATGATTGTTGTTTTGCAAATAATTTGTATTGCTAAAACTTATTCTGTGTTTGAGACAAGAATCAACAGAGAGCGCAGTCTATTTACAAGAGATTTACACCATGAAAACGAAGTTAATTCTAATCAAGAAGTTAATAGGACTGTGATAATCCAAAATAATAATCATACTATATCAAATGGTAATTCACATCGAAATTTTATCAACGAAACAGAGACAGTGAATACCGATTTATTGAGAAATATTCAAATAAATCGATTAAAATATGATAAAAAACCGATTATTAGAACTGTTACTTGTTGATTTTTAACTTAAAAAAAAACAGAGTCTGTCGCGTTATGGGAATTAGTGTTTACATAATAGTTGAACATTTGTGTTCACCTGTTTGAAATAATATATATATTTATATCGTTTTTCGCGAATCATCTAATTTTTAGATTTATCGAACTTTTTATTTTTCTGAAAATAAATTTAGTCTATTTTCTAAACAATTTTAAGTGTCCGGAGTTATTTCGTTCGGTGGTTTTCAGTAAAACTACCGATCAGTTTTTTCAAATATTCAAGTTTTTATATTTATGTTAAATTACTTTTTTAATATTCATCCAGTAAACTTAAAAATATTTTTTTCTGAAAGCTTTCAAAATTCTCTACAGACTTTTCACTAGTGTTGGGAATTTTTTTTTTTGAGTCGACTCGACTCGCCGTTTTTTTGAGTCGACTCGAGTCGACTCAATTTTTTTAGGATTTTTGACCACTGAATCGAGTCGTTTGAAAAAAATTGCTAGTATCAAACTTACAATCGATAATTTATAGTAATTAAAAAAATTTCTTAAGTAAAAAATTAGTGTAAAATACCTTTAAAAATAATTTTTTTAAACTAAAACACTTAAAAAAATTATGCTAATAAAGGAGATTGTAAACAAAGCCCATCGAAATTAAGCAAAAAACTGAAAATTTAATTTTTATTGTTTTTTATGTGATTTTACGCTTATATCACCTAAAAAGAGCATTTTTGAATTTTTTGTCAGAATTTGCGTATAGAATAAAATTTGAGTCGACTGGAGTCGACTCATCGTTTTAAAAAGTCGAGTCGACTCGACTTTTTTTTTTCGCAAGTCGACTCGAGTCGACTCAAAAAAAATGAAAGTCGAGTCGAGTCGACTCCCAACACTACTTTTCACCGATCGGAGTTTGTATAAAATTTTGTAAAAGAAAAAAATTAATAAACATAATAAAAAAAGAGATCTGCGTTTTAGGACTAGCCTCCAAATATAGGCAACTCACAGAAAATATGAATCAGGCAAAAGATCGAGTCCTAAGAAATTTAAAAATAAAAATGAGCGTGGTTAGGGGTACTTTTTATTAAAAGATGGTTATCTTTGCTAAAAACATAATAAAAAGATAGTAAAGGTAACAAACGCTTAAAAAATGTAATTTTAAGAAGTTTAAATGAATTTGTCAATCTTTCGAGTAATTTTTTGTTACATAAGAAAGTTTTAGATTTGATTGAAATAGGAAATTTAAAACAAAAAGCTGTCTATTTATTAGTTAAATTTTAAAAAAAAATTCAGTAACTTGAGTCATCTCTATAAAAAATTAATGTGAAAATAACTAAGCTTGTGAATTATTAAGTTTGATTTAAAAAAAGTTATTTTTTCCAGAATCAAAAAGGTACTTTTTCCTCTAAAATTTGGACCAGGGAAAAAGGTACCTGTCACGTTGAATTAAATTTTCTTTATTAAAAATGAAGTAATTTACAAAAGAATATGAGTGTTTTATATTTAACAAGCAAATGTTAAAACTATTTATTGTTGATTAATTTTTAAAAAAATTCGATTTTAATTACAAAAATTACAAAAATACAAGTTTGAGAAAAAAGTTTTTTAAGTTCATGATTTTGTTTTTCTATTTTTTAAGTGTTCAAGCAATATTTCAGAATATAAACTTCTGCCCAGCAACTCGTAACAAACAGGTAAAACTATTTTTATAAATTTGTGCAATGCAAGATCTCCAAAACAAAACATATTTAAACCGAATTCAAGACCCATTCCATAATCTGTCTCATCATTTGCAAATTGAATTAAGGTTACTATTTCTTGGATTCTTTCACTTGCTGTTTCCTTTTTTCTTTGTATATCTTCACTAGAATCACAAAAAAATTTGAATAAGGACTTTTGCTTTTCTGTTTGTAGAACAAAAAATAAAAATATTAAAAAAAAAATATTTTCTCTCTTCAAAAAATCATACCATAAGATTCAGGAATGTCTCTATAACCAAAACCCCTAATGAGAAATAAATGTAATTGTTTTTTACTTTTATCAAAAAAAAAACGAATGAATACTTGGAATCTACTGGTACAACTATGCCTGCTGTGTTAAAAATCGTAGCATTAATTTTTTTATCTCTTGATTTTATTTTTGGAGATTTTAGGCTCAATGAAAATGATTTCGAAACTTTGAGTCTATCACACCATTCGTCAAATTTTGTTTTAATCAATTTTAAATCTTCTTGAGATGAATTAGTTTTGTAATTTCGACCAGAAATTAACTCTTCTAGGTACCAACTAAAAAATGTATTTTAATTTTTTAAAAAAAAAGTCATCATCGTTTAATCACCAATTAATTATTTTCTTACTTGATCGCTGCAAATAAGTTATCACCTTTGCAAAGAATTTTACAGTCTAATTTGGGTTCATTTATGCCAACGAAATTTGGCAATTCTGAAGGATCATCTCTTTTTTTGAAATTTTTAAAAATAAGCTTCAAGAAAAAATAAAATAAAAAAATACCTATAATAGCCGAAATGCAAATGTGTAGGGCTTTTTTTGACTTTTAAAATAGTCTGAAATTCAGGTGGATCATAAAAATAACGAGCATGTGTTGAATAGTTTAATTTGTAACCATTAATTATTAGATCGTAAATTCCAGTCAATTCAATATCAATGTCTTTTAAAGCGTCTTTTAACAAAAAAATATTTCTAATTCATGAATTTTAATTTTTATTAAATATGTATTACTTTTTGGATCCGAATTGTTTATAGATTTACAAAACTCGAAAAACTCATAAAAATCTTCTGGCATTTCCATTCTGTTCGTCTCAGTCACTAGTTTTCGAATATCTTAAGAAAAAAAATTAATTCTTTTTTATATCAAAATTAATCTTCAAAAAATTAACGGGTGAATCCTGAAAAGAAACATGTTCAGCTGATCGAATCTAAAGTTTTGATGTAGATTTTAATGTAATTCACATACTTCTATTCTATTTTTAAAAAGTACTGACCATGAATATAACTCAGCTCTCAAATAAAAAAGGAAAAAATAGCATTTTAACATAGATTCCACAATATTATTTATTATTATCGACAAGGTTGAGATCATCTCAAACAGTTAAGATTATAACAAGTCAAAAACGGATTTCAAAATCTTTTTATTATGTATAAACTCAAAAAAATAGAACTTTAAAAAAAAGAGATTTCTAGAAAAAAACATTAAAATTTGAGGAAAACTAAAATTTCAAAATTTTTAAACTCCTTTAACGATCCAACACCTTTTTTATCTAAAAAACCTATTTATAATTTATGTCAAGGATTTTTTTTTGAAGAAAAAATAAGTTTTCTGGTCACAAAATTTACTTAAAATTTTTTTTGAGTAATAAATATGACAATTAACGAAGATCTGAATAAATTTTTAAATCTGTTTTTAATCCAATAAAATTAAAGGATTTGTGCTATCTTGTTTGTTCTTAAGAAATACGAAAAATATTTTTAGTAAGCCTAAACCTAAGTCAATCAAGTGGGTAAATTCAAAGGTAATTCTTCATATAAAATAAAAGTAAATTTTCAAATACATTTTTTCTTAACGATTACAACTTATTTTAGATAATAATTCGTGTTTATTTAAAAATTTTAATTTGCATTGAATTAAAAAATGTATTGATACCTGAAACAGTATTTAGATCAATTTTATCCACATTTTCGAATTCAAAACCTTCATTATTTTCTTTATCTTCATCAATAGCTTCAGTCAGCCTATCAATTTTTTCAATTTTTTTCTCTTCCTCTTCAACTTTTTCAGTTTTAGAATGGCTTTTAGGATGCCCTTTATATTGTACTCTCTTACGCTTTTTGTATGGCATCTTAAACAAAACCGGATTTATATTTTAATTTAGTTGAACAACATTTTTAATTTTATTAGGAATATTAAATCCTAAAAGAAAAAAATTGACTTTGAAAAAAAACTTTATTTAAATTCTTTATGAACAAAATTGAATAAAACTCATTTCTTAAACCGTTTATCCCAAAGAGTCTCGCTTATTTTATTTATAATTTGACTTGTATGATCAAAAGATGCCCCAATTACCGAGCTAAAATTTATAATAGTAGTCTTTGCTAGTTTTTGAATTTCTTCTATGATTTCAGACTCTATGTCACTATGAATTATTTTATCAAATCTTTCAAAAATAAAAACTAATTACAAGATTTAGCTTTGAAAAAACTATAAAGATGTTTAAATACTTTGTGCCAATAATAATCATTGCAAGCTTATCTCTATCATTTGAAGAATACTGTTTGACTAATTCAAAAATGTCCAAAAAACTTTGTCTATCTATCCAGGAAAAAACAAAAATAACACAGTCAATATTTTCCACACAAGACTTTAAAATAATCAAAAATTAAATTTTACAAGAAATTGTAAAACTAAAAAAAAACTATTACTGGTTGAATGTATTCATATTTTATAGATGCTGATTTTCCCATATCCCAAAAAGCTAAATTAAACATCAAAAATTTATCTGAGTCAACCATTTTTACTGGCCAATAGAGATGTGTAATTTGAATGCCTGGTGTTTCTATATACTCCTCATTATTTGACGATGCTATACTTTGGATAAATGTGGTTTTGCCACAAAACGATTTTCCAAGGAGCAAAATTTTAAAATTGACTTCTTCATATTGGGAAAATGGCGATGAAAGAGTTGGTTTTTCAAGTAATCCTAAAGAAATATGATGAAAATAAACCCAAAAAAAATTCAATAAAAAAATTACCATAGTTTCTTATCTTTTCTTTATGTCTAAAAGTTTGAAGAATTTTCGATCCGAGATCACTTTTGAACCATGTTCTATCAATACTTGCCATTTTGTAATAAAATCAATTTTTCAATTTTAAAAATTTGAAGATGTCTATATTATATACAGTAATTAGGGTATTCGCTGAAATTGAATTATTTAAAGTGTTACCATGGAAACACTTTTTTTTTAGACCACAATTAATGTCCGTTTTTTTGTTTTAATAAAATTAATAGAAAAAAATTTTCTATTGAGTTTTAAATAAAATTTATTTATAGAGTTAACAACTTAAAAAGTTATTCATAAAAAATTTTCATAAGAAAAAAAATTTTGACTTTTTTTTTTCTATTGTTTGGCAAATTAAAGCACAAAAAAAAGTTTTGTTGTGAAGTTAGAAATTTAAAAAGTTATTTACAAAATGAGTGACTAGAAGAAATAAGCTTATGTTTTGTGTCTAAAACTAATTTTATTCTTTTGATTTAGTCACTCTTTAATCGTTTAGAAGTCTTACAGGACTTCTAAATCAACGTGGCGTAGATCCGGATATTTTTTCTGTTATAAAAAAAAAAAAATTTAGGGAAAAATTAAAATTTGTATTAAAATGACAAGTTACCCGTAAATTGCGTTCGATTCTATCGATTTCAGCACCTACTCTATCAACAATATTTTCTCCATGTTTAAGCATGAATTTTTCAACGTCTTGAACATTGTGGACACTATTTATTTCCTATAAAAATGATATAAAAAATATAAATGAGAAAAAAAAAACTTATTAAAAAAATTACATCGAGAAGTTTTTCAATGTCAACTTTTTCCAAATAAGACCTTGTCATTTCTCGGCCATCTATATCAACTTCAGCTTTGAACATTACAGTTTGACCTCCTAAATCAGTCGCTTTTACATCATGTATTGATCTGATCATAATATCTGATTCAAGATCTGTACTTATTTGATTAATTTTTGGTGTTGGTATAGATCTTACAAAAAAAAAACCAAGTTTACAATTAAATTTTATTTTTAATTATTTTCAAAACCGTCATTTACTTTCCAACTAAGGCAATTGTATTTGTATAAATGATAAAACTGGCCACTCCACCCATAACACCTCCGACTAGCAAAGATCCTACACAGTCAGCGATAGGATTTCCTTTTTTTGAATAGAACTATTTAGGTATAATAATTTAATTCGTAATTATAATAAGATTCATTTTTCTTATTTTTTTATCAAAATGAAGCATTGATAAAAGTTTAGGATACTGTAATCCCGCGATTAAATGAGTCTTCGGAAAAAAAAGAAATCAAAAAATTTTTTTTTAAGACTCCAGTTTTTTTCCACGTTACTGGAATTTTTTAGCGAGAATTAAAGGATTTTCATATTTGATATTTATGCTTTATAAGAAATCAAATACTGTCTCATTACTGTAGCACTCGCTGGGTTTTAAACTACACTGCTAATTAGAAGTTATTTTATGTATAAGTTACAAAAAATGAGACTTTTAGCAATACGAGCAAACAGAGTTACTTAAAATGTTAAAAATATATTCTAGACTACAAAATTACAGGGTTTTTTTTAAATGCAAATTCACAAATTTTTTTCACTTTTGTCACAAAAAAATTAATTTTTATTAAAAAAAAATTGTATTTCTTAGTGTTGTAAATCGAATTTTATATTCGATTGAAAATTTGAATAAGTGAGAATTCGTGAAAAAAAAATAATCAAATAAATAATTAAGTTTTAAAAATTTTCAAATAACAATTTAAAAAACTTAAATATTTGAAT
>NTPY01000370.1:131360-239734 GCA_002922825.1 Brachionus calyciflorus
TTTTTATACCCAAAATGTATAAAAATGCATCTTTATTACATCGTAAGTTTCGAAAACTCTTACACCAAAAATGTAATGAAAAGGTTGTCGATGTATAATTTACAAAAAGTGAGACTTTTAGTAATACGAGAAAACAGAGTAGCTTAAAATTTAAAAAAAAACAGAGGAGATTGCACGATAGTAACCGACGCATATTCTCGAAGGATGTAACATATCAGGGAAAGTCACGTTAATTCATTTTTTAGAGTCACGGGTTTCCTTAGATTGTCACATTTAGTCACGCTTAAAATTGGAAATCACACGAAGTCACTATTTGTCATCAAGAATTGTACTAGAAGTCCCTTATTGTCCACGAACAGTCCAATCGAACCCTTTGGGACTAAGTCTGACTTTATGCGACATCCATCGAGACTATGCGTCGGTTACTATCTTTAAAAACTGTCTTTGTTTTCAGTTTTAAAAATAAAAAACTTTTTTATCCTTTCTTAGCTTTAATGAAATCGTTAGTTAATACAGATTCAGATTTCGACAATAATTAACTTAAAAAGGAAAAGAAAAATGTATAACAGAAGATCAATTATTTTTTAGCCCACTCAACTCAGTTTATAATTATTAGGTTGTGGATAATTAAATTTGCATAAAAAACTGAATACCAGTATAATAAGTGATGGTCATACAAGTTCCAGCAATGAAAACACCCAAAACAGCAGCTATATCTTCTAATAAAACGACATTAACACTTGGCTTGTAACCTTGAGCAACATAATCCCAAAAACTTAAACCTAACTTTTGTGCATTTTGTTTTGTATCTAAATATGCCATCATAAGGGTTCCACTTTCACTGAATGCAGATCCAAGTAACAAAACTAAAGCCTGATAAAAAATAAATAAAATCTTTTTTATAAATTATTTATATTTCTATTGAAAATTCTTTACCCAGCTTAGTGATTCAACTGGATGAGGATCAAAAAGACCGGTAATACCATGGTACCATGACACACCAGTACCAAAACAAAATATACCAACGCCAGAAATTAAAGAGGTTATATATGTCATATTTGAATAACCATATCTTTAATTTAATATGAATTAAAAAAAAAAACTCGAACTTCTTTTTTCTTAGAAAAAAATTACGGATGTTCTCTATTAGGTCTTTTTAAAGATTGATGGAGACCAAATGCCAAAATGAGTTGGTTTATTGTGTCAGCAAAAGAATGAACTGCTTCTGAAAAAAGACTCGATGAACCTGAATAGATCCAACCAACTAATTTAACAACAAAATTCATTGCGTTTCTTTAAATTTAATTAATTTATAATTTTCATGTTAGTTTTAGTTTAGTATTAATTACATTGCAACAGCACTAAGAACCACTTTTCCAGACAGAGTTTTAAAAATTGTTGTATTGGACTAAAAAATAAAATAGTCTTTAAAATATTTCTAATTTTTTTTTTTGTTGAGCTGAATTTACATATTGCTTATCAGTAAGTGGATTTTCAAGTTCTTCTATTCGATTATGATAGTCTCTTAAAGATTTTTTCAAATTAAAAACAGCTTGTCTTTGTCGATCGAAATCTCTTTTTTTCTTTTCTTTTTCTTTCTCGAGATTTTCAAGTGAGCCCCATATCGATAGAGCCTTAGCCTCTACTTCAGAACGCAAGTATACATTAATTAACTCATTTTGACCATATTCATCAAATGGATTACGACGTTTATATTTTATTAAGCTATCTAAATCACTATTATATAAATTAAACAATTTTTTTTTCAGTGAATAGACTTTAAAAAAATCTTTTTTACCTTGGACTTAGCAAATAGTCATTCATGGCTCTGACAGCAATTATAAAATTGTTAGCTGTATAGCTTCGGGAATAATCAATTTTTGAAGAAACTATATTTTTCGGTACAAGTCGTATATTTACAGATTGATATTGTTGATTTTGTTGTTTATTATCGGACGGATTTTGACTTGAATTTTGGTTGTTTGTCGTAGAAGTATTTCTTCTAAAAACAGCCACTGAAAGACTTAGATTGATTTAAAAGATAAAAATTTAATTTTTTATGAAAAACAAAATTATCGTATTCATTTGCGAAAATATATACAGTGTATCCCTGATTTTATGTATCTTCGAATTTATGAAGTAAAAGAACTCAATCTTTTGAACTCACTCTTAGGTATCCGATTTTATGAACTCTCAATTTTATGAACTAAATTAGTTTTGACAACCGAGGTTCATAAAATCGGGGATACACTGTATAAGATATCTAATTAATTAGGTATTAAACAATTTATAGTTATCTTCGCATATCGGGGATACGCTTTCAAATTACTTGGAATTTTTATCAAAAAAAAGTAAGGATTTTTGATTTGCTACATTCTTTAGTATTTGTTTTTGTATGGAGTATTGACGCGCTGAAGTAATTGACAATTTTTCATTAATACCTTAGTAAAAAAATTGTAAAATTTCATTTTTTTAAATTTTATATTATTATCAAAATTGTTAAAACTGTCATCTCAGCCCTAACACTCTAGACGCGCTTATTATAAAGAAAGTGATAAATCTCATTTTTATTAAATTACCAATTTTCCAAATTAAAATCCGTAAAACAAAGAATCAGTATTCAAATGAACATAACGTTTTGGAAAAGAACGTAAAGTCTGATCATCAACTCAACAAAAATGAAAAGAAAATCTGCAAAGAAACCTTGAATGAAAAATCAAAGTGTTTGAAATTTATAATCGTTTCGAAAAACGTTTTCAAATTTTCAATTTTTTACAATGTAATGGAAACGTTTTAAAATTTTCATTAATAATATAATCTAAAATTGATACTTTTCTCTTGAAATTTTGAGAGCGATCTGTCTGATTAGAAATTTATGAGTCTATCTAATTTTTATGTGAGAGGCCAAATCGAAAAAAGAAAAGTTTTCACGAATAATAGTAAAATAAACAAACCCACTCAAATACAGTCAAATCTCGATTATATCACCCCATCCGTTCTGAGGAAAAATGGGGATATAATTGAATTGGAACATAATTAAAATAATTAAAAATTGTATTCATTTTATTAACGAAAACTAAAATGAAGTTTATTTTCAAGTGGTCAGTCAAATTAAACTGGTATAATACAGGCGGCAAGTAAAACGTGTTCAACTAGTTCCAAAATTAACACAAATCATCTTGTTTTTGTTTGGAATGAATAACTAAATCATATTAAAAGTCAGTTAACTATAAATCGACTCGAAAATCAACTATAAAAATCAACGATACAAGTACATATAATCTAGCGAGTAAAGACCTTAGCTATATGTGGGACAATCCGTAGCAGATTCATTAAAAAAAATCATGGAAAAAGGAATCAGTCGAAATTTTTAACTTTTTTTTTTATTTAAATAATTTGAGAGAAAATCTCAGGCCGTTTAGAATGGATCAAGTCCTTCTTTTCAGTCTAATGAAAAAGATAAAAATAATAAAAATTTTTAGCTTAAAGTCTGAATTATTAGACCAGAGAAGACAGTTATTAAAATAAAATTTAAATGTGCCCATTTTGATTAGAATTTTTAATTTTATTCTTCAATCGAAAATTTTGAGCACTAAAATTATTATTTCAAAAAATTCGTCAATTGGATAATTTATTTTTAATGAAAATCAAAAATACCTAATGTAAGTGTCGGTCGTTGAGTAAATTTTCTAAAAAGACCAGTACCGAGTTTGATTTCTTTATTCATTCCCAAAAATCTAATGACCATAAAGAAGTTTTAGTATTAAGAAATTTCAATTAAAATTTTGAGCTATTACACTCAAAATACTTCATAGTTATAAATTTCATTTAGATTTAAAAAAAAAATTGTTATTTAAATTTCAATTTTATTGCTAAAAATACTTATAATACACTCAAAATATTTTTAAATAGAACGGAATATCTAAAAAAAAAAGAAGCTAATTTGTTCTTGTCATCAATGCTAATTCATTTAAAATTTGAATTTAAATTTAAAAAATATTTAAAATAATTAAAATTTTACATAGAAGTAATTAAAATAAAAACACATGGAAAATTTTAAACGCTTAAAATATTTATATGCAATAAAGTAACCTACTATTGACTTAAATCGACCCATAAAAACTTTTTTTGTTTTGGTAAACTTTTTTTATATATATTTTATTTTTAAAGCACCAAAAACGAATGGAATTTAGATGACTTTTTATTTTAATTATTTTTTATTCCATGGTAATTCTTATTTGATCCATCATTTTTTTGCTTGTGTTTAATGCTTGTCTTTCATTTAAGAGTAGTGAATCGTTTGCATTATAATTTTGTGTAGATGCTGCTAGACTTTGCTTGATTGATGTCGGAAAATTAATACCATCATTGTTACTTTAAACATAAAATTCCAATTAAAAATTTGAATTTAAATTAGTTTAAATTTAAAATCATAAATATTAGTCGGTTAGGAATTAAAAAAAAAACAAAACAAAAAAATAATAAACTTAAAACATGCAAAACCTTAAATGTTAGAAAAGTGTAAGAACTTCAGAAAAATGAGAAAAAATATTTTTAAACCTGGTGTCTAAAGTTTCGTAAGTTTTTATTTTTCGACTCGTGTCATTATTATCAGTTTGATTTAAATTATTATTTAAAGATTGATTTTGGTTAAATATAGACGCAAAAGTAATCGAAGAATGTCTTTTTTTATTGTTAATTATATGCACTGTATTTAGGTGTTGAAGTTTTTCAGCATTGTGCTCAATAGAATTCAGACTAATAGCATCGTTAATTTTGCTAAACTTTGGATCTTTTTGATCGTCGCTTGCTATTAAAAATGAATCATCGACAAAAGGATTTCGTTGTAATTGAGGTCGATGATGAGTTTTAATTATTGTCGGAAAATCAATATTGCTACAAATTGAATCGATCCGAGTGAATATTGTTGACGAGTATCCCCAGCCATTTCCCATTATAGTTATTTTTGACTTTTTGTCAAAATTCGGTAGGCGTAAATTAATACGAGCTAACTGTGTGTAATCAAATCCATTTTGATTACTAAAGCGAGACAGAAGAAAGTAATAAAAATATTAAACCGACCCATATTTAAGAGATGTCACTGTTAAAATTAATGATTAAAAAAAAAATTTATTACCTGGTACAAATTGGTAAAAAGGCTTTCATTAAACTATTTCCAAATACTTGTCTACAATTTTCTAATTTGCTCAAGTTGAAACCATTTTTATCTGACATACCTGTGCTTATAAAAATTGGTGCTCGGAAAGATTCTTAAAAATAACAAAAAAAAATAATTAATTAGAATTTATATTCGATATTGTAGTTTTATTATTTTAGAAAAAGATTCACAACGAACAGCTTTTTGTTGAAACCTTAAGAGCATTTTTTAATGAAGAATTTGATTTATAGTAATCTATTTCCCAAATTTTAATTCTCCGAAAATTTAATGCTAATGATTTTAATCCTTTTTTCTAAATTCCCAAAATTATATAAGTACCGTCAATCATAAGCTTTAGTCGTACTTATAAATTTCAAGTCTATCAAAGTCAATCTGACTTCATTAGGGCTGCACACTTTACTTTACTTTCATTTACTTTACCAAGTAAAGTAAACAATCTTATTTACTAATTTTCTTTTATAAGTAAATTAAGTAAAGTAAAAATTTACTTTTACAAGTAAATAGAAAATCGAAAATTTACTTTTACTAGTAAACTGTAAATTTCAAATTACTTTTTTTACTTTTAAAGTAGATTAAGTAAATGAAAAATTTACAATAAATTAAATAAAAACAAGGTTCTTCTTTTTGGTAAAAATTTTATTCGTCCGACGTTTCGACAAACGAAGTTGTCATTTTCAAGGAATAAAATCTAAAAACAATGTTTAAGAAATTTAATCAAAAGTTGAACAAATTGATGCAAAAAATATAAATAACGGGAAAAAAAAATTATACTAAATTTTTGAAATTGAAATTTCAAAAATTATTATAATTTTTGACAAACAGTTTTAAAGTTTTTTAAGTTCAAAAAAGAAATTTAATTAAATGGCTGCAAGTGAAAAATTTACTTTTACTAGTAAAAAGTAAAATAAAAATTTACTTTTTTAAAGTAAATTGAGAGAATAAATGGAAATATTTAGTTTTCCATGTACTTTTGGTATTCCAAAATAAGTTTTGTTGAGTTAAAGCTACTTATACTAGCCCTATTTCAACCAAAACAAGATTTTTAATCCACTTTACTTTAAAAAAGTAAATTTTTATTTTACTGTTTACTAGTAAAAGTAAATTTTTCATTTACTTAATCTACTTTAAAAGTAAAAAAAGTAATTTGAAATTTACAGTTTACTAGTAAAAGTAAATTTTCGATATTCTATTTACTTGTAAAAGTAAATTTTTACTTTACTTAATTTACTTATAAAAGAAAATTTTGTAAAGTATAATTTACTATTTAATAGTAAAGTAAAGTAAATGTGCACCCCTAGACTTCATTTATCTCAATGATTTTTTTTTTAATTAAGACAAATGAGATTTTCTACAATTTTTGGCAAACATTTTGTTAAAAAATTTTTATTATCTGCGGTTAAAATTCAAAAGTGAAAGTTCCGTATCTACGGTTTATGATTTGGGGAACTATAAATAAAGAAAATTATAATAATACGCTAAATAAGAAAAAAAAATTCTCTTTAAACTGTTATGGGGAGACCGTTAGTTCAGGGAAAATGCTTTAAATATTGAAATGGTAGACATTTGATTTTTCATTTTTTATTTTGAGATTAACACGTGAATTTATGTGAATTTTTAAAATGAATTTCTATGATATTCTCTTATCAAATCAAATCAGTTTATTTTCAAACATTAAAATATTAAAAAAATTTTCAACTGTTAACTCTGGAGAACTTCCGTGAACTTTGATGAATTTCTTACAATTTTTGAGGAAATTCGGCATAATCAAAAATTCCGTGAATGAACGTTCATAAATTAAACTCGTGAATGGTCACATCAGTATTTACCTAAAATATTAACTGTTTTATTTTTTAATGATTTCATTTCTTCAGAAAATTTTTCGATTGGTTTTTATTTTTTTTAGTTCTAAAAAATATAATCAATCGTTATTGTGTGGAAAAAAATATACTTTTACAGTAAATCACGTTTAAATCGAACCAAAATAAAATCCGCGGACGAAATCCCATCCATGTAATGTTAAAAAAATCGCTTATCTCGAACTTTCTGTTCGGTCCCCACCAGTTCGAGTTAACCGTGATTTACTGTTGTCTTTTTCTAAATCACAATCATCTTAGCTATTGATAATCGTTTTTATCCGATGCGAAATCATTTTTTTTAGGAAAGCAGGATAAATGAAATATTCCCAATGTGTCATTGTATTCTTATAAGATTCGAAAGAAATGTCTTTTACCATTAATTATTTCTTTTGATATAAAAGGGATCACATATTAATTTATTATTTGTATAAAATTATTCCAAATTTCTAAATTATAGGATCGTTGAAAATGAGCCCCTACAAAATAAAAGAAAAATCTTTTTTTTGATTTAAAGATTTACTACAAAAAATACATAGGTCTCGAATCAAAAAATTTCCAAATTCTGAAATTCAGTCAATTCAGTAACTTTATACCGAAAATATTGAATTTTCGCCAATGATCCTCATTCAAAAACAATCAAATTTAAAAACAGTTGTTAAAGAAATAAGAAGACCAAAAAAATAACCAATAGAAATATTAATTTCCTACTATATTCATTTAGAATACAATTCAAATTACGAGTCTTATTAAGATTAATAAATTTAACTTACCCAATGTTGTGCAATTTCTTGACAAAAGATAAATATGGTAAGCTAAAAGAGTGAATATGCTTATGCCAAACATTATAGCCACAAAAAATAAAAGCAATAAATGAAATTTTCCAGCTTGAAACGATTGAATCTCCTTTAAAAATAAAATTTATATGAAGTATTGGTAATTTTTCATTGAAAAATTTTTGGTGAATTTTACATTCCAAAATTTGATGAAATATTCTAGACTTGTGGCAAATATATATAAACAATACAAAACAGCATAGAATAAAAATAGAATAAAAAATTTGTAATTTGAATATCCGACACAGTTATTAACCCATGGGCAATGATGGTCCATTTTGAGCACACAAGTTTGACATACACCACAGTGATGCGATCGATCTGGTTTAATGCATTTACATTTATCACAATATCTGGCTCCACCAGTACTTGTCCGAGTTAATAATGGCAAATCTTTAGCTTTTTTATCAATCACACTTTTTTTTGCCAATTCATTTTCGGATATTTCCATCTGGTATATATCAGTATCTCTCAGATAAAACTTTTTTTAAAAATTTTTTTAATTTTTTATGGGATTTATTTCTAAAAAATTTTTTTTTTTTTTTACTTCATTTGTAGGTTTTTCGATAGGTGTAAATATTGTTTGAAAATATGACCATGTAAACATTATTAAAAATATGTGGTATAGGAATATGTAGATAACTTTAATAATTAAAAAGTATTAAAAAAATATATAAAATATATAAAACATTATTGGTATTTATCAAGTTATATTTAGTAATATGGGTTACTTATAAAATAATTTTAAACGTATAATCTTCAAAATTTAGAATTATCCGGTTCAAAAATAATAAAAAATTTAAACAAATTAAATCATAATGAGAAGAATAAATCCAAATCACAATATTTTGCAACGAGAGAATAGTTTAGAGATGTGTTTTTGACGCGTAATCACAGCTCAAACATCTTAAGTTTTAAAATTAAGACTAAATCACACCTACTACGGTTAAGATTAAAAGTTACGGATAGCAGTACCATATTAGAACTACTTTAAGTGGCGCGAAATTTATTGGAAAATTTCAATCAAAAAGCTAAAACATCAAATTCTTTAAATTTTTTAAAAATTTCAAAATTATGATGAAAATCGTATAATTTTATGGAGAAACTAAAACGAAATATCAAATTATTTTAGAAATTTTGACGTTTGATGCGAAAGCTTTTTTTCAATTTATATGATAGTAAAAATTGGTTATAGAGATTAACGACGCGACACTTTAAACTGTAATTGAAAATCTAATCTTATCAGGGAAAAACCTGTTGTTTTTGAAATAATTTTTTTATTGCCTAATTCTTAAATTTTCGAATAGTTGATCTTTTCCTAAAATGAGTTTTCTTAATATCGTCTAAATGCTCAAATTTAACCACATGTCTTTAAATATAAACACTGTTTTTCAAAATGACATAACATTTGGTTAAAGTAGAATACATTCTATTTTTGAAATATTTTTAGAAATTTAGAGATATGTCCTTTTTATTTGACTCTAACTTTATTTTTCTATACATCTTTTTTGAAATCGCAATATGAAAATGTCCCGATTTAGATAAATTAACGAATATTTCAATTAACGAAATGTCACTAATTTTGACCAATGTGTCGTTAAAGCTGGATATTCCTGTTAAAATAATTGAGAAATAATCGGAAGCATGCAAAAAATCTGCGCTAATATTTTTGGCTAATTATTTCTTGTTTACCACAAAAAGCTCTATACCAAAAAAATAAAATTTCTGAGTTCTTTCAATCAATTTATATAATAATTTCTTTTTTCTTTAAAATAGTTTTAACTGAGATTAAAGTTTTGAAATACAAACAACATTTTACCTTTTTTAGACATCTGATCAATACATACTTTATTTTAAAAAATAATTAAATTAAATTAAAAAAAAAGTATTTTAATTAAGTATCTTACGTAAACATAATTGAACTATATAAGCATAATAGGACCATCCGATGACACAACTTATAAAAATAACCGGAATCCATTTGGTAAATCGGACACAATTGTTAAGACATACGTTTTCCATTTTGTATTATTCTTTTACGGTAAAATAATAAATCATAAAAATATAAATATTGGTAAATCGTAATTAAGAAAACGAATATATCATTCTTTTATTTTCTATATTTCAAACTGTTACTTTTAAAAAAAAAAAAGAAGGTTTTAAATTAAAAAAAGAATAATAATAAATAAAACAGGAGACTGACAAGTAACATCCATTAATCTTTCCTTTATTTTTCCAAAAAAAAAATATCAAGAAAATTTTTCAGAGATAAAAGAGGTATGTAAATTATTTTGGAAAATTAAATTATGAAAAAATTTTGAATTATGATATTGCAAATTATGATTAAGAATATAAAAGTATATATTTAAAAAAATGTTACATTTATTTGAATAACAATAAATAATAGAAAAAATAATAAGTCATCAATTTTGAATTGGAAAATTAGAATTAAATTTTTTTTTTGTTTCTTACCCGATTCTTTAGACTAATTTAATTAAAACTTAAATTTTTAAGAGCATTCTAAATTTTGAATCATTTTATTTTTTTTGTTTTTTAAATCTTTTAACAAAAGAAAAAAAAATTAAGGATTAAATTCATCCATTTCTCTTGATTTAAAAGTGAATTTTTATTATTAATTTTTTTTCAATTACTCTATAATAAATGCTAATAATGCTTCCCTATTCTAAAAGATTTTTTGTGTAATTTTGACTATTTTATTTTTCAATAGTAAAACAAATCTAACATTACATTATCCTTTGTTTAGCCAAAAATTTTTTATACCAATCTGATCAACCTATTTGGTTCATTTCAAAATATTTCATAAATAGTTTAAATCAAGACGTAACCCAGAAAGAAATCGACTTAAAATCGATTTATATCTTAGCCAAGTCAACAATCTGACTTGATTTCATAGGTCCATTGAAAAATGTAAGAGAAGTGTATTTAATATCCAGTTTTAATGAAATTTGGATATAATTAAAGTAGTTGTAATATACTTGTACGTCAACCGTAACTTTTGACCGTAACCGTAACCCATGTTAATTAGCTTTAATTTTCAATTTTATTATGTTTGAGCTATTGTTACGGTTACCGTCAGAATTCTACCAAATTTCATTTTTGAAACTTAACAAACCTAGTTAAAGTCGAACTCAAATGATTTTTTTTTCTTAAGATAAGGACGACCGTGCGCTTTTTCAAGTATGCGCTATCAGAGGATTTAATCTTGAACTTAAATAAAAAAATCTACCGTGATCCCTCCATAGAAGCAATCTAGATTTTGCACTACTATAATCGTTAAAGTTGGGTATTCGGGTTTAACGACAGAGTCTTATAACATGTAAACGATTATATAATGACATGTCGTTAAATATTTTAGCGACATGTTGTTAAAATACGTTTTTTCAGATTTAAATGCCAAATTTTCTCGTAATGCAGAACTTAAACTCGAAATTTCGAAATTCTATGAATTAAACACGCAATTTTTTTAAAAAAAAGTATTGCAATCATTCAAGTCGGACATATAAACCAAAAATTAAGTGAAAAAGAAGTGATTTTTTTTTTTACTAATTTATTTATTATTTTTTACAAAAATCATCAATGCTGCATTTAATCCTAAAGAATTTAACAATATTGTTAAAAATTTCGAATCATTTCCTAGGGTAAATCACTTTTCAAAAAAAATTAAAAATACAATTTTAATTTTGAATTTTTATCTATTGCAACAAGCTGCAACTTAAGTTGCAGCAACAATAAATTCTGCGATACAATTGGATCTATTGCTTTTCTTTCAACAAAAATGAGAAAATCCTTACATGACGGGAATTAAACTTAATAGAACTTTTTAAAAAAATAATAAAAAATTGAAAAAGGGATACAATCAAAAAAAGGCGATGAAAGATACAGTTTCCCTTAAACAGGGAACTAAATAAAACGGGAATTTCAGAAAACTTGAGAAACCCGTACGCCCTTAATTCTCGAGAAATGCAGTATATCATTCCCGATTATCTCCTCAAGTTTTCCGTTTTATTTAATTTCCTGTTTGTTTTTTCCTAAAGCAGTTTTATTTTCACGGTAAGAATTTCAATAATATCACCGAACAAATCTTAATTAAATTTCAAAATTTTCTCTTGCTAATAAATATATTTAAGAAATATAAGTTAATAACTCTTTTGTCATTTCTTAAGAAACAAAAAGAACGACCAATTTTAAAGAATTAATTCTTAAATTATTCAAATAATAATCGGAAAATACCTGGATTTAGAGTTTCATGATTCAATTCAATTTATTTTTCGGAACTGCTTGGTTTCGATTCTCATGACAAATTCTCTTTTTATAATCAATTTAAAATATTCTCTCTATTACAAATTTTTTTTATTTCTGTTTTTAGAAAATTTACCATTAGATATAAATTGTCATTAGCTTTTTTTTTTATTTTAAATGAAAAAATTAAATTTAAAAACTGTAACTACCACAAAAAATGAACTGATTCCAATTAATTTTATACTTGGTATTGGAACGAACGTTCATTAAAATTCATTACGGACGTTCGCTTTCATGAGAATTTATCTGAACGTAAAAAAAACTTCAGTAATGTCCAAATTTTTCTTTCGAAATAAAAAAGATAAAAATTAAATTGTAATTTTAATCAACTAAGATTTTACTTTGTTGCTCGTTCTCGAGGAACGAGCTAACAACCAGATGTGTGTATATAGAAAAAAAATGAAATACTGAGTGATTTTGCTCGGACTGTATTAGATGAAACTAAATTAAAAATTTTAAAAAATTTTAATTTTTTAATTTTTTTTTATATTTAAGTTAACTCTAGAATTTTTTTAATTTTTTAAAATTTTCATTAGAGTAAAAGCGGGTTTTTTGCTTGAACAAAAACCAATTTTGTGCTTTATTCTTAAAATAAAGACGGAATCTTGGCATTATTCTAAAAATAAAATTAAAAATAGTTAGAACATAGTTTCGATGGTATTTAATCCATATAGAGCTATGCCAAATTTGGACTTAGCTCTTAGAGTACTGGTCAAGAGATTACGGTAGTTTTTTTGATGACAGGTTACTCGGATTTTTACTAGAAAATATTATTGAAAATAAATAAAAATGAGTTTGTTTATGGTAAAGCTGAATGAAACTCAAAAACCATGACCTTAATACTAATCATAATTTAGATTAAATAGAAGAGAAAAAAGTTCTTAATAAATAAAAAACTTCAAAAAAATTAGATTTAATTAATCTTAGAAGTTTTTTTTTTCAATAAGTCTAGATAAATTTAAAATTTAGGAAAAATATAATTCAAATTTTCCTCTAAAGCTTGCTAAGGTAAATAAAAAAATCAAAAACTAATTCAATATTTACAAATAAAATATTTTATTGAGTTCCTTTATCGATTATAAATTTTTACTCTTAAATCTATTAGAATTTAGAATTCTTTTAAAAAAAAATCAAGCAGTGAATTAAGCAATTATTTTTTTGCATCTTTATCTGGATGCTCTAATATTTTATCAATTAGACCAAACTCAAGAGCCTCGGTGGCACTCATAAATTTATCACGTTCCATATTTCTCTCTATTTAAACAACAACAAAAATTAATTAAACTAATAAGAATTTTGGCGTGAATAATTTCTTACCTATCTCCTCAATAGGTTTTCCAGTATGTTTAGAATATATTTTATTAATTTGCTTTTTTAATTTTGATATTTCTTCAGCGTGAATTAAAATATCTGTAGCTTGACCCTTAACAAAATATTTTTACTTAATAATTTGCATTTATTCTTTTCGCTTTTTCTTACTTGAACACCACCAGAAGGTTGATGAATCATAATTCTAGAATGAGGTAGAGAATGTCTCATTCCAGGTGAACCTGCAGTCAAAAGTAAAGATCCCATACTACATGCTTGACCAACACACCAAGTTGCGATTGGGGGTACTATATATTGCATTGTATCATAAATAGCGAGTCCAGCAGTTACTGAACCACCTGGACTATTTATATACATATGAATTGGTTTTTTGCTACTTTCTGATTGAAGGAATAACAACTGTGCAACTACAACACTAGCTAATTCATCAGTTACCTTTTAAATCTTATATTTTTAATTTCAAATATTTTGTTTTTATCTAAAAATTAAAATTACTGGGCCCATAAAACATATAATTCTTTCTTTCAAAAGTCTTGAATAAATATCATATGCACGTTCTCCTCGGCCACTTTGTTCAATTACAATCGGTATTAAGGGTGACTTTTTTAGCTCTGATGTATGAAAACTTTTTGAATTTATAATATTTGGTTTTATTAAGTTAATAGGACATTTTGTGATTAGATTTGTTGATTTTGTCAAGTTTGAAATTGTTTTGGCTAAAGTTTGTTTGATAAGCATTTTAAATTATTACTATCATAAAAGATCAAAAAGATAAGTTTTTATTAGGTAATGTTGAATAATAAAAAATATTCAAATAATAAATTAATTACATCAAAATATTTTCTAAAAGTATATTTTGAGTTAATTTTTTACTTAAATTGCAAATTAAACCTACCTTAATATAGCAAAGGCTATTTTACGGTATGTCTAAAAAAGGTAGAATAATCGGCATATGTCTGATATGTGAACTAGCTAATTATGTGCACTTTCTTAAAGTTGATAGGTGAACTAAGTTCACATAATTTAAAATAGGTGAGCTGATAATTAATTATATGAACTTTATTTAAAGGAGAAATATAGATTGATTAAAATTTTACCTTTTTTTGTCAAATTTTTTTTAGAATTTTTATTTATTAAACTCAAATAGGTTGTTTTTTAGTGAAAAAGCCCAAACTAAAAAATTAATTATTCGTTTCTGTAATGTCGAGCTTGTCTGAGAACCTTGGATGCGTCAAGCAAACTCATTTCAATCAAAAGTCCTATTTAAATTCCCTGTCTAAATATAAAAACAAAACTCAATCATACATAAATAAAAATGCCGGGTATCCCTATAAAACGGTAAAACTAAGGAATTAGTAATTTATTTACAATATATAATATATAATAGATAAATAAGTACCTAATTTATATTGAATATGAAAAGGTAATTTTTAATTATGCCATAAAAAATTGACTAGTTCACATAATTTTTAGTGCACAAATTTTGGTGCACTTATTATAAAATACGTGAACTATTTTTTTAGTGCACATAATTAGTGAACTATAGTTCACATATCAGACATATGCCGAATAATCTTGTTTTTTATTTTAATTTACTTTTTTTAAAGGGGTTCGCGAGAATCCCAGTTAAGAATTTAAGGTTCTTTTTAAGCTTTATATTTACTAAAATTTGTTCAATTATTTTTGGTTGTATTAAAGTCAATGATTAAATGACATGTTTCACCGAATAAGTGTGTAGATGTGCTTACTCGCAAAAAATGCAAGTAAACGCGTCTACGTGCATTTCCAATCGTGATAGGATAACGATTCTTTTAAATCCAATTTTTTCAAACAAATATGCCAAAACCGAGTCTTAATGACCTAAACAGTATAAAAATTTCAATTAAAAATATATTAATAAAAAAATTTTTACAAAATAGTTTAGTCATTTTTGACCCGGTTTTTGGCTTACAAGATTTAAATATTCTTATTATAACGCCAAACCTTACCGGTATCGAATCGTAATCGTACTTGAAACAGCATTTTTCTTGAATACTGGCTCATTTAATTCAGTTCTAGTACAGTTCGTTTAGGGTACTCTGTTAATTCGGTAGAAACACTGTAAATAAAAGGTTGTACCGTAAAACCTTGCTTATAAGCGACTAAAAATTGCTATTTTGAAGGATGAAATCAAACAAAAGAAAAATGAATTTGGTCTTTAAATTTGATTTTTCCGATAGACTTTGGTGTGGTCTATATAGTTATAACAAAATTAAATTTTTTCTGCTTTCCCTTCTTTTAAAAAAAGGTGGATTAAGGGGTGCACTTATAAACAAGGCAATACGGTAGCTTAATATCTTGAGTGAATTTGTACTAATTCAGTTCAGTATTTTATTCGATGGCATTTGAGGTTAATATTAGAGCTAATAAAACCCTACTCGTAGTTGAGTTGAGCTTCTTTATTTGATACAAGTTTTTAAACAAATAACTTTTATGCTGTTTAAAATTAATAAAAAAAATCCAACGATTTAAATGGTTCAAAAAATACTTAGTAATTACAATATTTCTTGGACATTTTATTTTGAATCGTATCGAGTTGGATCTCAAAACTAGTAAATATAAAAATAATAATGATCCCATTTTTATAACTATTGTATCGTAAGACAACTTTAACATATTCGAGAAACTGATGAATCATAAAACTGATTATAAATTTAACTTTTTTACTCTGCAGTTAAGTTAAGAAAAAAAAATACTGCAGCTAGCTAAAAACGAGTTGGTATAAACTTTATTTAGAAATAATTTTTTTTAAATTAAAAAATAAATTTTTCTAAAGAAAATTTACTCAAAATATTTGACTAAAATTTTGCAGTGATGTAGGTTTTATTTTTCGTCTCATAATTTAATATTGATGACATTTTAATCACTGAGCAAAAAAAAATAAAGTATTCGATTACAAAATTCCAAAGAAGTCAAATTCCTCTATATAGTTCTAATTGTATAACCAGGGCCAAATTCTTTGGTAAATAGCCAATTAAAAAGATTTTTTTCAGCTCAGTTTTTTGTTTTTTAAAATAAAAATTGAGTTTACATCTTTTTGAGACAGTCTTTCACTTCAATTCAAGCATTAGATAATTGCTTCCAATGATGATTCCTTTTTTGAGCTATTCGACGAGATGATGCTTAAAAATAAACTGATTTAATGAGTCTGAGAAGCAATTATTTAATTACCAATTAACTTTAAAGAAAAAACATGCTTTAAAAAATTTTGAATAAATTAAAAATATCTTCATTTTGATTTTAGAACCATAGAAATAAAAAATTAGCTTCTTTCAACAAAAATGGTATTTTATCCTTTAAAAAAAAAATTGATCATGCTTTTGGCTAAATATTTGCTTTTAGGCTGATTTTCTTCGACCAGATTTTTCAAAAAATTCAAAATATTTTCCGGCTCTTACAAAACCAATGCTCCCTGATGACACCTTTAAGGGAAAAATCGCTTTCATAACTGGTGGAGGAACTGGTCTTGGAAAAAACATGGCTTTGACTTTATCTAAATTAGGCGCTCAAGTTTTTATAATCAGTAGAAAAGAGAACGTTTTGAGAACCACTGCTGAAGAAATTAACTTAATAACTAATAATAAAGTTGCTTATTATCCTGCAGATATAAGAATGCCTGATCAAATTGAAAAATCGATTGATCACTGTATTCAAACTCTTGGAGGTCTACCATCTCTAATAGTTAACAATGCTGCCGGTAATTTCATATCACCAACAGAGAGACTTTCACCAAATGCTGTTAAAACAATAGTTGATATTGTTTTATTGGGTACTTTGAATACCACGTTAGCATTAGGTAAACGACTTATAAAAGAAGGTCAAGGTAATTAGAAAATTTGAATTGAAATCAAAAATTAAGCTATTGGGTCTTATTTTTATTACGATGAAATATTTATATAAAGTTTTTAAAAAAATCCTTTTTTAACTTGTAAACACATATAAAAAAAATTAGAAAATTTTAGTAGTAACTTTTTTTAAAACTATTCGATCAAGCTTTATTTTAATCTGAGTATAGCTTAGAATATTTAAAATAATCAATTTAAAGTTTTTTCTTTATGATCGAGATTAATCATATTTTACTTATAATCCTGTATTCTCTTAAAAAGGGTGTTAGGATGGAGGTTGGGATCATAACCAAATATTTACTGTTTGGTTTTTATTGGAAAGGTGGATTTGTGACTTGATAACATCATAATTATGATATTTAACAAAAGAACAAAGACATTTTTTTTAAAAATAAATTAGAAGACTGAGTAATATTATAAGTTTGCTTTCTAAAGTATCTACTCAAAAAATTAGACTTGTCAGTATCAAAGATTTATTTAAGAAAAATATTTCTACAAAATTTTATTGTCAGAATTTCAATTTAATTTGAGTCAACAAAGTAAAATTTCAAAAAATCACCATTATAACTTATAAAATAAAAACCTAACGAATGAACTAAAGAAGCCTAATACCGTAAACCCTTGCCTATAACTCTAATGGGGTCCAATTGGATTTTCCAATCACTTTCTTTTAGAGTTATAGGCAAGAGTTTACCAACAAAATTAAGAACAATTTCGAAAAATTGAATGTCTACTAATATAAAAATTTTTTTAAATTCAGGAGCAGCATTTTTGAACATTATTACATCGTATGCTGAAACCGGTAGCGG
The DNA here is from genome assembly GCA_002922825.1 of Brachionus calyciflorus. NCBI lineage: Eukaryota > Metazoa > Rotifera > Eurotatoria > Ploima > Brachionidae > Brachionus > Brachionus calyciflorus. Next base: position 149,571 of record NTPY01000370.1, read on the forward strand.
ATTTGTTGTTCCATCAGCTTGTGCCAAAGCTGGAGTTGTTGCTATGACAAAGTAAACCAAAAATTTGTTTTAAAAATCAAGATCAAAAATTAAGTATTTTTTCTTAAAAAAGATCTCTTGCTTCTGAATGGTCAAAATATGGTATGAGATTTAATGGCATTTCACCAGGCCCAATTTATACTGAAGTTTATAAAATTAAAAAAAAAAATTTAAAAATAATTTATTTAAATTAAATTTTTAGGGAGCATTTTCTCGACTAGATCCTACAGGTACCTTCGTTGAAAATATAAAAAATAAAATACCAATCGGTCGACTTGGAGAAAAGGAAGAACTTTCCAATTTGGCATGTTATTTATTAAGCGATTTTTCCAATTGGCTCACAGGTCAAGTAATTGATTTCGATGGTGGAGAGTTGACTTTTTCGGTAAAAAAATTTTCCAATTAATCTTGAATTATTTTCTAATATTTGTTTATTTTTAGTCAGGGGAATTTAATGGGTTATACTCAGTATCAAAAGACGAATGGGATCAAATGGAACAAATGATAAGAAAAACAAATAGCAAATTATAGTTTTAGTATTGAAAAAAAAAAAATTTTTTTTTACTTTTTATTATTTAAAATATTTTAGTAAATTTAAACATTTAACATTGAATATAAAATTTTTATCGTAAAAAATTCCAAATTAGTAATACAAACACAATTAAACATTTAAAAAAAATTGATTAGACAAGATGAGTGGGACTCAAAATTGATTCATTTTCGTTTCAGCGAAGAAAAAAACTCTGATGTTTCATTGTAAAAATAATTCAATCTTTGATCTTTTTATTAAACAAAAATTTAGTAATTCAATAATTTCTATTAAAATATTTTTGTTGAATGATCAAGTTCTTTTTTTTAAATAATCTCTACTAGAATTTGTAAAAAATAAAACTAGGAGATAAACTAACGTAAATACTTGATTTTAACGACATATCGTTATAGAATCTTTAACATAATATAAGACCCTGTCGTTAAAACGAGCATTTACGTTAATTTAAACATTTTCGAAATAAAGCTAAAGGAGCTTCAATGCATATGTATTCTTAAAATTTAAATATAACATAATTATTGTATTTTAAAGAAATGTCGTTAATTCAAATTTTGCTTTTAATATAGAAATGGGGACAAAATTTTCATTTTGTGAAGAAAATTTAAAAAAAACATAAGGTAAAATTTTAGGTAAAATTAACGTCATTATTTGCAGCTATAAATTCATATTGAAATATTTTTAATTTAATTACATGTTCCTTAAGTCGGTTATTTGAAGTTATTGAAATTTCAATTTCTAAGTTTATTCATCTTTTAAAGCAATAAATAATAAAAGCATAGAAAAAAATCCGATTACACTCGTATCGTACATCACCACATTTGGGAAGCTCGTAAAATTTTGAATAAGATTAACATGAATTAGATGTGACTAGGGAGTTGGTCCGTGTTTTAGTAACACCTGATTTTATTTAAAGAAAAAATAGATTTTAAAAAACTACAAATTTTATATAAAAAGTTTTGGTTATATTAATCTCATTACAGTGGTGACGCCTTGTGGCTATAATATTTTTATATTCATATTACGTAATACAGTAAGCTCACCTAAATCCGAATTATTCGGGACCGAAAAAAAACAGTTCGGATTAATTTTTCCGGATTTAATTAAAAACAATAAAAAAGTTCTGATAAAAAAATTTAATTTATTTTTTTTTAATTTTATCAATGTGTTTTCGCGGCAGTATTGTACACTTAAACATTTCTCTTACCACAAAAATTTATTGCTTAAAAAAGGTTAGATTCCAAAATTATCTAACATAACAAAATTCAAATTAAACTACACATTATTAACGGAATTCTTATATTTCAAAATAAAAATTGTTCGAAATAATTTTAAATTATAGGTTGACATAAATTATTTAATTACATATGGCAACTTTTTTTTTTAATAAAACATTTTTTTTTTCAAAGTTTTAATTAAATTAGCCAAAGAAGCCTTATTAAATAAAATTTAAAAAATTAAAACTAAATACATTAATAAGAGGTTAATCTATAGTTAAGAACTAAATTTTAATTTGGTAAATCTAGTGACCAGTTTAGTTCCTTGAAATTGGAAAAATCTCTGTTAAGTTTAATTTGAAATTTTTTCAAATATTTTTGTCTAAAATTTTTATTAAAAGAAGATTGAAACTTTTTGAAAAGCACAACTTAAGTATCTTTAATAGCAATCAAAATTAACTCTTTTTTTTTTTTAAATTTTTCTAAATTTACTATATTGAATTTGGACATTAACAAGGCAATATGTTTTCATAAATTTCGATTTTAGTTCGAAGAATTAGTTTCAGTAAAAATCATTATATAAGGCTAATATTTTTTCTTAAAATTCTAATATAATTTTTTTGGGCTATTTTGATTTAAACTTAAAAAGAAAAAAGCTTTATTAAAAAAAAAAGTTGCCATATCTAATTAACACGCTTAAAATAAAAATATTATCATATTGGGCTGTAATGTAATTTTTTGTACTTATTTTATCTTTTAGCTACGTCAGAATTTAAATACCATCACTATAAAACCAAGGATTGCAAAATTTTATAGCTTTAAAGAATATTGGTACTTCAGATTTACGTGGTTCCTCTATAATCACCATATTTCGGCGAAAACTAATTCCTAAATTTTATTAAACTTTTTTTATTCAAAATACTCATTAACATTATTTGATATGCTAAAAACCAATCCTCTTATTTTAAAACTATTTAAAAACTTCAAATAAAGAGAACTTAGTTCTTTTAAATTTACTGTAAATTAAAAAAAAATAATTAACTATAATATCAAAAATTAGTTTTAAATTTAAAGTTTTTGAATTTTCTTTCCAATATACAAATGCCTAAATAAACAACATGTCATTTAAAAGCAGTAAATATTTCAGAATTTTCAGAGAATGTTACTTGTAAACAAAAAATGGTATATTTGACACAATCAACAAAAAAAAGTGTAAAAATAGTTAAGAATAAAAGTTTAAAAATTACTTATATCATCTAATGAAGGCATATAAATTAAAACACTAATATCATCTTGACTACTATGGGTTTTAATAGGCACTTTACCAGATGTACCATTCAGACTCGAATGTTTAGACATGTCTTCATTTTTTTTCAATTTCTTTTGAAATGATTTTATGCTCAAAATATTACTGGCAATTATTGACATTTCAATTATTTTGTTTTTTATTTTTATGCTTAAACGTGGTTCAATTCTTTTTGTGTCGAATTTATCTTTTTTTTCATGTCTTTTTTTTGTTGTTTTTGTCTATTTATTACCAACGAGTTGTGTCTATTTGAACTCGTTCTATCGAAATTTTGACTTGCGTTGCAAATACTTTCGTAAAAGTATTCTTATTTGCATTCAAATAGAATGAACAAGGACCTAAGGCAATAAGGACTTATTGCGTATTAATTTTAACTTCTCTTCTGTTTAAAAAAAAAAAAAGCTTCCTAATGCAATAAGTGAATGAATTCGAAACTATAAAAAAAGAATGTTTTTACACTCGTTTTGTAAGAAACAAAAATAAAATAGAGAGAGAGAGAGAAAAAAAAAATTTGAAATTTTTCTTACTATTTATATGGCCGGATATTTTACATTTTCTAAACTAAAAATTTATTATAAAAATTACAATCAAAATTAGCATTTTGAACAACACATAAACAAAATTCTTTAACTTATTCATAAGAAAAAAAAAATTTTTTCCCTAAATACTGGTAGGTCATTTAAATTTTTTTGTATTTTATTTTTTGAACAAAAAAATAATTAGACCATAAAAATAAATTGGGACGACAGTTTTATTTTTCTCTTTTTTTATTTCATACTGACTCAAAAAATCTAGAGGAATTAAGCGCTTGAAGTTTCACCTTTATTCCTTGTAATAATTATTCTTTATAAGAAATTTAAATACTACTTAGGTAAATATTTGCAGCTAATTTAAAATTGAGACCGAGATTTAAAGCATTTGACTACACCCTTAAGAGCAAAAAAAAAATGGTGTAAACATCACTTTTATTAAACATGATTTAATGTACCCACCCTTTCTCCAGCATAAATAAAATATTTATAATTTTCTTTAATGCATTTTCAAATAGCTAAAATTGAAAAGAATTCGTTTTTCTTATTTTTTTTCTAAATATAATTTAGTTTATGTTTTAGCTATAAGAGATCATTATTAATAATTTAAAATTACATAAACAAAAAAGGGGTGGAAATCGAATTGGCATTTGATTGGAATCATGAAATGTTAAATGAGAAAAATTTATTTAAATAAATAATAAAAAAAAATTGAAATTGACAATTTAAAATGAAAGTTTAAATTTACCCTAAGTATTGCCATTATAAGGCTGTCAAGAAATAAATATCTTGATAAAATATTAATTTTTTTCCCTAATAAATGTTCCAGGTGTAGAAAACCAGCAGTTTTCTTTGTTTTAATTCGTTTTTGCTTTGTGATACTTTAAAAAATTATTTTAACATCAGACACTGTGATGGGAAATTTACTTAAAAGCACTCGCTTCTTATTATTTTTTTGAGAGGAAAAGATTAAGAAAGTGTTTCTATTTTTGTTTAACAGGACTAAATAAACGGGTTCCGCTTATGTATATTTGTCAAATACTTAGCAAATTCTGTTTTTATAAATTAGTTTAGTGTAAATATCATTACTTCCTTAATAGAGCTGTAACTAATAGCGCAATACCTTGTACCTTGTAGTTGAATTTCAATTTAAAAATTTCAGTTTTAACTGCTGGATTTTCGTAAAAATCTCCGAGAAATTAAAACCTTTTTTTATCCTTTTCTAGGAAAGGAAAAATTTCAAAAAAATACATTATAAAATATTAGTTTTTATTAATTGTTTTCTTCAGAGGGAGAGTCGTCGAAGAGTTAATGAACAAAATGTGTACAAGTTGGTTTTAATTTGTACTGTATTATTAACCTTTTATTTTCCCGTAAAAGCTGGTTTATAACTCTAGGAATAGATCAAAAACTTTTAATTGAAGGAGCTTTTACGGGAGTATTTTTATTTTAATGTCTAAAAACGTTGAATATCGACAACTTTTACAGAGTGTTTTTGTTTTTTATACCGGTTATCTCTAAGATTTACTTAAGGCTGAAACCATAAAAAAATATGGTTTCAGTTTTGGAACAAAAATTTATTGAATTTTTAATAGACTGGTCTTTAATCAACAAATAATACTTAGAATATTTCTTAGAAATAATACTTAGGATAAAACAAGGATAATAGGTTTTTTTTAAATAAAAGATATAATCAAAGCTTTTGAGCTGTAAAAATAAAAAATTAGACTATTAATTTGATTATTTTATTTGAATAATAAACCAAATAAATAGATTAAATTTATTGGGTTTCTTCTTCAGCTTCTTCATCTTGATCAATGTTGAAGTATCTCAATTCATATTGATCTTTAGCATTGGCAATAACACGTAACCAATCTCTTAATTTATTCTTTTTCAAGAATTTTTTGGTCAAGTATTTCAAGTATCTAAAATTAACAAACCAAAATTAAGAAAAAGTTTTTTATTTGTGAACTAAAATTTTGAAAAATTTTTTACCTTTTGGAGAAAGCGATTTCTGATGTAACAACCAATTTTTGTTTGGTTCTTTCAACGTTGACTTGATTAGCCAATTGACCAGTTTTACCGTTGATTTTAATTCTTTCCAACAAGAATCTTTCCTATATAAATAATATTTTTTTGAATTAATTTTTAAATCACCTCCGTATATATGAGAATCAGATTCCCTGCAGGAACGAGGGAAGATAACCCTCACCCTGTAAATGAAAAAATCCAATTTTTGGAGTTCGCGTTCGGATACGGGGTGATTGTCGACTTCGTTGTCTCGCATGTGCAGGGCCTCGTATTCATCACGAATATTATTAATTTTTCAACTTACAAAGCTGACCATATCTAAGATACCATCTTCAACTGGGTGAGTACAGTCAATGGTAAATCTCAAGTTCAATTTCTTCTTTTTTTGGGATTTTTGAACTTTTTTAACTTTTGGTTGTTGTTTAGCTTCGACTTTCTATTTAAAAAAAAAAAGACTTAAAAAAGAAATAAGGCATTTTGGTATGAAAAAAAAGCAACATACTGGGGCCATTTCTGCTTTGATTAATTTAGATTTTCAAATTTTCAAAAAGTGAAAAAAATATTCTCTATTTCAAGCTCAGATCTGCTTAGTTTTTTTTTTCTATAGCTAAAATGTGAATTTTTAAGGTAATTTAAATTTGCTTCGTCAAAAAAGAAAATTTAATGCGTGCCTCCGTGTTAAAAGCTTTAAAAGAATATCGTATCAGTTCTTATAACAAACTGAGTTTATTTTGTCTTTAAAACTAAAACTTACTTTACTAAAATTTTCGCTTAGATTTAAAAAATAAAATCTTAGTCGTTTTTTATTTTTATTTTTAATGGTGCAAAGTCCCATCTTGTTAGCTGATGCAAATCATTGAAAAAAACATGTAAATAAGAAAAAATAGCTCAGCTAAGATCAGATTGTTCTTTTCTCTAAAATATTTTTTTTTCTTTTTGATGAAATTATCACGATCTTAATGCATGTCAATCTATCTTTAGAGATTGAAGCGTTTTTTTAGATTACATAAGTGTAATAAAGAGTGTATTTCGATTGAGAGAAGAGAAAAAAAAATGGGAAATGTTATTAGCTTAACTTATGATGTATCGGGTCAACTTTATGATAGGTATTACCCGAAATCAAGGTAAAATACACTTAATTTTTAAAAAGATAATCTAGATTTATTAATAAAAATTTTTATAACAAAAGACTTTTTAGACCAATATTTTTGTCATCAGGTCTTATGGCTGCAGCGATCGGCTATCAATTATGGGCCGATCAAAATCCAAGAATTACTAAATACTCAAATTTGATATTTCTTTATAGTGCTGGGGCTAATTTAGGAATGCAAATTTGGGTATCATTTATTTCAGGTAGTTCAAAAAAAAATCAAATTTGACCTAATATTAATTTCTTTTTATTTATATTTTTTAAAGGAATGACAATGATCAGATTATTACCGCGTCATCAATTTGGATTAGTTCAAGCTAATTTATTTCCAAAATTTTTTTTTCTATCATCTCTATTTAGTTATGGAAGTTTGAGTTCATTTTTAACAGCATACCCGGTGTCTACTTGGAAAAGTGATACTCTTCTAATGGGTTCATTATTGACTGGGTCATTTGTTTTAAGTCTAGCTAATTCGGTTTGGTTAAATATTAAAACTATTAGTTTTAATCAAAAAATGCATCAAATTGAAAAAAATGCCGGTGAGGGAATTACTATTATTGGAAAACTTAAGCATCAAAATAAAGTTGAAAGTGATCCAGTAAGTTTATATTTAGAAATTATATCAAAGAATTGAAGTACCATAAAAGTTAAAGAATTAATTCTTTATTATTAAGAATATCATTTGTAAATTATGATATTTTAAAGATATTTTATGAAGGGTCAAACTCTGAAAATTCAACTTCAGTCCCATTTTCATTATTCAATAATTTTTCTTATTTTCCGAGACCGAATTTTGAGAAAATATTCGAGTTTAAAAGCTCGGTTGAAGTAGCATTATTTCAAAGTGTAACTTAAATAGAAAAAAATTTGATTCAAAAATTAAATTTTAAATAGTTCTTAAGAGTTTTTTTTATTTTGAATAAATCTCTGCACCTAAACTTAAATTAGATTCGAATATTTTCTTATTACTATAATAGGGTCCTCAAGCTAGAAAAATTTGGGATAGGTCAATAATGAGGCTACCAAATTCTACATAAAATGTAAAAATAAAGATTATTCATAAGAATTTAAATAAGTTAATCCAAAAAAAAATACTCTTTTTCATTGATTTTACTTGATTGATTATTTAAGAGTTTTTGAAGCAAATCTTGTAAAAAGAGTTGAAGAAAAAGCAGAAAATCAGGATAAAACTTTTTAAAAACTAGTTTTATTTTTAACAAGCTAAAAATTTCATGTTAAATTTGTGATCTGGTAGTCTCATTAGTTCCCAAAAAAAAAATTTAACATGAGATGGAACTAGCATGTTTTCAATGTTTATATTAGAGTTTTACAATTTCATCTTGGAATGGCAAAGTAAAATTTTTGCTCAAAAAATTTAAATACGCAATTACTTGCACGCTGAAATTTTAAAGAGTCAATTCTTTTTTAAACACATTAAAAAATATTATTTGAAAGCTTTTAATAAAAAGGATTGGCTCTTTAAAATTTCAGGGTGCAAGTAATTGCGTATAAGAATACTATAAATATTTTAGCTGTTTACATTTTAAGTCGCTATCAAAAAGAGGATCACAAAAAATGGATAGGAAAATTACAAAAAGGATCAATTTCTCTTAAATGGATATATTTTTTCATTTAAGTTTACAAGTAAATTTCATATTTGCTGAATTCCACTTTTGAAAATTTACAATAAATTAATAAAATTATTCTATCTTGAAAAATTGATATCAGCGAAAATTTTTAGCAGATATTTATTTAAGGCTATTAATTTAATAGAGACGCTTATTAGATTTTATTTAAGGCTGAAAATTTCAAATTATTAAAAAGTTAGTTTTTAAATTTTTTTTTATCAAAGGAATATCAAATAACCAAACGAAAATTCGGAATTTATCACTCATTATCATTAACAGCAAATGCTCTAACAGTTGCATCTACTTTGGCACAATTTTACTTATTGGGCAGCAAACACTTTTTCTCATTGTAAAGCTTGATTCAAGTGTGAAGTCGAGATCAATTTTTTTAAATTTTATTTGAAAAATGTAATTTGAAAAAAAAATGAATAATTATTAAATTAATTGTAAATTTTATGCTTTTTAAACTGAAATTAATTTTGAATAAAATCTAATTTTTTTTTAATTTAAAATTATTTGCTCTTGGTCTGTCGAATCATTTTTTCCATCATATCCCATTGCTCTTTTTGAATTGAATACAAATAATTAAATTCACCAGACTTAAAAAATAAAACATGTTTTTAATGCGTAAATACTTTAATTGAAAATTTATCCTTACTGAATTAATTAATTCTCCACCATCCATATCAATAATTTGACCAGTCATCCAATTAGCATAATCACTTAAAAGATACGATGCAAGATTCGAAAGTTCATCAGCTTCACCTAATCTACCAGCAGGTATTCTATTTTTAGCATGCTCAACAAAACTACCAGTGGGATCGAGTCTGCTAAAAGCTCCCTTTTTCAAAAAAAAATGAATAAAATTTAAATGAAAATTTAGTATTAAAAAATACTTTAGTATAAATTGGGCCTGGAGAAATTCCGTTAAATCTCATGCCATATTTAGACCACTCTAAGGCTAGCGATCTAGTCATGGCAACAACACCAGCTTTAGCACATGCTGATGGAACCACATAACCACTACCAGTTTCAGCATAAGTAGTAATTATGTTCAAAAAAGAAGCTCCTTTTACAAAATTTTAAATAAGCTTAAAATGTTAATTTTTTTAAAGTATTTAAATAATACCTTGATTTTCTTTGATTAATCGCTTGCCTATAGAAATAGTGGTATTTAAAGTACCCAATAAAACAATATCAACTATTGTTTTAACAGCATTTGGTGAAAGTCTCTCTGTTGGTGATATGAAATTACCGGCAGCGTTGTTAACTATTAGAGATGGTAGACCTCCAAGTGTTTGAACACAGTGATCAATTGATTTTTCAATTTGATCAGGCATTCTTACATCAGCTGGAAAATATGAAACTTTATTTTTTGTAGTTGAACTTATTTCTTCAGAAGCTTCTTTTAAAACTTGTTCTCTACGACTAGTTATAAAAACTTGAGCACCTAATTTAGATAAAGTCAAAGCCATGTTCTTTCCAAGACCAGTTCCTCCACCAGTAATGAATGCGATTTTTCCTTTAAAAGTATCTTGAGGTAACATCGGTGTTTTGATTGCTGGAAAACGTTTAGCATTTTCTGAAAAATCTGGCGGAGGTAGAACATCTGTAACATTCAACTTATTAAACAAAAAATAACTGAATTTTTATGAAGTATTAATTTAGAATTTGTTTATTTACAGTTTTAGATGTACTGATTAGCCGAAGTGAATTTTTAAAGACATTTAGTTCAACTGAGACAGTTGGTTTAAGCAAAATTTGTGTAAACATATTTTTAAATTAAATTTTTTTTTATTTGAATAAAAAATTTAAAATTTTTATTTTCGATTTAAAAAAATGTAAGCAAGTACTTTTTATCATGATTTTTTTAAATTTATTTTTTGTTTTATGCAAAATTATTTTTTTTTGAATCCAAAGTCTTTTATTTTAAACTTTGATTTATCCAAATTCTAAAATATTTTTATATTAAACAAGCACTTATATAAGAATGTATTTAAAAATTTTTAAATTAGTATTGATTTTTACAAGTTTTTCAAATTTTGTTAATAAAAACGCTCTAAAATTATTTTTATTTCATTTATGTTTAATTAAAGACCACTTACCGGTCAACGGCTGCTTCACAAAGGAAGCACAATACGGTAAAAAAACAGCGTTTCGTATTTGAAAACTCAATATAAAAACTATATGAGGGTACCATGATATTATATCTTGCTTCTTTATTTACAATGTATCGCTTTTTTGACCTTATTTTATTCTTCGTTACCTAATTTATGTGCCTCAAATGATACCTTGATTATGTATTTTATAGCTTCTGGTTTGTATCCGGTTGACAAGTCACCAGTTGGTCATCTAATTTTTCAACTATATCTAGAACCTCTGATTTCAAGTCTTTATTTAGAGTTGATCTTTCATGAAAGGACATATGTGGTCAGTATTTATTCCAAGATAATTTAATTTTGCTAGTGATGCATTTGCTTTTTGTTTTGATTTTGTCAGATGTTCTTCATTCTTATCCTTTCTATCAATCTCAAACCCGAGGTATATCATTTTCTCGACTCTAGTAGTAGTTTTGCTACATAGTTTTAATTCTTCTGCCAGGTATCTTGAAATAGTTTTTGATGTTTATAATAGTTTGGGTGAGGCAACGCCGCCTTAGGCCTAAGCCCTACAATATCTCTCAGTGAAAGAAGTTTTGGAAAGTAAAATTTTTGTATAAAATAGGCGGGGTCAGTTAATTTTCAGTATTTTAGTAGGAGCCATCTCAAATTTTCAATAAATTGGCAAAAATTACTTTTTACCCGAGAAAAAACAGACATTATAAAGGCTGTTTTTACATGGTAAAAATAATAAAAAACATCAATAAAAAAACTTAAATATCGCAAAATTCACGTTTTTGATTTGAGTTATTTGATCGCATATTATCCATATTGTCAAATATTCGCCAAGAAACGAATAATTATAAGCTAAGCTAGGTTTCCATTTACAATAGTAAATTATCAGATTAATTAGTGTTTAGATCAGGTCCAGTCAAATTTAATTTGCTGAATTTAGTTTTGGGACTTATATTGATTAAACCTCAAAAAATGTCTTTAAACTTATTTAACCCATCAGTCTTATTTAAAGAAACATTTTTTCTTTGATTGATAAATAAATGGAGTTAAGAAAAGATCAACTTCAACTTTACCTGTACTCACGTCTTTTAACTAAATAATAGAAAAAAAATAATGCTTATTTTAATAAATTAAAAAGTGAATCATGATTGCAACAAAAAAATTTAAAAAACATTGAGAAAAATCGAAATTAAATAAATATATTGATCTATTCGTAACCATGGAAACAAACTTGAAATATTAAAATTCTTGAATGTTAAGGTCATTCGTAATAATAAAAATATTTTATTTCAAAAAAAAAATTAGAATAATAATTTTTACTGAGAACTTTAAGTTTTTTTTCTGAAATAAATTTTTTTTAAAAATTTTCCAAGGACACTAAAGAGATATTTTTAAAGAAATGTCCGAGGACATTCGCAAATCATTTATACTTAACACAGCAGCTAACTTTTTTAGCAAAGATCCTACTGATTTTCAAAAATATAGTTCTGATAAAAACTTATCAAAATTTTTGGATGACCTTAGTGTATTGACTTTAATTATAAATGGATCCAGGGACATAAATTTCAGCATTAAGGTTTGTATTTTTAAAATCAAAATTATTAATTTCAACAACTTAATTTAAATTAAAAATTTTCTCAGCTTGATAATTCTTCTGTATCAGGCAAATCTTTAGTCTTTTTCAAAGCTAAAGAAGAAGCAATTACACCAAGTAACATGAAAAGCAACATATTAATTTCATCGATCGTTGATTCACCAGTCGATACGCTTTTCTATTTAATTCACAATTTATACTCGCCAGTTATTCAATCTCAACAAAGTAAGTTGAGTTCTAAAGGCATAGATGCTTATGATGCAAAATTAACAAATACCCTAGCTGATTTGGAATCAAATTTAAAAATAGCGATACGAAGATCAGAAAGTGGTGATTCTAAAAAAAGCGCATTATCGCCATTAGATGAATTTCACTATTGGTCTGAAATGAGCGAAAGAGGAAAGTCTAAAGATGCACAAGAAAGAGCTGAGTTTTTCTATAAACAATTTAAAGAATTAATTAGTTATTACACTAAAATAGACTCTTGTCCCGTACAAGATATTTTAGAAATAATTGATGCAACTCAAGACACTTATGATTACGTTTGGCAACAAACTGAATATGAACCATCTTATTCTCAAGAAAGAATGACAAATCTTTTGGAAATAACAGGAATGACTATTTTGAAAGCTTTGTTAAATAAACTTTCCAAATTAAAACCTTTCGAAGATAATTATAGTGACGTTAAAGAAATTTTAAAACATTCAATATCGGTTTGTGAGAGTTGGATTGAGACTTGTTTTAATTTAACAAGTCGTTACTGGAAACGAAGTCAAATACACAAGTGGGAAAATGATCCATTTGTTCCCATTCCTATTGAAAAATATTCAAAACGATTAAGTGAAGTCTTACAAATTCGTTCAGCTAAGGAACAATATGGAATTTTATTAAAAACTGTTAAAGACGATCAAGATGACTCAAATTCGAAAAATTCGAATTTTAGTCATTTTGATTCGATTGACTCACTTCAATATAATCCATTTACAGAATCAGCATGGCAAGAAGCTATACAAAATTATGATAGATCTATGAGTTATGTTGATCAAAAAACAGCTCAAATTTTAAAAGCACATTTAAGACAAGCTCAATCGAATCCAAGACAATTGTTAGCTGAATTTCTGAGATATTCCGATTTGATCAGAAGAGAAAGAGTAAGAAATGAACTAACATCAGAAAGGTAATTATTAGAAAATAATTTAAATAATTTTGATTCTATTTTTTTTTGATTTTTTAGAGAAATTTTAATTGGTCAATTAGAGGCATTTTCAAAACAACTCAATGAGGAACTAACTTATTATTTAAAATCGACTAAAAGTGCTCCAAAAGGAAAAAATATGCCTAATACTATTCGAACTATTGTTTGGATTACTCAAAGTGAAAACACTGTAAGTTTTTTAATTATTATTTGGAGACTGATTAACCAGTGTTCATATTTTTTTAAGCATTCAGCTAGGAGCAAAATTTTTCTAAACAGTTATACGATTATTTGTAAATAATATTCTTTGAAATCTATTGGCTTCTGTTATCTTTTAAATTACTGTCAAAACATTATAAAAACTTTAAATTTTATTTGATAAGGGTAGTTAAAACCGGCGTAAAAGGCCAATTTAAATGACAACCGTCGACGTCGCTTTAACTAGCCACAACTCTGTTACTAAAATTAAATCTTGTTTGAAATGCAGCTCAAAAAATTACTTGATAATTAAAAAAAAATTAGAGTTTTCATAATAGCAGAGTCTAACTTCGGTTATAATCGTATAAAAATTAAAATGGAAAACTTTAAATTCCTTTTATTAAGATTGTAAAATTTTGATAAAATTGGATATTAAGAAATTAAAGAATTTTGTCTATTTCTAGTAAAATTTAAAAAAAAACTCACTTCCAAAAACTAACAATTTGGTTCAATTTGATATTTTAAAGTAAGATTATTAATTACGAAAAATACCGAAATTAAAGTTTACTGTAACCACTCGATAAGTAGTACCGGTATAATATCGAAGTTTTTCAAAATTGTACCATCCCCATTTTTTAAAGCCGAAATGTCAATTAATTCATTTAAGTAATAAAATCAATGGGTACAAATCTGTAACAATAGTTTTGTACCATGGTATAACTATCGAGTGATTACGGTAGTTCAATTATTTAATTTTTGTACTGCACTGCTATCAATTTAATGCCGTAGCCGTAGCGTACCTGACCGTGGCGTAGCGTACTAGCGTTCCCTACCATAGCATACCATTCTTGCGTTTGTACTGAAACAAGAAAATAAATCAAAGACATTTTGTGAATACACTGAATAAAAAACAAACAATTTATTAATAGGATGTATTCAAAAAGCTGTAATTTCTTATTTCAGTATAAACGCTAGTACGCTCCGCTACGGTGGTACGCTACAATGCGGCGATGGTACGACATAAAATTGAAAGCAATGCAGTATTAAAAAATAAAGGTCCATATTGCGACGTGAATAAAAATATTTAGTATATACTGGTATTCGAAAAAAAATTTCCTCTTCCATTTAAAGAAAATCATCTTCTCTATAAAATTCTTATATTCATATTATAATAATTCTATTAAAATAAAATTTTCCAAAGGACTTCAAGATCAAAAAGTATCTTATTTAATTGTTTTATTTTTTTAAGCTGCTGGAGATAAATAAAAATACTGATTTCTTTTTATCTGATGTTGCTGGATATAAAAAATTCGAGTCAAATACAAACAACTTATTGGGTGAATTCAAAAGAGCTAAGCAAGAATATTTTCAAGATTGGTGCGAAACAACTTTATCGAACATAAGTGACAATAACTCAAATATAAGTTTAGAGACAAATGGCAAATTAATGGAATTAAATCACAAGGATGGTAAATTGGACGTTCTTTATGGCGATAAACTGATTACTTTACTTAGAGAAGTACGTCAATTACAATCATATGGTTTTAAAATTCCAGTCAAAATTGAAGAATGTGCTAAAGTTGGTCAAAAATTTCAAAAACATGCAATGATTTTGAAACAATTAGCTCATTTCTATAATTCAATAGACAAACAAATGCTTCCATGTCAACAATCAATGATGTTGGAAAGTGCTCTTCAATTTGAAAAATTAATTAAAAATCCAAAAGGTTCTAAAGGTTCATCAGGTCAAATAACATGGAATAATCCGGAAGATTTAGAACGTTATACAATGACTCTTCAATCAGCTGCTGAGAAACTTTCAACAGAAAATAGAAAACTTCGAAAATTACACCAAAAAATTCTAGATATAGTTCTTAATTTAATTAATACGGATTTGTTGCGTCAATTGCCCAAATGGAAGGATAATTTATATGAAATAAGACAAATTATGAATGAGGCAGTTCAAATGGGCTTTGCTGAGGCTAATATGAAACCATGGCAAGCTCATTGGGATAGACAATTATACAAAGTTTTAGAATATCAATATCAATTGGGTCTAGATACTTTAAATGAAAATATGCCAGAGATTAAAGTCGAGTTGATATTCAGACAAAAAATGCAATTTCGACCGCCAATAGAGGAAATCAAATCGAGATATTACAGAGACATGAAACGTTTTATTTCGATACCACACAATTTTAAAGGAGTCAATGAGTCTAAGAAAAATTTGATCTATCAAACTATCGTAGAAAGAAATGCTCCTGGCTTGATGCAATGTTTTTTAAGAAGTCAAGATTTATTCAAAGCCTTGATGAGTGTTACTGATATATTTAAAGATTATGTGGTATTAGGCCAAGTTGACATTGAGGATTTAGTTGAGAAAAATCTTAAAGATGTAACTGATTGGGAGATTAATTTTAGAGCTCTGAAATTAAAAGGTCGTGATGTGGAAAAACTACCAAAGTAAATTAAATTTTTATGTATTAAACTTTGAATAAAGGGAAAAGTCAAACAGGCGAGAAAGTCACACAAAAAAAAACAATTTCTGGGAATCTCATACAAAAAAATATGCCAAAAAAATATCTTTCGACTTTCATCTTTCTATTTAATTTACATTAGAATAATATACTGGAAAAAATTAAATTTATTTTTATGATATTCCAGTTATTCATTTATAGTCACATTTTTAAAATCTTTTATTTTTTCAGCTTTAGTTCCACTTTGTCATTTAAAGAAAATTAATTATAATTATTGGTCACGAATTATCTTATTTGATCCACTTAAGGAACATGAAAGAATTTTCCATGACTTAAAAATTCTTTCATCTTCCTTAAGTGTCGTTTACTGAGACGTAATTAATAGTCTCACACAATTTCGATTCTTTGCTTTTTTATTAAATAAGAGCTAGGTAGTGTCACCCATGAATATTTCTAAGAGTTGACCTTGAAAGATTTTCAAATTGTAATTTTTTATTTTCTTAGAAACTTTGTTAAAACAACTTTTAAAATAAAAATTATCTTCTATTAAAAATAAACATGACTGATAAAGAATATCCCTGCAACTTAACAAAAAATTTTAATTTTTTATTAAAAAAGAGCGAGTTTTAGGTCTTTTTTTCTAAAATCTTTCAAAGTGAAATTTTATCTAACCCAATAGAAAAATTGATCCATAAAGTACCAATTCTAAAAAATCGACTTTTTGTACTTTCTGATAATGAATAATCAATCTATAAGGGATTTCTAATAAAAAAAATAAATAATCATCATTAATTTACTTCTATTTTTCTCTAGCACGATCAAAGTTGATTGCTTTACTGTTTCAACAGCCCCAATTAAATCATTTATAGAAGAATCAATTCAAAAGCTTAATGATTCAATGGTATATCATTTAAAGCGAGCTATTGCTGAGAATATTAAATCAATCGATTCGTTTTTAACAAACGGAATCGACATCCTAAATTCTCGTCCTCAAACTCACGAAGAAATTGGAGAAGCTCATAAGAAACATGCCGAACTTTACAATGATCGTAAAAAAGTAATGCCATTGTTAGAAAATGCCGAGCAAAAAAATAAGCTTTTACGTACAGTTGCCGGTGGTGGTCATGAACAACTATTTCAATTACAAATAAAAATGGATAAATTCCAAAATATGATTGAATCGCATCAACAAGTTCTCAAAGATCAGACGGAAGTATTAATCAAAAATTTAAAATCTCGAATCGAATCGTTCAATCAAGACATTGAAAAACTAGCAGCTAGATGGAATCAATTTAAACCAAAAGACAGAGATTTAGAAGACGAAGAAAAGTGTGTCGAAGCTCTTAACACTGTTAAAGAACGTGATCAAGAAGTTCAAGAATATATTAAACAGGCTGAAAAACTCAAAGAGGAATGTCGAAATTTTCTATTAGACGAGCCGAAATTTAAAGACTTATACGAAGTTGACTCCGATATAAAAAAAATAAAATCAGTTTGGGGCATTTATGAAGAATTTCAAAATGGTTTAAAAGACTTTGGCAAAGAGGATTGGGTCTCATTTCGCTCAAAGACTTATAAATTCGATGAATTTTTACAACAATGGCAAGACAAATTAAAAAAAGAAATTTCAACGTCACAAAAACCAAGTACTATGCAATTAAAAATTCAAAATGATTTAGACATGTTTAAAGAATTGACACCTTGTTTAAAATGGGTACGAGGCGAAGCTCTATCTTCAGAACATTGGTTAGATCTATTTAGAATGTTAAAAATGCCAAAAGGAACTACATTAGAACGATTAACGTTCGGTGATATTTTAAAGTGTAAAAATGAAATAATAAAACAAGCTGAAAGTATTAAGGAATTGAACTCACGCGCTCAAAGTGAGCACTCAATTCGAGAAGCTTTGAGAGAATTAGAACTTTGGTCAGCAGGTGCTCAATTTACATTGACCGATTTTCAAGATTCAAAATCAACAAAAGCTCCCATTATAAAAGATTGGAAAGATCTATTTAGTCAAGTCGGTGATAATCAAGCTTTATTATCGTCTCTTAAAGACTCTCAATATTATAAAAATTTCGAGGATAAAATAAGCGTTTGGGAGCAAAAATTGGGTCTTTTAGATGAATGCCTTCATAATTTAAATCAAGTACAGCGAAAATGGGTTTATTTGGAGCCGATTTTTGGTCGTGGAGCTCTACCTAAAGAACAATCACGTTTTAAAGGTGTCGATAGAGATTTAAGAGATATTATGCAAGATGTTGTTAAAGATACAAGAGTAATTTCTTTGATACAAACTAAGGATATATCGAGTAAATTAAAGAATATGGTAGATCAATTACAGAGATGTCAAAAGGCATTGAATGAATTTCTTGAAGAGAAAAGATCTATTTTTCCGAGATTCTATTTTATTGGTGATGATGACTTGTTGGAGATTTTAGGTCAAGCAACAAATCCTGTAGTTATTCAGACTCATTTGAAAAAATTATTTGCTGGTATACATACAGTTAAATTTGATGAGAAGAATGAGAATATTGTAGCTATGAGATCATTGGAGGGTGAAGTTGTACCTCTTGTAAATAAAGTTAGAATTAGCCATCAAGTTGAAGTAAGTAATTTTGATCATAAATTTGAAATATTTTAATAATTTCTTTTTAAATTCAAATTCGAAATTCTATTAGAAACTACATTGATTATTTGGTTCTAGTTGTAAAAAAATTGCCTGTATATTTTTTGATAAAAAATTTCGTCAATGGCGTAGCCAGGGGGTTAACGCCTGGACTTGAGCCTCTCCCCATTTCTGGGAAAAATTTTCAATTAATTAAAATTTTCCTAAATTTCGATTAACTTTTTTGATTTTTATGAAATTGAGCGACTAGACGCGTTTTGAATCAAGGTAATTTTTTAAGCCATAAAGTGAAAAATTTTTGCGAGGAGCGAGCAAATAACCAGATGCGTATACAGTCAACTCTCTTTTATCCGAATTTCGATATTCCGAATTATCAATAAAAAAATAAAATATACATTAGTTAGATTGATTGTTTCTTTCGATGCAAAGGAAAGGAAAAGTGAGGAAAGAAAGAGGAAGAAAAGGAAGATAACAGCAAGAGTTGGGAAAGAAAATGCGTACAAATTGATTTTAATTTGGATTTTATTTCTTAAACTATAATCATTTTTGTATCAAAAAAGCAGATGGCTAAAAAATTTTTGAAAATAAAATATTCGTGTTTTCTATGTGACTTAAACAGTCCTGAAAAACCCCATTTGAAAACTCCTGGCTACGCTCCTGAATTTCGTTACTCGTGATTCATCATGAGTCATGAAAAATAGGATTTTTAAGTTTTTGATAAATTTTTAACGACTGAGTTGATTTTATTAGACATTATTACAAATAAAAATGGAAAGTAATTGAAGGAAACCACATAATAAAGCCTAAAGAAATATGAAAAAAATTTTTTTTTTTTAAATTTAGATGAATTAATTTGATTATTAATCTTTAAAAAAGAAAGGATCTATAGTAAAACATGTAGTAAAGAAAATAGATAAAGAAAAAAATATCGAATATTGTGAAAAAATAGAAAACTCATAAAAAATTTTTTATTTTTTTTTTAGAGCTGGCTTGATGAATTAGCCAAAGAAATGAAAAACACTCTTCAAAAGCTTTTAGTCCAAGTTTTACAGGAATCAAAGCGTGAAATTGGAAATTACAGCGTTGACAAATATCCATCACAAGTAAGAAAAAATTCCTTGAATGATTTAATAAAAAAATTTGAAATTATTTATTTATTTGATTTTCTTTTATTAAGATTTTGTGTTTGGCTGAGAGCATAGCATTTACCGAGAAATGCGAAAAAGCTTTAGGCTCCCGTGAGCTAGAATCAGTACTTAGAAGCTTAAAAAATGCATTAGAAAAATATACAAGCATAGACTACGGCAAATCTTCGGATGGCGCTTTACTAGAATTAAAATACAAAGCTCTCATTATGGATATCATTCATTACATAGACGTAGTAGAGCAATTAATAAGTGAGGGTTGTCAAAGTCCATCTGATTGGTCATGGCAGCGTCAGTTAAAATTTTATCTCAATCGAAATAATGTCGCTATTATAAAAATGGTCGATGCTGAATTTTTATACACTTATGAATACCAAGGAAATGCGCCAAAATTAGTACATACTCCATTGACGGATAAATGCTATCTGACATTGACTCAAGGTATGCATATGGGCTTTGGTGGTAATCCTTATGGTCCAGCTGGTACAGGTAAAACTGAATCTGTAAAAGCATTAGGTGGTTTATTTGGTCGACAAGTTTTAGTATTTAATTGTGATGAGGTAATTTTTTAGTTTGAATAATGTTTAAATTTATTAAAATAAATTTTTTTTTTAAAGGGCATTGATGTAAAATCAATTGGACGGATATTTGTTGGCATTTGTAAATGTGGTGCATGGGGTTGTTTTGATGAATTTAATCGTCTTGAAGAAGCTGTCTTATCAGCTGTTTCTATGCAAATTCAAGTTATCCAAGATTCATTGAGGTCTAGATCCGAAAAAACTACTCTGCTAGGAAAAGAAGTAAAAATTTAATGGATATTTTTTTTCAATTGAATTTTTTGAAAAGAAAAACGCTAAAAATAACTTTTTTAAAATAAAATTTTTCATCACCTTAAATTTATAGAATTTAGCAAAAGGTTTTAAAGAAAAAATTTTTAGTATACTATAGAGCCTACCCCACAGTCAAATCGACTCAAACTATAGATGAACTCGAATATAATATTTTTTAGTGATCGTCGAGATCTCCGAGCTGATAAATTTTTTGAGTCGATTTGATTGTGGAGGAGGTTCTATAGTTTACTCGTTTTTTGTATTTTTATTATATTGCATTTTAAGTCTAAATTATTTGATTCAAAAAAGTTTTCGGATATGCGTCGTTATTTTTTGTCATTTAAATTTATTTGAAGCAATATTTTAATTTTTTGATTTTTAAACAAAAAAATAAAATTATATTTTCTAATTTAAAGATTGATATTGACCATAACTCGGGCATCTTTGTGACACTAAATCCAGCTGGCAAAGGTTACGGTGGTCGTAGTAAACTTCCAGATAATTTAAAACAACTATTTAGACCTGTGGCTATGACAAAACCAGATAATGACTTAATTGCCGAAGTTATTTTATACTCAGAAGGTTTCAAAGAAGCCAAAAGCTTAGGTCGTAAACTAGTCTCTTTATTCAATTTATCACGTCAATTGCTCTCATCTCAACAGCACTATGATTGGGGTCTAAGAGCTTTAAAAACAGTTTTGAAAAGTTGTGGTTCCCTTTTACACCAAACAAAAAAGCAAGGTATTCAAATAGACGCAGCTAAAGAAATGGAATTAATTGTCAAAGCAGCGAGATTCAATACAATGTCAAAATTAACTTTTAGTGATTCAAAAAGATTCGATGCTTTGCTAAGAGACATATTTCCCAATGTCCGCATCACCGAATTCGAATATGACGAATTAAAAAAAGCATTGGCTCAAGTTTTTAGCGAGCATAAATTAATATTCAATAATATACAATTGAAAAAAGCGTTAGAAGTTTATGAACAATTAAGACAAAGAATGGGAGTTGTTATTGTCGGTCCGTCTGGTTCGGGTAAATCAGTTTTATGGAGAATGTTAAAAGAAGCATTGATTAAAACTGGAAAGGCTATTAAAACTTATGTTATGAATCCAAAGGCGATTACAAGACATCAATTGTTAGGTCATATTGATGTTGATACTAGAGAATGGACTGATGGTGTTTTAACATCAGCAAGTCGACAAGTAATTAAAGAACCTGTTGAGGTACAATCTTGGATTGTTTGTGATGGTGATATTGATCCAGAATGGGTTGAATCTCTTAATTCTGTATTGGACGATAATAGATTATTGACCATGCCGTCTGGTGATCGTATTCAATTTGGTCCCAATGTTAACTTTTTGTTCGAAACAGACGATTTAAGTTGTGCTTCACCAGCTACTATTTCTCGTATGGGTATGATATTTTTGAGTGATGAAGACACTGATGTCAAAGCAATTGTTGACTCATGGCTTCAAAATGAACCTGAAGAAACAAGGTCAACCACTGAAAAATTAATAAATCAATATTTTTATACGGCTTTCGATTGGATCATGAATAAAGTAATTATTGTTTATAATATTATTATTTATTTGTTTAATAGAATTTCCAGGAACCTTTTCTTGATAAAAAAAAATCTTATGAACGATACTACAAGATCCTAATACAGTAAGGTAAAGGATCTTGAAAATAATATACACTGTTAACAAAAAAGGTTTTAAATTTTTTTAGTATTGACAATCTTAAGGTTGGTTTTGGTTTTTTCTCTATGCATGTATAAATACATTCCAACCTTTAAGTTGTCAATACTAAGGTTCTAAATTCCAATTTTCAACCTCTTTTATTAACAGTGTAAAGAAACAAGATTCTCAAGTTTTTTTTTCAAGAATTTTAATTTACTTTTAAGATCGTTCAAGAAAAAAAATTTTAGAATAAGATAATTCAAGAAAAGTAAAATAAGTTTAATCTTTTCTAGATCCTATAATGTCGTGCTTAATAGGTTTTTTTTTTTTATTAAGAAAAAGTTCCTTCTTTAACTTTCAAAGCTATTTGAAAAGTTATTGGCATGTTATTTTTTTTTAAAGCGAGCATTTATAGGAGATTAAAACACTAAAAAAATACATAATGTTGTTAAAACTTTTCATCATCTATTAATGCTCGTTTTGTAAAACAAAGACCTCAAGCTGGGTTAGGAACCGAAATATAACCGAAATCAAGAGATCAAGCTTTTTTTTTTAGTTTTTATTCTTAGGCTTAAAATTTTATATCTATTTCGAGATTCTTAATTATTAAAAAAAAATTAAAAATTATCTAGTTTAGAAGCCAAAAGTTTCAAAAAAGTTTACCAAGAATCTTATAATAATTTTAGGCTTTAAGATTCTTAAAAAAAACTCAATCTAAAAGTTTCAGGTCAGGTTTCGAAAAACCTCCAGAAAAAGTCTTTCCATATTTTCCAAGTTTTAAAATAAATTGAATTAAGTTACAACTTTATTTCTATAAAAATCCTACATGAATATCATTTATTATTAAAATTCAACCTAGTGAATGTCAAATAATTTAAATTAATTATCAACTACTACTCTGGATAAATAAAAAAAACAAGCCTATTTAAATTGATTTAAAAATTTAAAATAAATTTTTTATTCTTTATTTAGAATGACTTTTTGGTTCAAACGAGTCTTGTCGGTAATATATTGAATGGTTTGTCTCATTTACATGGGATAAAAGACAAGTCCCATTTTGCTATTGGTTTAATTCGAGGTCTAGGTGGCAATATGCCTGAAAATATCTTAAACGAATTTGCAAAATCAGTTTTAAAAATGACTGGTGATTCTGGATCAGATTCTAATTTAGCTTTTAACGTTACATATGACCAAAGAGCTGAGTGTATTCGTACATACGCAAATGAAGAACCAGGCGACTCAGCAACTGATCCATTAAATAATCCATCTCAATTACCAATTATAAAAACAACTCAAATCCTAAGAGGAGTTGATGGTATTAAACCATGGTTTAATGGTAAATATAAACAACCATTTTTATTGATTGGACCAGATGGATGTGGTAAAAGTCTTGTTTTGAAACAATGTTTTATGGAATTACGCTCAACTCAAGTAGCCGTAATTCATTGCTCAGCTCAAACAAATCCAAGTAATATAATTCAAAAATTAGCTCAAACATGCATTCAGATAAGCTCCATTAATGGTCGAGTTATAAAGCCAAAAGAGTGCGAGAATTTAATATTGTTCTTAAAAGACATAAATTTACCTAAACCTGATAAATGGGGAACTTCTCAATTAATTACATTTTTACAACAATTAATTACCTATAACGGATTTTATGATGATTCGTTAGAATTTGTTAGATTAGAGAATATTCAAATAGTTGGTAGTATGAATCCAAATATTACTATTGGTCGACATAAACTCCCATCTAGATTTACATCAATTGTTCGAATATTTTCTATTACGTAAGCTTAAAATACTTATGAAGCCATTTTAAATTAATTATTATTAATTAATATTTGCTGCTAAAGGTATCCGACTGATGAAGAGTTGAAGCTTGTTTACTCAACTTATTTGAGAAATATATTCTCAACTACTATGGATAAACATCCGAAATGGAGCTCAAATTCGAATGTATATCAATTGGCCGGTTCTATGGTTAATATTTATACTCAAGTAAGTTTAGTTTTAATTAAATTGTCGAGAATGATCATTTATAAAATAAATTCTATATGGAAAAAAGAAATTTTCTAATTATAAAAGATACTTTGATTCGTTGAAACTGGTTTATCCCAAAATAATGCGTTAGTACCGAATTAACGTCGTACCCGTACTAAGGCAAAAATAAATGGAGTACGGGTATTAGTTATTTTTTAGTACCGAAAAAAATATTAAAAAATACTGACAAAAGTTTTTTTCTAAATTTTAAAGTTTTAAATACTTGTCTTAGAAAAGCACACGTCTTTTTCAAAAAAAAACTGAATCTATTTTTAGAGGTTTTTTTATTAAACCAAATTTATTTTGGGCTGACTAATTCAGAACCAGCTGATCTTAAAAACATAATGCATTTCAAAGTCTTAAATAAGTACTCATAAAAATAAGAAATAAAAAAATATTTACTTTAAAGTTGTATCTTATCTATGAGTTTAAATCGCTGGGTACAAATCCGAAAACCCAAATTTGTAACTATCTAGGATTACGGAATATTTAAAATTTTGACTGGAATTTATAGTTATCCTAAAACAAGGAAAAATTTATTAAGAAAAATTGATGATAATGCTTAAGATAATTTACAAATCACTTTCAAAGTACAGTCTATGTCCGATTTTATGAACCACGGTTGTTAGTTCATTTTTAGTTCATAAAATCGAAACTTCATAGAATCGGAAATCATTTTTTTTGAATTAAACATTGTAAAAAAATTTAAAACAAAATATTTATTTATTATTGTATATAAATTTGTCTTTTTTCACTTCATAAAATCGGTAGTACATAAAATCGGAGTTCATAAATTTGGGAAAATATAACATTGAAATGATTTTAATTTTATCGGTAATCTTAAAATTACTTCATAAAATTGAAAGTTCATAAAATCGGGGATAGACTGTATAAATTGATTTATTTATCGTTCTTATCTGTTTCGAAAGCTGTTATCCTAATTTGATTTTAAAAAGGTAATGATGATTAACTAACTTTTTTTTTTTAAAGGTCTTGTCTAATTTTTCAAGAGATGCATATAGTCATTACTTATTCACACCAAGAGAGCTTACTAGTTGGTGTTTGTCATTGTTTCGTTACAATTTAGCTGAGATCAAAAGTGATACTTCAGTCGACTCAGTTCTTCAAATATGGGCTTATGAAGGAATAAGAATATTTCATGATAGACTTGTAGATAAAGACTCGAGAAAACAATTTCTATCTCTTTTGAAAGGAGTCTTAAAAGATGAATGGCGAGCTGGCGAAGTTTTATCAAAACTTGACGGTAAATTTTATTTATTTTTTTTAATTTTAACTTTTTATTAATAAAATTATTTTGTCAGACTTTTATTATGTGTCATGGGTTAGTTCAAGTGGTGGTCGTCTTCCTCCATTCGGAAAAGTTCTAGAAGGAGTTAAACCTAATTTTATTGAAGAAAGTCTTGTAAAAGCCATTAATCGATTCAGTAAGTATTTTAATAAGTATTTTAATAAAATATTTTGTTTAAGTTTTTAATTTTAGATGCGGATAATTATGAAATAAGAGCCTTGCCGATCCAAGAACTGCTAGATAATATTAGCCGTTTTGATCGAGTATTAACTGCACCAGGAGGATCTTTACTACTATGCGGTCGATCGGGAGTTGGTAGAAGAACAGCATTAGCCATTGCCAGCAGTATGAATAACATAAAAATATTCACACCAAAAATAAATAGATCTTATGGAGTCAAACAATTTAAAAATGATTTGAAAACTGTAATGCAACAAGCCGGTATTGAAGGTCAACAAATGATTATCTTGTTGGAGGATCATCAATTAATTGACCCTAGCTTTTTGGAAATGATAAATAGTTTATTATCAGCTGGTGAAATTCCTGGTCTTTATAATCCTGAAGAATTGGAACCATTACTTGCTCCTATTAGAGAGGATAGTTTTCAAGAAAATTTCAAAGGAACACTCCTACAATACTTTGCTAAAAGTAAGCTTTTTTTAAAAATTTTATGGCATCTGAAAAACAATGAAAATTGATAGGACTTTTTTGAGCTTTTGTGATAACTTAAATGAATGTACTCATGAAATCATGTAACAAAAAAAAATATTTTTTAATGGTTATCCGTTTTCTGCGTTAAAAAACTCTGTTTAAGTCCTAGCTTAGAGATTTTAGGCTCCAAGTAAGCGAATAAAATTGGACACTCTAAAAAAATACTCTTAGAAAAAATTACCAATGATTAAAATACTCACTCGAAAGTTGGAGAATTTCTTATGCGAAGTTAGTAGGAAGGAGGTAGTAAATAATTTTATCAAAAATTTGTTTTATCCCAAGGGTTAAGTAAAAAATGAATTTAAAATAGGATGGGGTTGTCCAAAATTTAATCGATTTTGTTTCATAAAAATCTAATATAACCTAATGTGCTAAGTATTCACGTTATTTAATGCCTCGTATCACTAAACTCCCTAAGCTCCCTTATTATTTATATTATATTTCCGAGTAATAAACATAAGTTTTATTTCTTTTTGGAATGTAAAAAAGAAGAAAAGAGTTGGGCCTAACACTTGCCCCTGAAGAACACCTGTAAAAATATCAAACAATTGAGAATTGAAAATTAAGCTATCATAAAATTAATGTAAAAACTATTAATAAAACCATTGTAGAATAAGAAATCACAATTTCTAATGATCATAACCGTTTCATTTCGGACTTATTTCCGAATCTACCATCAAATCAAAAAAAATTAGATAAAATATTTTATTTTAAAATGACCATTCGCAAAAATGTCATCTTCATTTTTAAATTTTTTTTAACTTATTGATTATTTACTTAAGGAATTAAAACAAACCTTCATGTCGTTCTTATAATGGATTACAGTAATCCAAATTTTTCCTTGAATTGTGAAAGCAATCCTGCTTTATTCAAAGAGTGTTCGGTTCATTGGTTAGAAGGCTGGAGTAAAAAAACAATGATTAAAGTATAAAATAAGATTTAGATAAAAAATTTAAAAATGGTAAAAAAAATTTTTGAATTTTTCAAGTTTCCTACTATGATGCTTTCGATTGAATCGGAATTTTTAGACTCAGAATTTTACTCTGGATTTTATGATGTACATAAAATAGTAAATGAATTTGACAGTCGAATATCATCGCCGAGACTTTACATCAAATTGATAAATGCATTTAAAATGATTTTCAAGAAAAAACGAGGCAAAATTATTGAAAGGCAAAAGCATTTGAAAAATGGTGTTGCTAAATTAAACGATGCTAAAAATGTCGTAAATGAATTGGAAAAAAAAGCTAAGGTTCAACGAGAAAAATTAGCTCAGAAACAATCTGAGGCCGACAAGGCTTTAAATGAAATAACTCGTAGTATGCATGGTGCCGGCGAACAAAAGCAAGAAATGGAAGAATTAAAGGTTAAAATCGAAGCTGAGAACAAAAAATTAGCGAAGCGTAAAGGTGAAATTGAAGAAGAACTTAAAGAAGTTCAACCAATTGTTGACGAGGCTAAAAAAGCTGTTGGTCAAATTAAACCTGAATCGTTAAGTGAGATTCGTTCGTTAAGAGCACCACCTGATGTTGTTAGAGACATTCTTGAAGGTGTACTTAGGCTAATGGGAAATTTAGACACTTCTTGGACTTCAATTAAAAAGTAAAAAAAAAAATTAAAATTTTTTAAAATAATTTAAAAATTTTTTTTTGATTAGTTTTTTGGGTAAACGTGGTATTAAAGATGATATAACTAATTTTAATCCACGTTTAATTTCATCGGACAATCGTGAAAATGTTGAGAAACTTTTAAAGAAAAACGCTGAGTCATTCGACCCAGAAATCGCTAAGAGAGCTTCTGCAGCCGCTGCTCCATTAGCTCAATGGGTCAAGGCCAATGTACAATATTCAAAAATTTTGGAAAAAATCCTACCATTGGAAGAGGAACAAGATAAATTGAAAAAATCATTAGATAAAGTAACTTCCAAAATGACTTCAGTTGGTACTGAATTAAGTAAAGTGGATGATAGAGTAGCTATGTTAAGAAAAACATTTGAAGAGACAACAACCGAAGCAGCTAAATTGAAAATAGAACTCGAGAAAGCGGAAGAGACTATGAATTCGGCTCAAAATTTAGTCGGCAAATTAGAAGGTGAATTTCATAGATGGAATAATCAAGTCTCTGAATTACAAAAACAATTAGATCAATTGCCAAAATTGTGCTTGTTAAGTGCAGCTTTTATAACTTATTTATCTTCGAAACCAGAAGACGAAAGAAGCGAATTTTTGAAATCTTGGATGAGTAAATTGCAATTAGATAAGTTTGATTTAAAACGATTTCTTTGTACAGAAAGCGAATTATTAACTTGGAAAGCAGAGGGTCTACCATCTGATCAATTGAGTGTTGAAAATTCAATTGTCATTCTAGAAGTACTTTTTCTTTTATCTTAATATTTTTATTTATGCAAAATGATTTTAAACGAATTTAAATGAAAGGTAGAATTTTACATTTTATGAATTTTTGAAGGCCAATTATTATTTAGTTTTCTCTAGTTTCTTAAATTAAAATTTAAAATTTAATTTAAACATCTTTTAGGTTCAAAAATAAAAAGAGCAATTAAGTTAAGATCCTTTTTAATAAGAATTACCTTTTCTTTGCTTTTAAGAAACACTTCTCAAAGTATCGACGGATTTTCAACCATAAATTCGTAACCAAATAACCCGAATTAACTTGATAAATTAAAAAAAATTGTGGAACTAGAAGAGATAATTTTTATTTTTGTTTATTTTTAAAGAGTTTGGACAGTGTTATGTTAATTGATCCATCAAACAGAGCTTCAGACTGGCTTAAGAAACACATGTCTAAACAAAAACTAGAAGTAATTAATCAACAAGATAGCAATTTTAATACGCAATTAGAATTAGCAGTAAGATTCGGCAAAACATTGATCATTCAGGAAATGGATTCGATTGAGCCAATTTTGTATCCAATAATGAGACGTGAATTGCAAAGTCAAGGACCAAGATATGTCGTTCAAATTGGTGACAAGATTGTTGATTACAATAATGATTTTAAATTGTATATAACAACTAGAAATACTAATCCCACACTAACACCAGACGCTGTAGCTATTACAACAGTTGTTAATTTTACGACTACTCGAGCTGGTCTAAGCGGTCAATTATTGGCTGCAACAATACAACATGAAAAACCAGAATTGGAAACTAAAAAGACAGAATTACTCAGAACAGAAGAAGAATTTAAGATTGAATTGGCAAAATTGGAGGATAGCTTACTCGAAGAGCTAGCGAGCGCTAAAGGAAATATCTTAGAAAATAAAGAGTTACTTGAATCGTTGAACAAGACTAAAGAGAGCTCAGCAACAATTGAAAAATCTTTACAAGAATCGATTCAATTGACTGATTCTTTAGATAAAGTAAAGATTTTAAAATTTAAATTAAAAAATTTGAAAATTAAATTATTTCATTTTTTTTAAGGAAAGAGAGGTTTATTTGCCACTAGCTGAAACTGGAAGCAAACTATATTTTGTAATAAGCTGTTTGGATTCTATAAATAACATGTATAAATTTAGTCTAAATTCCTATTTGAGCATTTTTCAAAAAGCACTCAAAAAAGCTGATGTAAGATTCTTTATAAAAATTTTAATTTTGGAGAAAAAAATTTTTAAAAAAGTTTTTTTTTTAAGAAACAATTGAAGTCAGATGTAAGTGCTATTTTTTATAATACACTCAATTCTCGTTAATCTGAACTTTGATAAGCCGAATTTTAAATTCTCGTACGAAAAATTTCGACCACTAAATTTAACTTTTTTAAATGCATATACAATTCTTTAAATTTAAAAAAATCAATTCGTACCATGAATTTTTACTCCCAAAAAAATTCTGATTAACGAGAATTGGCTGTACAATTTTTTTAGTTCGGATATTATCAAGCTAGCAATTTTCTTTGGTGATATCTGACATGGTAAATCAAATAAATGTAATTTTTTTAATATAGAAATATGAAAAACCAGAAGATAAAATTATAGGACTTAAGCAAATATTGATAACTATGGTCTATAACTATGTTAGTAGATCATTATTCAAGGCTGATAGAATGATGTTTGCCATGCATGTTGTTCATTCTATGTTTAGCAAGCAATTTAAAGAGAATGTAAGTAAATTTAACTAAAATTACACTTTAATTTTTCTAGGCGGAATTTTGCCTATTTGTAAGACGCTTTTATGAGAAAGTGGAGAAAATGATTAAAAAAATTCACCCTCAGGATCATTTACTCTTAAATGAAAATCTTTTTCATCTTGAAAGAGAATTTAAAAAAAATATTTTATTCGCTAAAATAAAAACTTTAACAGTGCAATTACAAAAACCAAGAATCGCTAAAATTAAATTCTATTGAATCGAAAATAATTTACTCATTCTCAATTTTAAGTTAAATTTCGAACAGTTGGTTGTTATAAGACCATTTAAGCAACTAACCGACTCTTTAACAATTGTTTATAAAAAAAAGTTAACAGTAAACGAATTTTTATTTAAACCGATCATAAACCTTAAAAATAAAATCATGCCTAAACTAAAAAAAGAGGCCACGAGAGTATTCTAAATTCATCTTTGCGTTAACAAAGTGTTAGTGATACCATTAAAAAACAAAATTAACTTTTCATTTGAAAAGATCTTTTTGAACAGTTAGTTCACTACTTTGTCATTTAGAAATAACTCAAATTTTAGACTCAGGTTTAGGGATACTATTTAAAAAAAGAGAAAACTTCTTATACTTCGACAACTCTTTCTAATTTCGTAAAGCTTTAAACTTTAAACGAAACATAGCCGATTTTTTACTAAAATAAAAAATTTTACTGAATTTGTTAAAAAAATTTATTATCTAAAAATCTCAAGGAATGGGAACATTTTACAAGAACATTATTATCAGATTTAAAATCAGATAAAAAAGGAAGTGTTCCAAAATGGGTTGACTCCGAACGTGGATCTGATTTTATGCTTCTTAAAAATAATCTACCAGATTTATATCAAAAAGCTGGTTTGGACGATGAATCAACATGGAGAAATTGGATTGATATTAATGACTGTGAAAGAAATTTCCCATCAGATAGACGTCTTACTCTATTCCAACAAATATTAGTCACTCAGGCGCTTAGACCTGATCGCTTGCAAACCGCAATGAGAGAATTTGCTTGCAAGGTTTTGAATTTAAAAGACATATCACCATCAAGCACTAATATCAAAAATATATACGAGACAGAAACAGTCGCAAATGAACTAATTTTAATAATTATATCACCTGGTTCAGATCCTTCAGAAGAATTGAGAGAACTAGCCGAATCTGTAGTTGGAAAACAAGGTTATCACGAGGTAAATTTATTGATTTAAATTAATTTCTTTAAATTAAATGATAATAAAATAAAATAATTGTTAGATTGCAATGGGTCAAGGTCAAATGGAAATTGCCTTAGAACTTTTGAAAAAGTGTAGTATTAACGGTGAATGGTTGTGTTTGAAAAACTTACATTTAGTAGTCTCATGGCTACCTATTTTAGAAAAAGAATTAAATTTATTAAGACCTAATGAAAAGTTTCGACTCTGGGCAACTACTGAAATTCATCCAAATTTCCCGACTATTTTGCTACAAAGCAGCTTGAAAATTACTTATGAAGTAAATCTTTTTTCTTTATTTAATCTAAAGGATTAATTAATTTTTTTTTAATCGTTATAAAGTCTCCACCAGGTATTAAAAAGAATATTCAACGAGCATATGAAAATTGGAATCCAGAATTCATTTCAAAAGGCGGCTTGGTCTATAGATCACAAGCCTTATTTGTCTTATCGTGGTTTCACGCAATTATTCAAGAAAGAAGAAATTATATTCCTCAGGTAATTTTTTAGCTTTTTGTATGAATCAGACTTCGTATTTTCATTACTAATCTTTTTAATTCTTTTAACCGAAAATTATTCAATTTTAAGCTAAATCTCGAAAAGTTGGTTGTTTTAAGATAATTTAAAAATCTTACCTAGATACTCAGGTTTTAGCACATGTTATTCTCAGCATGGAAATTAATGTTTATACATGCTCGTGGTTAAACACGAAATGATTTGTATTTTGTAAATTCGAGATTTTTTTTGTTGAAGAATTCCGGTGAATTTCCCAGAATCCTCGTGAATACGCGGGAAATCAGATCAAATCAAAGAAGCAATAATTGAATTTAACGGGTGCCCAAAAATGCTTATCCGAAAATTAAATTAAGGCAAAAAATATGTTCCCATCGAGCTAGAGATTTGAAAATTTGACATTTTGTTCAGAATTTTGTCTATTTTTCGAATAAAATATTATAGGAATTTTTTTTTAATTTTTATATTTTTAGGCTGAAATATTGCAATATATTTCAAAAATTTTTGTAAATGAAATTTTCTTAATTTCGGTTAAAATTCAAATAGAAGCTCTTTTCCCTTTTATGTGAGGAATTTATAAGGATCGAAAAAAAATTAAACAAGTGATGTCGACAGGGAAAATATACATTATGTGTGATAATACATTACAAATTACAAAAATATATAATTCGCTAAAATAAAATTAATTTAATTTAAGGGCTGGACCAAATTTTATGAGTTTTCAAATGCTGATTTGAGAGTTGGAGCAGATATAATAGACAGGTTATGTGAAATGGCTGCTAAAAGTAAATTTCTTAAAATTTTAGAATCTGAGCTTTTAAAAAAAAAATTTTCTAAGATCGAGGAGAAGTTCAATGGGATTTCATTCATGGTCTATTCAACCAAGCAGTCTATGGTGGAAGAATAGACAATCCAATAGACTCAGATGTTCTAATTTCATATTTAGAACAGTATTTTACAAGTACCTTTTTTACTGGTTCTGGTAAAGGTCCAAAACTTAAATTTGGCCCAGGAATTTCACTGCCCAGTTCAACTGATTATAGAGTAATAATTATTTATTTTAAAAAATTAACTTTCACAATTAAATATTTATTTCGCTATTAGGATTACAGAGATATAATAGAAGCACTACCAGAATCGGATTCGCCAAAATATTTTGGTCTACCACCAAATATAGATCGTGCAACTCAAATAGTAGTCAGCAATCAAGTCATAAGTCAATTAAAAATTTTAAAGCGAAGTGATATCAAATTGAGTGGTAAATTCGATAAGGACTCTATAAAGGGTCAATTCAAGCCAATATGGAAATTGTGGGAAGCATTAAAAAAAAATTTTAGTCCAAATGAATTGAAGAAAAAATATTCGGACGATGATAAATCTCCAGTTAAGTCATTTATTTATTTAGAAAAAGTCTCGTCGATTCGCCTGATTAACAACATTGATGAGAACCTTAAATCGATTCATGGATTTATAACAGGTTCACAGTTATTATCAGAAGAAATTCAAAAATTAGCAACTCAACTTATAAATCAACAAGTAAATTTATTTTATTCAATTTTTAGATTATTTTAATTTGAATATATTTTTTAATATTTTAGACACCTGGTTCATGGCAAGATCAATGGGATGGTCCAGAAGATCCACAAATTTATTTGACTTCCGTTGTTGAGAGATTCAAAGCGTTGGATAAGTGGGTTTCAAGTATTGATTCAGTTTCGAAATTTTTCGATCAAGTTTTGGATTTATCCGAATTGTTTCGACCAGATGTCTTTTTCAATTCGTTGAGACAACACTCGGCAAGAGAGGCAAAAGTTTCAATGGATAATTTAAAATTAGTTTGCAGTTTTTCAGGTCCTATGCGAGGTGTAAACTTGAATGTTAAAATCACTGGATTCCAATTAGAAGGTTGTGGTTTTGATGGGTCGAAATTATCCGAATGTCAAGAAGATTCTCCGAGTGTTATCACGTTACCACCATGCTATGTCGGATGGATTACAAAAGTATTAAAAAATTAAATTAAATAATTTTATATTTTAATTAATTGTAATTTTTTTTTTAATTTAAGGAGTCTTCTATGCCCTACGATGAGAAACGTATAATTTCACTACCTGTTTATTTTAATAATTCACGAGAGAAATTAGTCACTAAACTAGACGTTCCATGTGATGGTGATCATAAAAAATGGTTGCAAATGGGTGCAGCAATAATTATGAGACCCATATAAATTTTTAAATTTTTTTTATGTTTTTTTTATTAAGCTTTTTTTTCTAACATATTACAATTTTTTATTTATAAAATTTTTTAAAAATTTTAATAAATTTTATGATTTTAAAAATGTTTTTGAATTTGATACCAACTCAAGTTTCTAAAACGCAGTATTTTTTAACTCGATAGATAAAATGTTTCCACTTATCCGTAACAATCAGAGTTTGGGAATCAGACGAAATGACTCAAGTCTAAGTGACTCAAAATTCGTTTGAGTCTGACTTAAGTCCTTTAAGTCCCAGTCTTTGAATTTTTGTCAAAATGACTCAATGACTCAAGTCTCAAAATAAAAAAAACCTGACTTAGACTCAATTTTAAGTCTTTAATTTTTTATAAAGACTTAAAAAAAAATTTTATTCGAAAAAAAGGACATTAAAAGTTCATGATTATTTTTTCTTCATCAAGTAGCTTATCATTATAAAAATTATTTATTTAATTTTAAAAAAATTTCTCAGAACAATTTTTTGCATAATAAGGACAGAAATAAAACGATTTTATTTAATTATTTTGTATCAAAAAGTTCTCACTCCTTTAAATATTGACGGTAAAATTTTTTTTTGATTGACCGCTCTTTTTTTTTCTTTTTTTCGAAAGAACAATTAAACTTTTTGTTTAAAAATTTCATCGAGAAAAAAAATTCAATTTTTTCAGAAATTAATTCTCATATTTATTTCTAGTAATTCTTATTCTATTATTTCTTAATTCGTAAGAAAAACGAGATATTTAATAAATTTTAGTATTTTTTGATTACAATAAAAATTGAATATTCTAATCAAAGTTTTTTAAAAAATCCTATTCTGCCTTTTCTATTTATTCCATTTTATTTTTTAAGACTTAAAAATTATCAAAAGAAAACTACATCTCTTTCAAGTCCCATTGATATGAAAATTAATTTTTATAAAAGACTCAGACTTAAAGGACTTGAGTCCAAATTTTATAATTGACTCAGACTCATAATTTTCAGTCTTTAAAATTTTTTTTTCGACTCAGACTCAAACCCAAGTCTTAAACATGCTAAGACTGAGACTCAAATTTAAGTCTTTCAAAATATTGCGATTCCCGAACTCTGGTAACAATACTCAAATTATTATTATTATTATTTATTTGTTTAAGCCTCATGGGCAAGTAAAAGTTAAAGATAATCAAAATAAAAAAATTTTTAAGATAAAAAGGTAAAAAAAAAGGATTTAGTAGTAGTAGTAGTAAAAAATCTGCAATGTAGACGCATGCCTACATTTGACGCTATTATAAATAGCGAAAAAGCCCAACATAATGAGCTTTAAAAGACTTTGCGTTTGGTCATCCCAAACATTTCCTTGTCTATAATCGCCTTGAAACTATTCACAGATCTAGCATATACCGCTTTGTACGGGAGTTCATTCCAATGATTAACAACTCTGTTTGTCAAAAAATTATAACGATATGAGCCTCTTTTTACTATTTCTTATTCGAGTCTTTTGTCATTCCCTCTTCTTAAATTTCTTGTATTGGATATCGAGTAGTTAATACCATTGGTTAAATTTATATCCTCACATCCATTGATTAATTTAAACATTTGTATTAAATCACATCTCACTCTTCTATCTTCTAATCTCAACATTCCCAGTTTTTTAAGCTTATCCTCATAAGGTTAATTCCGAACTGATTTAACCAATTTTGTTGCTCGTTTTTGAACCTTCTCAATTAACTCAATGTCCCCCTTCAAAGTTGGACACCACACACTAACTGCATACTCTAAATGGGATCTTACAAGAGCATTGTATAAAAGCTTAAATGTATTATGCTCCAAATAACAAAAAGAATTTCTAATTTGACCTAGAGCTCTTTTGGCTTTAGATGCCGCTATTGTACAGTGTTTTCGCCATTTTAGGTCGCTTTTAATGTACACTCCAAGGTCTTTTTCCTCATTTGTTCTCTGAAGTAAATGAATTCAACTTGAATTATCAACTCTATTAAAAACCTCATATTCAGTTTGATCTTTTCGACCAATACTCATCGATTTGCACCAGGCTTGTGCCTTAAGTACTTAAATCAAAAAAATGAAACTTAAGTAAAATTGTAATTTTTTTAAATAAATACTTAATTAAAATTCTGATTTTTAAATTTTCATAAGTAAATATTTAAGTTTTACACACGATACTTAAGTAATACTTAACTTTTCCCGTTTTTTAAAACTCTTAACTAGCGTAAGCGTTAGTTAGTTTAATAATAATTTTATTACAAAAAATGGGATTTTAATGAATGATCAAGACATTCTTCTAAGATCTGACTTATTAAAAGCAAAATAAATCTTGAAAATTAAATTTAATCGAAGTCATTGAGATCATTGTGTATTTTCTGTCTTTCATATTCAATGCTAGAAAAATCTGAGGATTTTGTTCAAGTAAAGAAGGTTTGGTTTTGTTTTTTAAGTACACCGCGACTGATCATTTTTTTTTTGTGTTTAAAAAACGACAAAAAAAATTTCAAAGTAAAAAAAATTCGCACCCAGCAAAAAAGGTTTTTCTTAAATTTGAATTGTTTTAGAATAGTAAAATAAAGACTCTTTCTTTTATTTTATTTAAAAAGCGGTCATTTTCACTAAATTGTATAGCATTCAAAATTGTATTCAAATTCTTTACGACTTATAGATCATATAATAGATACAATTTATTTTAATTTTGCTTCATATTTTTTAAATTGAATTTTGAATATAAATATAGTTTAAGTAACCTTAAATATTTAAATAATTAAGGCTATACTTAAGTACTTAAAGAAATTTCTTCTTTTTCCAAATTTCAAACTTAAGTATTTACTTAATTTTAATTTTTTTTAAATACTTAAGTACTTAATACTTAATGCACATCCCTGATTTGCACTTGAGTAAGTTTAAATCTGATGACAAAATTTTTGACCAGTTGATAATTATATCCAAATCATTTTGTAACCCAGATGACTTAACCATTGGGGGGTTCCATGAACCCACTAATTTTAAATCATCCGCGTATGATAAACTAAAGCCACTGATACTTTCTAACAGATCATTCACATAAATTACAAATAAAAAAGGCCCTAATACTGATCCCATAGGCACTCCACTCTTCACTTCTTCCCATTCTGAAACAGATTCACCCAACACCACTCTCTGTTTTCTTCCGATTAGAAACGATTCAATCCATTTAAGGGTATTACCATGTACCCCATATGCTCTAAGCTTTTTCAATAGTTTCCTATGAGAAACTTTATCAAAAGCCTTAGAAAAATCAGTATAAACTACATCAACCATATTACCTCTATCGAGTTCATATGTCAGCTTGTCTAAGAATTCAATCAGATATGAAGTACAAGATTTTTTAGGATTTAAAAAAAATTATTTTTATCAAATTTTTAGCCAGGCTTTAGAAGCAAATTAAGCTGATACTAAAGATAAAAAAATTCGTTTTTTTGATTCATTAAATTTTCCATCATACTTTATGATATACTTTACTGAGTCGATTAATCCATTGTGCATTGATTTAAAATGATGCTCAATAATTGCTAGAGAGATATTGTAACTGTTTTATAGTACAATCAACTTACAATTTTCTACTTAAAATATCCATTTGTTTACAAAAAGACGTATTTTGTCGTTCATATTTTACATATTGGACATTAAGAAATTTAAATATCTCAGCACAAAGGTTGTTTTTCTCTATGTGCCTTAAAAAAAAAGATTTTGTGTTTACAGTAAGTGATCTCACTGAATTAAGGTTTAACGTTTTTCCAAGCTCTTTCTTTTTTGAGTATTTGTTCAAACCAATTACTTTTTTAAAAAGAAAATTTTTTTGTGTGTAAAAACCGGTTGTGATAACCAGATATTTGTGTGTCAAATATTTCTTTATTGAATAGAATTAAAATCCAAATTTGAAGAAGTAAACAAAAAATTAAAGTAAATAAAAGTAGCGTTTCGACGGCTACAAGCTAGGTTAGCTAGGTGTTTTACTCAATATAACACCAAGACTCTATATACAAATTAAAAATTCCTTTCTCAGGAAAGGAAAAGTTTAAAATTAGTTTATATTGATTGTCATTATCATAAGAAATAGCTTCATCTGAATAAAAATCATTTGGTAATTGTATAAACCCAATCTAGAATTTCAATTTTTTTTTCTTTTAGCGCTTAAGGTAAAGCCGAAAATACATACTGTAATCACTCGATAGTTTTACCATGGTACAAAACTTGGTTTCCAGATTTGGGCACATCGATTTTAATACTTAAAAAATAGGACAATTTT
Organism: Brachionus calyciflorus; assembly: GCA_002922825.1. Taxonomy (NCBI): domain Eukaryota; kingdom Metazoa; phylum Rotifera; class Eurotatoria; order Ploima; family Brachionidae; genus Brachionus; species Brachionus calyciflorus. The sequence goes on from NTPY01000370.1 coordinate 188,323, forward strand.
GAAAAATTTCGATATTATACCGGTACTACTATCGAGTGATTAAGGTAAGTATTTATAAATTAGTTAAAATTATCAGATTAACTGTTAAAAATGGAAGTCGCTTCGTTAATTCGAAAAATAATGTTCAGTCATGTTTTTAAGCGTGGACTCTGAGTTATTTACCTCATTTTACGGAGTTTTATGTACAATATTGAAAAACTTGTTTGAGAAAGACGGCTTTTAAAAGAGAAGGTCAATATTAAATTAATGAAAATATTAAAGATTAAAATCTAATTTGAGAAATATTTGAGCTTTTTAATTTTCCTTAAATGTTTTTAAAAGTGCAATCTTCTTCTAACCTTTTAATTCCATTCTTAATTAATAATAATTTTAAACTTTATTTCAAGAAACCGAAGTTTATTTAATTTTTATTTGCAAAAATTTTTTTGTATTCAAATCTTGATATTCTATGAAGAAAAAATGCAATAACAAAAGAGGTGTTAAAGTTTTAATATCAAAATATTTATCTTATTTTTTTTGTAAACAATTGTAAAATAATGTATTGGTTACAATGTTAAGTCACGTGGATATATTTTCTCATAAATTATTCAATCGAAAATTATTTTATTGATTGTAAATCAAATCATTTATTAAAAAAAATATTTTGACAAATAAAAATTTTTTTATTTACTTAACATTCTTTGGCTTAAGATATGAAATACTTTGGACAAAAAATGATCCATTCGGATCTGGTTTAGTTGGTTTGGAATTTTTTGTCGACGTTATTAAGCTTGTGGAATGATTTTTTCTAATGAGCAATGGAAAAAATAAATTTGTCTGAGCTGATTTACTTAAATTTTTCGTGTTAAGTGAGACTGTAACGAGATTGTTTTGAATTTCGGGCGATACAGAAGGACTTCTTCTTAATGCCATTCGATGACCTTTATCATCATTTAAATTCGTTAAGGAATTTAAAGACTTACTCTTATTCGAAAAATAACAAAATGATTTTGGACCAACTTGTCTATGAAATTTTTCTTCAAAATTCTCTGCACCTTGATGAACAATTTTTTCCATTTTTTTCTTTATATCATCTGTTGTGACTTTATTTTTAACAGGTGCATATTTGCTACTTAGTGGATTATTGTACAATTTAGATACTTTTATTTGATTTGTTATTTTATTGTAAGATTTTGGGTTACGCTTAATAATTGGTAATTGATTAATAAAATCAAAACTTTCTGAAATAAATTCGGGATCGATTTCATAATCAGACATTACAAAATCACCGAGCTCAGTACTTCTCTTGTTTAATTGAAAATCGGAATTACTACTAGCCATAGGTTTAGCAATTTTTCTTTTCTTTTAGATGTTTTCGAGTTATATTTTTTCAAATTCTAATGTTTCCAACATACTTGAAAAAGTTTTGAGTAAATGTTTAGAGAATCTTTATTATTTTATTTGTGGAAAACAAAAAATTCTTTCAACAAAAGGTGAAAAACTTAAATTCAAATTTTGTTAAAAATATTTAATTTCATCAAAAAAAAAAAAAGAAAAAAACTTATTAGCTCAATATTGAAAAAATTAATAAAGCTTATTAATTATTTTTTAAGAAAAAAAAAAACGAAAAAGTTATTTTTTTTGGAATATTTCCACTTCAAACGATTTTTTTCTTATAAATAATTAATTCTTAGAACTCTCAAGATTTGACTCTAATGGAAAGCATTTTTAGTAAAAGAAACCCTAAAAAAATAAAAAAAACTCGAGGAAATTAAACAAAATAAAAAATACATTTATTGCTTCATGATTCGGAAAATAAATTAATTTTTTATTGCTATACCGGTTATTTAAAAAAATTAAATATTATTGTAGGAATCGATTTAAAAAAAAAAGTTTCCAATACAATTTAAAGAAATTAAGTCAACTGGTATAAAAAAGCTTACATTTTACTTCTCCTCCTTAATGGAAAATATATTTTTATAATTTTTCATTAAAGACTTAAAAGTGCTTCTAAAATAGAAAAATCTAATTTACAATATTTTAAATACGTTTTAGTTTAATTTTGTGCTTCTTGAAAAACTCTTACCTCAATTGAAAAGAAAAGCTTTTGCTATTATAAAGACGTAAAAGAAATATGATACTTAATATGGCAAGTTTTCTAAAAAAGGGAACATTTACCATGTTTGTGATATATTTTTTGCATATTTTTTTAGCAAAAGAGAAAGTTAATTTCTTGATAAATATTTAACTTTTTTTAAATTTCATTATTTAAGCCGAAATTACTAAGAAATATCACAAATTTAACTAACACTTATGGAAACGGTAACGCTCACGCCTTTTTTTCAAAGCAAGTGCTGTAAATCATGATTATTTTTTTATTTATTTATTGAATAGAATTAACATCCAGATTTGGAGAAGTAAATATAAAATAAAAGTAAATTAAATTAAAGTAGGGTTTCGACGGCCACAAGCTGGGTTAGTTAGGTGTTTTACTCAATATAACACCAGGAGATAATTTGCGAACTGAATTTTTTTTGACTCGCACAGGATTTGTATTCTCGACTTTCTGCTTGGACGCCCATGACGGTACCAACTTAGCTATCTCTCCCCGATTAATAAATTTCAATTAATCTTGATTCAAACTCCGGAACTATGCTAAATTCTAAATAATACTTATTTCGTTGATTTTTTTACAGATTTCTTTTTAATACAGTACTTTTAATGATTTCTTTACGTTATTGATAAAAGTGTTACTATCTTTTAGTAGAAAATAAGAAATGTTTGGGCTTACGTTTTTTTATAAAATCAAGCGTTACTCCAATTATTTAAATTCAAAAAGCGTTAGAAGTGTTTTTAAGACCGTTAGTGGATAAATAAAAGTGTTAAGTGTTGGAGACCATGTGTTAGGGGGGTACAAATAAGTGTTAAACCGAGTGTTATGGGGTAAAAACTAGTGTTAGACAACCCTAACACGTGGTCTTCTCCTCCTAACACTAGGTCTAACACTAGTTTTTACCCACCCTAACACATGGTTTTCTTGCCCTAACACTTGTTTTTACCCCTCTAACGCAATAATTTCATCCCCTAACATTTTTCTAACGATTGTTAAAAATTAAAAACGCTTGTCCCTAACATAACGCTTTCTAACACCTAACGTAAAGAAATCATTAAAAGTACTGTATAATACTATCAAGAGCAATATAAATTGGCGTATTTACTCGAAATTAAGAATATATCAGTTCATCAAAAATATTCTTCTAATCAAGTGATTAAAAAAAATTACTTGATTAGAAGAAAAAATTTGTCTAACCAAAATTTTAAATTTCTAATACAGCAGTTTCTTTATCGTTTCACCATTTCATCATCTTTCCATGTATTTTATTTGATGCATTCAAATCTTTCCATTTTAAATTTATTTCTTGAAATTAATTTAGCTTCGTAATTATTTGAAATTATTTTTCACTCTTAACAATTTAAGTAGCCGTCACGAATTTATTATAATGCACTTTGTGTTTACTTCGTACCTGCACTTGTAATTTATTCATTTTTCTAGAGGATATTTAAGCTTCAGGCCTGTTTAAGTAATAATGCTACTGCCAAAAAAGCATTGACAGTAGCAGTAGCATTAGTTACTTTAATGCTATTGTCAAAAAATTAAAGATTGGAATGAAAATTGAGGAACATAAAGAGTTAATACTTAGCGAAGTTTGCTTAGAATTTTGTGAGAATAATTTCAATTTAAAAAAGTTATAATATTTAGACCTTTTGTACGGAATTTTTCCCAAAAATTAATTTTTTTCTCTATAAATAATAAATTTTGCAATTTTACATAAATTTACATAAACAAAATCGATAGAAAATTAAGTTTTAATTAAAATTCGTTGAAAGCTCTGTTGGTCTCTAGTATTAAAATTTTCTAAAAATTTTACTCAAAATTGCGCAGTTTTTTAAATTAGATTTACAACAATTTACGCTAATTAACGTTAAGCACACTTTTTATATCTCAATTGGAATCTTAAAATAAAAAAATTGATTTCTTCAAGTTGATTTATCACATGCTTTATTCAGTATATTCGTTATTTAAGGTAGCAAATAAAGGACAGCTTTGATACTATAAGCATTTATAAATGTTCTAAGCTTTTTTCTAAAAGCAAAAATGATAAATTATAGCTAATATTTACTTTGAAAATGATGAATTAGATAGTAAGTTACTTAATAAGAAACTAAATCAAATTTTTAATTAGAAAGAGGATATATTTCAAATGTTTTTTTTTTATTTTTCAAAGCGGCATTATCAAATAAAAAAAAGCTGATCATTAATCTCAACACTCAGCTCATTTAAACTATATTTAAAATTAAAGTATAGTGGATACAAAAAAATTTTATGGTTACGCCTCTTGACGACGACAAAAAAAGTGTTTTTTTTGTTATTTTTTTTTTCAATCAAATGATCTGATTAAGTAAATTAAATAGATAAACAAAAAAATTCCAATGGATTGAGTGAATCGGAAAAAAAAACATTTTTTTTAAGAAAGCTTAGTCAAGCGTGTTACAAAAAATTTAGACATGCTTATGTTTGATAAAAATCTTTACTTACTTGTTTTAAATCTCTATATAAAAACTTGACAAAACTTGTACAAAAAAATAAAAAATAAATAATCAAAAAGAAAAATAAAATGAATTCTTACGATTTTAAAGTTATTGATCAAATTATTAATAATAATGATCAAATTGAGATCCCTCAAAAACATAAAAGACAACATGAGCAAAATTATACATCGAATAAAAGACAATGTCTGGCTGATATAGACACTAACTGTCGACAATTGAATACTAGAATTGAAAAAAGAAATGCTAGAGAGAGAAATCGAGTTAAATTAGTCAATTGTGAATTCGAAAAATTAAGAAAAATTATTCTCGACTCAGATTATTGTAGAGATTTTCTAAGCAGCTCATGTGAGACTTGTAGTAATGATGAGACTAATGATTCAATTGTTTCAATAGGTTCAAAGCGAATATCAAAGTTAAAAATATTGAGAACAGCCATCGATTACATAAATCATTTATCAGGTATTTTAAAAAATTCAGAAGTACAGAAAGATCAAAATGATTTAAGTAATTTATCACATGATGATTTATTCAATCTAGACCCAGATTTGGATTTAGCTAACTTTGACTTATCATGCTTACAAATACCAACGTCATTTATTGATAGCTTAATTTTTAATTAGAATTTTTTATTTTCCTATGATTTTAATTAATAATTGTTTGTATAGGTTTATTTTAAATTTTATGAATTAATTGTAAATTTTCCTTTTTTTTATGTTGTGTAACTTATTTATAGATTTAAATTTTAATAAAAATTTTTGAATAAAAAAAAAAATTCAATAAACTCTCCTTTGCTTATTCCTTTGATCCTTCCGTATAAAATAAAAAGAAATTGTCTACAGGCAACTTTCTAAAGAAACAAAATACTTGTCTGCTTTAATTCCAACATTCGTTTTTTTTTGTTATCTATTAATTTATATATGGTAATAGATAAATTATAACCTTGACAGAAAAGGGAAAAATTTCGATTTAGTAACATTTTCCCCACAATACATTTTCCCCACTTACATTTCCCCCACGTACATTTTCCCCATAATTTTTTTCCCCACTTTTTATTTTCCCCATTTAACATTTTACCCATTTAACAATTTACCCATCGTACATTTTCCCCACAATAAAAAATAGCCTACTTTCTTATTGGTTAGTCAATGAGCCAATAAAAAAATAAAAATATTTTTTAATATCTAATAATTGCTAATTAAATGAAAATTACTTTATTCGATTACCGACAGGATTCCGGAATAAGACTGGTCTAATTAAATAATAAAATAGCCGCTTTATCCGGATTAATAAGTAAATGTTAAAGAATCCATCCAATCCATACAAAAATCTTAATTTCATTGTTGATACAGTTATAGGAGCAAAGAGCAAGAGAAACCTCAGAAAAAAATAATTCAGTGGACCATGCAATTTAAAATGTAGTCAAAAATGGCCAAAAATGCAAGGCAAAAGATGCTACAGTGGTTGTTATATAAATGTTACGTCAACCGTAACTTTTGACCGTAACCGTAACCCATTTTAATTAGCCATTGTGCAAGTTTTATCTTATGGAAAATACCCGTACAACCAACCGTACAATAAATTAAAACAAATAAAATTTTTCATTTAAAACTTAATTTTTTTTATTGGCTATTTTAGACACCGCCTAGATAGTGGGAAAATGTACAGTGGGGAAAAAAAAAAGTGGGGAAAAATATTGTGGGGAAAATGTTAAATGGGGAAATTGTTAAGTGGGGAAAATGTTAAATGGGGAATTTTATTGTGGGGAAAATGTAAGTGGGGAAAATGTAAAATCACCAAAATTTCAGTTTTTTTTTTTTTTTTTAATTTTTTTAGTAAGTAATTGAGCAAAATTTAAATTGTAAATTTTCCTTTTAATAAAACGCAATTTTGTTTATTTTTTCTTATTTAATAATTAATTATTTGAGTCATAAAATAAAAAAATTAATAATAAGAAAAAAATAATTAATCAATTTTTTCGTTCTTATCTTGAGGTTTATTTTATTTTTGCAAAATTTTTAAAAATACATTTTTTTATTTAATTTAATCATGCCTAGATTTAATAATCAATTCAAATTTTTATTTTGATTCATTATCTTATTTGACAATAAATTTAAAATTTGTTGTGATATTTTTTGTTTGTAATTTACATTAGGTTTAGAGTTGTATATCAAAGCTAGAATTCAAATTTATTAGTTATATGCGACTTGAGAGATGACCAAACAAAGCTCTATTAAGCTATGCCAGTCGGTATAAAACACTTTACCCAATTTTCTTATTTATTTCGATTTACAGTAAAAATTAACTTATACGACTGTTTTATTTTCCTCTTTATCGACTCTTCCTCTTTTCCTTTCTCAGGAAAGGAACTTGTTACAAAGGAAAGGAAGAGTTGAAAAAGAATCGAGGAAGAGGAAGAGAAAACAATCTTACAAGTTAGTTTCAATTTGTACTGTAGAACAATTTAGTGTCATGGCTTGGATAGTCTCTACTCGTAAATTTGTGGAATTCACAACTATCTTAGTCTAGAAATTTTATTGAGGAAGAAATTAATAAACAAGACTTAGTGAACCGAGATTTTTGTCATGACTTGAGTAAAATTATAAATCAATTGAATCTTACCGACTTAGTATATTTTTTGCTTAAGAATCACAGTCGAAAGTCTGACTTAAGAGTCAACACCAAAGTCATTTGACTCCGAAACATTTGACTCTGAAACATTTGACTTTTTTTAAATTATTTTATTTAGACAAGAAAAAAATTAGAAACATCAGCTGATTAAATTATTTTTTTGAAGATACAGTACAAATTAAAACTAGTTTTTACGATTGTTTTCCTCTCCTCTTCCGTTCCTTTTCCTCGACTCTTCCTTTGTTAGAAAAGCAAAAGTTTCAAAACAATACATTTGTTTATATTGATTGTTTTCTTCAGAATACTTTAAAGTTCAAATATTTCAACGATTCAAATTGAAAAGTTAAAAATGGTATAAAAACGTTTTTGTGGCCGTATATAGATAAACACGTATATAGTGACGGGACAACATATGTTGTACCTGGTAAAAATCCGATTTTTTCCTTGATATCTTTAAGAGAAATATATTATTAAGTATTTTAATGAAAAATGTTTTCTCAGAATTGCTACAAAGTGTAGCAATTTTGGACTGTTAAATATACAACAAGAACCAATATAAAATTTGCACACTATTACAGTCATACAGTTACACTATAATTAAATACAGTAGGGGACATTCACAGGTGCACTTCATGAAGGCTCATGAAGGTTCATGAACCTTCCCAGCGAACTCGAATTCCCCACACTTCCCAACGCTTCCTGCGAATTCGCGCGAATTCCCACGAATTTCCACGACTTCGCCAATATTAAAACTCATAAATTTTAGAAATTAAATAATTTATTTTTCAAAATTTAATTTTTTAAAGACTGTTTTTTTTTACTGATATTAAATCTTTATGAAATAGATAGAGCGAAAAATTTTAGAAACAGTCTTTAAAAACTTATATTTTAGAAAAAGAAATTATCAATTTAAGATAAATTTATTTGATTTTTAGGTAAAATTTTTTTTAAAAGATATTTTACGTATTTTTCTGTAAATTTTTGTAAAATTTTGACCAAACTAGGAAAAATTTGAAAATAATAGTAAAATTAAATTTTTTAAAGGATTTAGTGAGTGATTGAGGTAAAAATTTATCTAATTAATCTAATAAGACTTTTTAGATTAATTTGCAATATAAATTTAAAAAAAACTAAAATTTTAAAAATGACAATGATAAACTATCGAAAAAACAGTCGATTCCATTTAGGATTTAAGTTTTTCTATATTAAATTATTTATTTCCTTTATTAAACTTTGAAATTTAAAATGCAAAAAAAAAGATAAAAAAAAAGTTGTGAATTTATCTAAAAACAGGTTCTATTTGCAGATGATTTCTAAACAGAAACTATGAGAAGATTCCTAAATTAAATCGGCTGGTCATACAAATAAAGAAAGTTGCCTAAAAATTGAGTGAATAAAAATCATTATAATGCCTGAATAAAAATCAATAAAATTGATCTCGAAAAAAGAATTGTCCACTTATCAAATTAGATGGTCTTTCTCAGTATAAAGGAAATTTTTTTTTACTTATATTTTAAAAGATTGATACCGTTTTCCCTTGCTTTTAAATACGACGCCTTTAAACCGACGAAATTCGACCTAAACTGATTTCGCTTAAAATTCTGAAAAATCTTTTCTGAACTATTATTATTATTTTCAAATTTTTCCTAGTTTGGTCAAAATTTATGAGTTTTAATATTGGCGAAGTCGTGGGAATTCGCGCGAATTCGCAGGAAGCGTTGGGAAGTGTGGGGAATTCGAGTTCGCTGGAAAGGTTCATGAACCTTCATGAGCCTTCATGAAGTGCACCTGTGAATGTCCCCTACTGTATTTAATTATAGTGTAACTGTATGACTGTAATAGTTTGCAAATTTTATATTGGTTCTTGTTGTATATTTAACAGTCCAAAATTGCTACACTTTGTAGCAATTCTGAGAAAACATTTTTCATTAAAATACTTAATAATATATTTCTCTTAAAGATATCAAGGAAAAAATCGGATTTTTACCAGGTACAACATATGTTGTCCGGTCACTATATACGTGTTTATCTATATACGGCCACAAAAACGTGTTTATACCATGGGACAAAACAGAATATCGGATTTTGTCCTTGGTACAAAAATCGAAGGAATACGGTACTTAAGATTCTTGTGATTCAACTCAAGTCAGAGTCGATAAAAAAACTCACGACTCTTTTTTTCGTCAATTTTAGCCTTCTCTTGTATCTAAAACTATTTTTTTTTAAAGGCATTTAAACCCAAAATATTTTTCTATATGAATCGAGAAGTCAAATAGATACAAGAAAAGGCTAAAATTGACGAAAAAAAGATTATCTTGTTAAGTAAAATATACTTGAATATTTTCCCTTATCTTATTTAAAAAAATTAAATAATATTGAATAATTCTTTTACAAAAAATTCACTGAAAAACATAGAAAAATCATTTAAAATCACTTAGTTTCTGGTATAACTAAAAATATTAAATATTTTCAAAATTTACTAAATTTTACTTTTTTTTACACAGAATATCTAAAATTTACCATATATTAGGTAAAATTTAGTAAATTTATGTTTTTTTACTTTACGTAAAATATGGTAAATTTACGTAAATATTCGTAAAATCCAATAGCCAACAACTTTTTTTTTAATCCAACTGAACTGAAAATTTATGATTTCAATTAAATAATTGCTTAAAAAAATCTTTCAAGTGTAAAGCTAAAAAAAAGCAAGTAGAACCTTCGCAAAATATTAAGTTCTTCATTCAATAGAAAATAAAATTCTCCTTACTGAAGAATCGTAATGCTTCTAATAAATATTAGCCTTATCTTGTTTTTTTCACGTTATCAATTGTTTTTAACGATTTATTTAATCAAAAAGCCTTTAGTGTATAAACAGCTTATGTGTATAATTTTATTTCATTTTAAATATTTTTATTGCTTGCTCAAGTATGAGAACTCTTTGGTTCTAAGTTGCTCAACAACTATGATAATTCTTTCAATTTCAAATATCTTTTCAATCTAAATAATTAGGGAAATAATTATTTAGAGTGTTTTTTAAATAGCAATATAATAATATAAGAAAAATAGGAAATCTCTATGATTCTTTTCAAATTTAAATCATCTAAATTTGTCTCTTTAGAAAATTCAATTCATCATATCATAATTTTTGTGATTAATTTATTTTTAAATAAAAAAATTAAGTGTTAACTTAGCACTAAAACATGACAGCTGTCTCATTTTGGATATTTTTCAGCACATTTGCTTGATTATTGCTTGTTTATTTGTCGCATTCCCCTTTTTTGATTCAATTTTTTGTTTTAAATTATTGTGATCAAAATTCAAAAAATTTCGTCTGGCACTTCAGAATGATTTATGTAAATGAAAGACAAATTAAAATTTGTTTCCTTGTGGTTCTAATATTTTTAACATTTTGTAACTAACTGCTTTATTTTCATCCTTGTATTACAAGTATGTTTGATAACAACATGTCGATGATACGTCAGACAGCTATAAAGGGAAAATTTTTTTTTACATTTTTTCAAAAAACTACCCAACTAATTTTTTGCCTACATCAAAACCTCTAACTTCTTTTAAAGCTGCTTAAACTTTATGTGTTAACTATTTCTAAAAGCATTTTAGCCCAAAATGTGGGGATTTGAGAGTTTGGGGTACTTTTTCCCCGATTTATGAATATTTATTTAGTTGTAATTTTCTTGGTGATTATAAAAAAAATATTTTGGTCAATTATACCTATTTTTATTAATTAGTGATTATAAACCTGCAAAATGAAAAAAATTTGGTTAAAGTTGCTTATTCGAATCAAAAGATATATCTCCTAGATCCAAAAACCTCAGTTTTTAATCTTTTTTTAATTTAGTAAATTTTCAAGGTTTTTTTGTTATACCTGATATGGATATCATTAAAATCCTCATAAAATTATTTATCTAATGGTATATAAAACAAAATCTTCATGAAATGAGGGAGGGGTCATGGTCATTGGCGTCTATCCCACAGTAAAAATGCTTTTTTATTAGTCCGATATTTTTTTTAACTAGGCATGTTACTCTTCATATTGATAAAATTTTTTTGAATTTGAATCATCCTATCATATATTTTTATTTTTTTAAAACTTCGGACAAGCTTTATTGAACACCCGTTAGAATAAACAAAGGGAAATGTTTCCAAGCCAAAAAGAAATCTAAATGTAAAAGTACAATTACAATTTCTGAAAACAAGCAAATTCTATCAGAAATACCCCATAACGATCATGAAACGTTATCAGAAAATTAAAACAAGTTTGATTTAATTCTATTTTATTACTTTTCCCCCGAAAATATGGACCAGGGAAAAAGTACTCGTCACAGATTCAAGAGATATGAAGTAAATTAAATCTTTTGGAAAAATATCTCATCTTTCCTCGGCACATAAATTTATTGTGATAACAAAAATTATACTTATTTAGACCTGGGATTTTAATAAATTAGCAAACTTACCGTAAACCTTTGCAAAAAGATACATGCACTAGAATCGTAGTATTCAGGTTATATCTGGTTTTTTGATTGGTAATTTTTTTTTTCAATCAACCAAAAAAATTGTACAATTATTCCAAAAAAAAACGAAAAAAAAATTCGTATTTATATTTTAATTTAGTGTTTTTGTCAAAACGAAAAAAAACAAATTATTTTAAATTCAACTAAAAACGAGAAACGTAGCTACAAAATTTAGTCTAACAATAAAAATATCAAAATTAAATATTTTTATTCATTTAAATCAAGAGTTGATAACAAATTAGATTTACTGTTAGATGTCAATCTTTCTGGATTAATACTACTTGTACCATACTTTTTACTGAAAATGGAAGGACATTAACTGAATAAGTTTTAGAGAGAATTTGAAAATAAAAATTTGTAAAGTTTTTTATTAAACAACCGAACTTAAAAATAACTAAAAAATAAGTTTCTTAATTTTCCTCATCTTGGTTCAACCCAAAAAAGCCTTTTTTTTCTTTTTTTATGATTAAGATTAAACTTATTTTCCTTTTATTTTTCATAAAAAAGTTTTGCTTGGATATTTTCAAAATAATTTTTTGAAAAATATTCAATAATGTTCTTTTTTGAGCTTTTTTTTCACATTTCTTAAAACTAGGCAAAATACAGTGGTGATTTGATACGAGTATTTTACCAAATTTTACGTAAAATATGGTAAAATCGCAAAAGTTAAAAACAGTTAATTAACCAAAATTATGGATAAAAAATCGTATTTTACGATAATTTTGGTAAAATCTGGTTAAAAAAAAAAAGTGCCAAAATTTTTGGCAAAAATCCATTTTTTTTCGAAAAATTCAATTTTTTTGTTTTTGTTGTTTTTTCAAAATTCATTAAAAAAATTAACCGAATTTAACCAAAATTTACGAAAATTTTGGTTAATTTTTAACAAAAAACGTTAAAAAAGGTAAATTATCGATAATTTATTGAAAATTAAATCACATAACTGAATTAAGTTGACAAGTTTTTAAACAAATTTTAAGACAGTCTTAAATATCTCATTGACGATGTCCCATAGACGATGTCTAATGAAAGGCTTTATAAAAGCTTTAGTACAAGTTTTAAACAAAAAAAGTAAACGTTTTTTGTTTAAGCAAAAACATGGTCTTAACCACTTCTAATTATTAATTTGAGATTTTTTTAATATTCTAGTAGGCTTTTAAACAACGTATTAAAAAAACTGTCAAATTATTTCAGAAATGTACAGTATTTAAATTTCAGGTCAGTAACCAAAATGCTAAACTAAGTTTAACGTATTTGCTCGATATTAACGACATGTCTCTAAAGTTGGGTATTCAAGTTTTACGACAGGGTCTTATAACATGTAAAAGATTATATAACGACATGTCGTTAAAATCGAGCAAATACGCTATTTAATAATCGGTTTTTGCAAATGAACCGTACCATTTTTATATTTATCTATTTATTTTGTTTTTTTTGAATAAAACATAATTGAGCGACTGGCTGAACAATTTTAAGGTGCCCGGATTTCGATCTCTAATTTTATGTAAATCTATTTTTTTTTAATATTCCCGGTTATTTTCCCAGTTGACCAGCAAGATGGTAATCACTTATTTCCGCGATCCAGTTGTATCGTTTCCGCGATCCCCCCCAAAAAATTCAATAGTTATCCTTAACGAAACTCTTTAAGTCTTGTTTTTTTTTTAATGGAAAAAATTAATTCTCTATTTACTTTTCTTTAGAGTTAGTAAAATATATGAACAAACTTGGTAAAAATTTTGATCGATTCAAACAATGTATTCGACTTTTGAATTAAAAGATTACATTTTGCTTAATAGAAATGGATTTATATATTTTACATATCTTATCCTTATTTTCAGATGATTGACAAAGCAAAAAAGAATATCTATTTAATTTCTGACTAAAAATAAATAGCTCAAATAAAAGATGGAATTATAGTTTGAAGCGTATTTACATTATTAATTCTTAGAGTTAATTATTTTTTTATTTTGATTGAATTTTAAAAAAGTCTGTATTTTGGAAAAATATAATTATTATTTATATTTTTTTAATTTTGATAAAATTCCTTAAATGAAATCTTTGTGAAAGTTATTTTCAGATAATTCAACTTTTTTTCTTTGTTTGTGTGGCAATCTCGACTTGTTATTTTTTTCCAGAATTATACTTAAAATTCAAGATTTTTTATTTTTATTTCAAACATTTAATAAGCCATATACATCCGTAGAGTTACAACATGTGAAATTTAAAAATGCCATGAAGATGAAAATTAAAAATAATTAGTAAAATATAATTTAGATTGAGTTTAGAAATTTGAGAATCAAGTATCGAAATTAATGTGGGAAATTTAAGAAAATAACTCTTTCTAATTTTATCACTTATTAAAAACGCTTCTTAGGTTTTTTTTTTATTCTAAACTAATTTTGAAATTAAATTTTTATTTTCTTTCTTATAAAAAAATTGACTTTCAAATGCCTTTTTTTTCAAGAAGCTTTAATAATCAAAAGGAATTACATACAAGGCATCATTAATGTTTCTATTAATGTAATTATTACATCATTATTATTTATCATCCCTAAAGAATTACTGTTTTCAACTGCCAATAAATTTTTAAATTAAAAATATTATTTCATATTTAGTGTTGAAAGCATATTCTAAATTATCTAAGAAAAAAACTTAATTTAAAATTCTTTAAATTGGATTTACTTCATTCTTAAACGGTCATTTGAAATTAAATATTAGTGTCTCGACACGTTAATCTCGTTCCTCGCTTCTTTCTTAGTTTAAGCACTATATTTTATACTAATTTGTTTATTAAACTAATTTTTTTTTAATTAATAAAATAGCAATTTTACATAAACCTTAAAAAAAACTATTTTACATATACTTTTTTTTTAATGTAAAACTATTTATTTTAGTATTTTTTAATAAATCTATCGGAAAAAATATAATTAAATTCTTAACAATGAAATTTCATTTATATATATTTGACTAAAATAATCCGTCAAAGAATTAATGGTTTTCGAGGACTTTTTTGTTGGAAAAAAAATTTCGCTTTTTTATTAAACATTATTATTGAGTGGGTTTAGCTAATAATTTCTTTTTTTAAAGACTAAAAAGATTTCAAGCATACTAAATAATGTTTCTCTAACTGCAACATTTAGTACAAAAAATTCAAAATTCGTTTACGATTTAAAAAGATTCTTGTCTGAAAGTTGCATCTATGACAAGTACAAAAGTATTGTGGAATATTCTTCGTTCTCATTTTTTTTTCCGGAATATATATAAGCTGGGAAACAAAGAAATATCAAAATTTAAAACCGAATTTTTAGGCAAAGCTTATTAGAGTATTGTGATCTGGGTCACGGGGGGTGTTAGTAAATTTTGTCAAATTGCAGTTGTAAAGGTAATATCCGCGCACACTGTTTATACCATGGAGCTTTTAGAATGTACCAATAGATGAAGGTGATTAAAATTTTTCTTATTATTTGTCCTTTTGTTCTTTGAGACAAGGTTTTTAGACAATAATTAGCTAAAATGAGAAATTTAAGAACCAAGAAAAATATCAATAAATAAAATGAAAAAAATATCATTTTTCTGTCATTTCTGTAAATGAATATCTAGTCTTCAAAATCAATGAATAGTTAAAGTGCTCATTGAGAAGTAAAATTAATTTTTTAGTAATAATTAAATGGTTGAATCAAGTAAACAAATACTTTTAAGTTGTTTATAAATTTGCTTTTGAAAATTTTATAAAACAAAATAGTACGCCTAAATTTTATTACAAATTTATAGTTAATCGTTAAACAAAGTAAAGTTTTAAAAGTTTTTAGTTCAAAAATGTTCTTAATAATTCAACTATAATAAATTTTTTGAAAGCTTTCTTCAAGAAATTAAAATAAAAAAAAGAAAAAATTATAAACTAATTTCTATGTAATTGAATTCCACTTAAAAAGCGTCAAGCTAAGATCTTATATGAAGGGTTTATTTCATTCGTTAATGAAACGGAAATCAGCAATTATTTTTTAATTATAGATCTTTTTAATTTTTAAAAAGTTTAATAAAATTTTTAGATTTTTCAAACTTTTTATCAAACTTTTGACAGACCGGAGTTGGTATAAAATCTTATTAAAGAAAAAAATTGGGATCAGTTTTTCCAAAAAAAAAACCGATCTGCGTTTAATACCCATAAAATTTCTCTTTGAAGAAGTAAAAAAATCTTTTATTTTTTTAAAGCAAAAATTGTTCTAAAATATTCAATTCTTATTTTTTTAAATCGTTATTTTCTTTTCAGAATGAATAAGAAATTTTGTCTGATTTTCGGGAAGCTCAAGATACTGCACAGCTAATGAAAAAATGGCGAACAGTAAATCGTACCGTACACTGTACTAAAAAACGTACCGAAAACTGTACCTAAAAATTAGTGAAAAAAATGGTGAAAATAAAGAAGTCATATTTTATCTGAAAAATTTGGGCTGATCAATTTTGTGACCAGCCGGTCACATTCTTAACTCAGAAAAATTTTAAAATTTTAAGTACTTTATCTTTTTCTTAATCTTTTTAAATTTTTAAAAATTATTCAAATAATTGATTTTTTTTGGTTATAAATATTTTTTCGTTCAAAAAATTCTTTAAAACTTTTCTGAGTAAAAAACATGACCAGCTGGTCAGAAAAATTGATCAGCCCACATTTTTCATATAAAATTTGACTTTTTCAGAAAATGAAATCGACAACGGTCAAAATTTTATTTCACCATTTTTTTCCTTATAATTAATTTCTTAAACCTTTTTTTTCACTAATTTTTAGGTACAGTTTTTGGTACGCTTTTTAGTACTATATACGGTACGGGTACGCTTTAGTACGGTTCGGTACGGTACGGCTACGCCATTTTTTCATTAGCTGTGCAGTACTATTTTTTGAATTCCTAATTTTCAAGATTTTTCTAACTATGAATGATTAAATTTTCAAGCCTAGAATAACAGCAAAAACGCTATCAAGCTTAAATATAGCGTATTTCCTCAAAAAGAAGACTCAATTTTTTATTTTCTTTTATTTAACTTAGAATAAGTTCACTAATAGCAAGTTACCTTAAAGATAAGTCGGCTAAGTTATCTAAGAAAACAAATGATGATTTATTTTACAAAAAAAATTAATATAATTGAATAAGAGGTTATTTAAACAAACAATTTCCTTACTAGTTGAATGTCAAATCAATTTGGCTTTACAGATCTTTGTTTAATTCTCAAACGAATTTACTAGTTGTAAATTAATTAATCAATATTTTTTGAATTACTGAAAATGGTAAAAAAGAAAAAAAATGAAAAATTTAAGAAAAAATTTTTTTTTTAAACCATTACCATCTTCGAATGTCTTTTTTTTTTCATCAACTTAATTGTCTGAATGTTGATCTAGATATTTTTACCTGTTTTTTTTTTAAATTAATATTTCATAAAATCATCTTTTTTAAACTCGACAACTTACAAGATTGAGATATTTATAAAACTGGTTTTTAATTATAATTTCTTCAAAATTTTGTTTAGACGCGGATCAAGTTACTTGCCATTACCAATGGAGGTTTTTCAGAACCTTATTAAAAAAATTAGGATTAAATATTTTTAGAATTTTATTTTTAACTTACCGTAAAACTTTGCTTATAGCCCCGGGGCTTCAATATTTTTTAATTATCCCCCACCCCTAACTCGGGTATAACCCCATATTTTTTTCAAATAAAATGCAGCTTAACCCTGGGATAAAAATTAAAAATAAAAAAAATTAATATTGTGCTTATAATCTTTTCTCAAATTTTCAGCATAAACCCAGTTTAATTTTTTCCAAATTTTCGTATTACCCCATATAGAAACCCATTCAATCGTAACTTTAATATATTTAAACTTAGCGACTTTTTTAAAAGTATTTTTTTTATTTTTTCTTTATTTAAAGATAAATGTCTGATTTAATTTTAGATTAAATTTCTTGTGGCTGAAATTTGAAAAGCCCTGATCGAAACTGAATTATACTGGAAAGTGAAATAAAACAAGGCTTCAATAATAAATTGCTTACTGAATGGAATTAAATGGAAAACTTGTGAGAAACGTTCTTCAAAAAATATTTATGTATTTTTTTGTTCAACACTTTCTTTTTCCAAACAAAAAAAATATATGTCAGCGGATTTCTAACATTTTAAAGAATTCAAAATAGGAAATAGGCTGCTTTCGTTTTATTTTCTTATGTTTGCTTTTAAATTTTGCCGTATTTCTTAAAGATAGATTCCACTGTGATAAAAAAGACCTTTTTAGATTATTTTTAAACGACATGAACAGAAATGAAAAATATATTTAGTTTTAAAAATCAATTACCTAATTTAATTTAAGGGTAACATAAATAAAAGTGATATTTTGTATCATATAACTCAATTATACATTCTTATTAAACGAAAACGCATTGATCTGACAATAATTCTTAAAGCAAGCATGAACTAAATAAAATTAAAAAACAAAAATAAAATATAAATCACCTTACGCAGCTTATTTCAAATGAGTTCTACATGAAAATTTCTTCTTAGACATAAATTGGTTGAGATTAAATAGAAAGGATTTAGTTCTTCAGTGATGTAAAAAGAAATAGAGAAAATCTTTTATCCCAGTAAAACATAAGTAAATAGTATTTAAGGCTTTTCTGATTTATTTAAGTCTTTCTTTTAAATTTTTGTCAATTCCATTTTTAACTGCTAATAAAATAAATTACTAAAGGAAAAAAGATGCAATTTTCCTCTTTGAGCACAATTCTCATTTTTTTTTTTAAATAAATTCAAAATTAATTTTAGATAAAAAAAAATGTCGCTTTTAGAATTCAAAAATTTAGAAAATTTAGTGATATGGTATTTTTTCATAATTGGTCTATTTGGCAACAGTTTAACAATAGTTCTATTTTATCGTCGAATATCACAATTCAAATCGAATATAATTAAAAAAAATGAGAGTTATTCAAAACTAGAGAGAACGTCAAACAATAAATTAAACATAATTTTAATTGATAAAAGAACACTTATGGATCGACGGCACAACTGGAATTTATATTTGTATTTTATCGGTATTAATATATCGGATATAATTGTTTTATTTAGTTGGCTTATTTCGAAAATAGAGTTGACTTCTATGAATTATTCCAAATTAAGTCATGATATGCCAGAAAATAACAATACTCATTTCTTAAAAAAAGAACATCTCTCATATTTTATAAACTCTTATAGTTTAGTAAAACCTTTGAATAATTTAACTAGTGTTTCTCTTGATTTACTAATTGAAAATTTAAGTAATAGCCTTAGATATGTTAAAATACGATTAATTGATATTCAAGGTGTTTGTCAATTGAATTCTTATTTAATTACTGTGTCTTTACAAGCATCGTATGCTTATACGCTAGCGAGTATTCTAGATCGAATATTTAAATTGAAAATAATCAATAGAGAATATTTGACTAATAAAAAGAGTTCAGAAAAATTTCAAAAATTAACTCTTGTCAAAGAGAGTTTGAGTAAGAATTCAATGAAATTGACAGAAGATGAGGTTTTTGATCCAATCGAAAAAGAAGCCATTTTGTCCATGAGTCTTAAGAGATTTACAAAGTCTTCTCATACGGATTTAATTAGACAATATTTTGGCAAAACGTCAGCACTATTTATTGGAGTTTTTTTAATTTTGTTTTATTACCATTTAATATGGATTTATATGCTGATTGAAAATCAAGAAACAGAAATAATTGGCGAATTTATGTTTGAGGATAATTTCGAAAGAACAATTCGAAATGGAACTTTATATGCAACTACGACAGTTGATCGCTGTCAACTTCCAACTTTTAATGTTCTTCCAGTACTAATACAAACAATGGATGTATTTTTTTTGCTTCTAATGAGCCTTTTGAAAATAATTTTCGGTATTATTTTATTATATAAATATTTAAAACGTGAAAAAACGTTATTCAACTCATTTAGCTCACAAGTAATTGATCTTGATCCTATTGAAAATAAAAAAGAAAAAGAAATTGAAAAGTCTAAGAATAAAGATAGATTTTTTCTAATCAAATGCATTTTATATACTTCTATAATAAGTACTTTGCTTGAAATGCCATCAGTAATTGTTCGAAACATATTAATGATGTATTTTTTTGTTACTCTTTTTTTCAAAGATCAAGGTTCATTAATGCAAAGTGAGTCCAATGGATTAAATTACTCAAATATTCTAAATGATTCGAATTCGTCAATTTTTTTTAGTTCGAATAGTTCAGCTAATTCAACTGATAGTGAATCGCTTTATCAGATATTACCGCAAATATTAAATAATTTATGTGCCTATTTTGATTATTTACTTTTGTTTACATCATCACATAAATTTATGATATTCTTATTTAAATGTTATTTTTTAACTTTACCGAAAATATCTTTTACAAATTTGTTCAAAAGAAACAATAAGAAAAATTGTGAATATCAACAATGTAGTTTATAAATTTTCAAAAAATTCAATAAAGGTGAGAATAATCCAGGTTATTTTTTTTATTTTTAAATTATTGTTCAATAAAATTTTTTAAGAATTTTTAAATTTTGTTTTTTTTTAATTACTTAATTAAACAACTGAAATTTTGGTAACCACTTATTTCGACAATTAAGTCGATTTGTGATGTTCGAGAGTCAGACTCGAGTCTGAGTCCAATGTTATGAGGAGACTCGGACTTGAGTCCGAGTCCGAAATTTTTTATTTTTAAAGACTCTGACTTGAGTCCTTTGAGTAAAGTAGGAATCGAGTCCAAACAACGAGTCCCTATCTCTGGATTAGGAGATAGATCTTTACGTGAAATAGCACCTAAAAGTGAACCATCATTTAAATTTAATTAATAATCTTTTATTAAAGAATTAACAACTTATTACTTTATATTAGTGATGTTGGTTAGTGCTGGTTAGGCGGTTAGCCAAAATTGGTTGCCAAAAAATTGGTTAACCAAAAATTTAGTTAGCCAAATTTGGTTAGCCAAAAATTTGGTCGACCAAAATTGGTTAACCAATTTTTTTTATAGATATAAAAAAGTAAAAATTGGATATGGTTCTATTGATTTAACAAAAAAAAAAAATTTCAGATAACCAAAATTTTGGTTAACCAATTTTCGATTATCAAAATTTGGTTAACCAAATTTTTATAAGCAAAATTGGCAGACTTGGTCGACCAAACGTTTAGTTAACCAACATCACTACTTTATATCAATGCTACTTTTTTCTCATTAGATACTAAGAGAGACCATCTCTTATTTGATAAGTTAAACAATTGGACAAATCTTTTTTCGAGACGAATCGACAAAACGTTTTAATATTTGCATTCACTCAATTTTTAGAATACTATGTTTTTTTATATGACCATCCGATTTTATTTAGAAATCATCTACAAAAAGAACCTGTTTTTTGATATCGAGAAACCAGTTTTGATATAGCTCGAAGATACAATTTTATTAAGCGACGTCATTTTTTCAGCAATTTTTTTAAAGTTCGCTTTATTTTAGAACCGCGAGCATTATTAAGTTAGATATACAAAGCTTTTATTTTATCCTTTTTTGCATTTTAAATTTTAATAAACGAAATTAAGTAGAAAAACTTACGAATCTTTAATAGAACCGACCTTTTTTCTTAATAGTATATCATTATCATTTTTAAAATTTTGTTTTCTCCAAAATTAATTTTTTGTTCAATTATAATTTGTCTAAATATTTTTGTAGAAATAAAGCAAATTCATACAGTACAAATTAAAACTAACTTGTACGCATTTGGTTCCTAAACTCTTCCTTTTCTCTTCCTATGAAGAGTTGAATTGAAAAACGCTGAAAAAAATCATGAGAAATCGGCAAGTTTTGCCAGAAACAGAAACTTAGACAAACTAAAAATTTGAGATATCACAAAAATTTCACAGAGAAGTTTTCAAGAAAATAAAAAGAACCCTCCAATTTTTTTTCTTCCCATCTATTTTATGTACGGTTTGGCCCGCTTGACTTTTTGAATTTTTTCTTACATACAGCAGTTATAATGAAAAAATGACGTTACCGTTACCCATTATCCATTACCGTTAATGGGTAGTTTTCAAAAAGAAGAGGCATTCGAGAGTCAAAAAAAATTCAAAAAAAAATATTTTAACCGCTATTTTTAGCTCTTTTTTGACTCTTTAAGGCTCCGTTTTTTTGAAAACTTGCCAAAATAAAAAAAAAAATTAAATCAAGTCGAAAACTTAAAATATACTTTTTTTAATTACTAGGTGTATTTTAATTTTGATACAAAGACCCTTAAAATAACCGAAAATATGTCTTTTAATCAAGATTTGTATTTATGATTGTTAATTTTAAAAAATAATAAAATTTTGTGACTGCTCTCCTTTCTAGACTTATCTTAATTTAACTGATAACAGACCTTTATTTTAATCAACTCACAAAATTTACCTTTATTTCAAGTTCTTTTTTATTTTGCTTTTTGAAATTTATGATTCATACTTTTTTTATAAATTTAAAAATGAAGTAAAAAATAGATTTGAGCACATCAAAAAATGATTAAAAATCATAATGAATTTAAATCTAAAAAATCATTAGCCAGTATTAAGCTATCGAATTCAAATGACAAAATATTCGATTTGAATAATTATTCAATCAAATCAAAAAGTCAAAAATCTATTCTTGATGACTATGATTTTAGAACTCAATCAAGTCCTAACTTAAATTTACCATCAGAAGAATATTTTCAAATAGACAATATCGCTTCGGAGACCTCGCTTAACCAAATCAACACAAAATCATTATTTTCGAAAAATTCAGATAAATTATTTAATGATTATTTTGATCAGCTAATCACAAAATGGACAAAACAAAAAAATTTGTATTTAACCATTCAAAAAATTTTTGTTATAATTGATTTTATATTAACCTTAGTAATACTTGGTCTAAGTCTATGGGTCAATATTGATGATTATTTTGTAATTATTACCAATATGGCTAATTCAATTTTATACTCTAGTTTTAATCGTGTTATGAGTTTTTTAGCCTATGAATTTTTGTCAATATCTTCCGTGTCTTTAATTTTAGACCTAATAAATCTCTTCTCTTTAATTTTTGTAAAAAAACTTTTAAAGTCTCATACACCAGGTCAAATTTATTCAATTGTTCAAAATCAAAGAATTTTAGTAAATATTAAAAATGATTTTAATAGCGATCATGAAGTGCAAACATTAAAACGTCGAGTTAAAATTAGAAAAAATTTAAAAACTGTTTTATTAAATTTAAAATTTTTAATTTCAATTCAGTTTATTTTAAATATGAGTGTATTTTTAGGTGCTGGATTTTTTAACGCAATTTATTTACATTTTAAAATGAATTATATTCTTAGTTATGAACTTCCACAGACTTTAATTAAAGTTATACGTGAATATGAAAAACAACAACGCTTAGCAATCATTAAAAAAGAACAAAGCTTATTTAGATTTGAAAATTTAATTGTAAACTCAACTGAGGAGAATCTAATTAATCGAATTAATTCAAAATTTAATTGTTGTAATTATCAAAATCCTTATCAATATGGTGATTTAGCACCATTGAGTTGTAATTATGGTCAAGGGTGCCTAAAACCAATGCAAGAATTTCTATGGAATTATCTATATGGTACTGTTATAGTTCTTTTATTTGTTGGCTCGTTGAAATTTCTTATTCAAATAGTTCTTTTTTTTAATTTTTATTTAATTTTTTTGCGCAGATTAATTCGGAAAATATATTTTGTGAACATTAGGAGATTGGTTGATAATGAAACTGATGATTCGGATCGTGGTATTGCTAGAAATAAATTAGATAAAATTAGAAAACAAAAAGAGGCGCAATTAAGTAAAGAAGAAGAAGAGGAGGTCAGCGAAACACAAGTAGAATTTGAGTTATCTAAAAATCTAGATCTGGATAAAAAACAAGAAGAATATGAGAAAAAATTATTTAAACAAAAGCGGTTTAAAGAATTAAGATATGAACAAATGCAGAGAAGACTTCAAGCTCAGCATTTATTGGATATGAATGACGATTTTTGAGTAAAAAAAGACCATGAGCATAAAATTTTGAGAAAATTTTTGATGAACTTGATTTGACCAGAAAAATAGTTAAGTCAACTGCACAAAAAAAGACCAAAACTACTGAAAACAGAGTTTATTTGAATTTTTACTTGTTAATTTTATGTTTTTAAATTATAAGCTTTTCTTTTTTAATTAATTTCTAAATTTTCTAAATTTTTAAATAAATTTTAAGTTACCCCATTCAATAATCGAAAATTTACTCTTTTCCCTTAAATTTTTAGGCTTTGACCAGAGTTCGGGACTCGTCATTTTTTTGATGACTTGAGTCAGAGTCATTGGGACTAATGCGACTTGACTCAAGTCGGAGTCTGATGAAAATGTTTTCATGACTCTCGATTCCGACTTACAAGTCTGACTCCGAGTCATTTCCAAGTCTTTGAATTTGAAAAATTTTTTATTGAATTATACTTAATCTCATAATTAAGTTTAGAGAAATTAAACGAAAAAAACAAATAAAATTCAATGAAAAAATTAATTAATGAAACATGTCTAAAGTAGGCAGGTAATTTTGAATAGCTCTTTATAAGTACCTTAATTTTCTTTCAAAATAAATATATTGTCAATCGACCCACTCGAAGTTTGAATATCCTAAACTTTGATGGTAAAGTTAGCCAAATCAGGGAATAAATTTTCTCTTTCCATCAAAAAAAAGGGTCGATGTTTGAATCAAAATTACTTTAAAAATTTTGATATTTTAAAAAAGCAGACAATTTTTTGATTAAATATTTGGATGCTTAAAAGTTTTAAGCCGTCAACAAAAAATTCGAAGCAAACTTTTAATTTTTACTATATCAAAAACATTAGTTTTAGCCGAAATCCTAATATTTTGAATTCTTTTTATAAAAACGAGTCAAGAAAAAGTGAGTCAAATTTTCGAGTTCCGAACTCTGGCTTTGACGAATAAATTTAACACTGACCAATAACTTAAAATTGTCTTTTTACTACTTTAAATTTTCCCTGTGATTCTGCTTAACTTTTTTTTTAGAAAGCTCTTCATACCTGTTTTCGATTCAAAGTGATTTATGGTATTTGAGCTTGTTTCCGTTTATGTTCATGATTCACAGTCAATTTATCAATAGTCAAGATATTAAAACTCTTTCTAAACTTAGAAAACCTTTTTTCTGAAAGCGAAAGGAAGGGCTAATCAGGCGACGACTTAACTAGTATCTCGACTAATGTGCTTTTTGCTGTGTTTCTTAAAGATAGATTCTACTGTAATAAAAAAACCTTAATCAACAATTCCACAGAAATAAAAAATTTTATTAATTCGTTATAAAATGTTAGTTTTTATTGATTGTTTTCTTCAGAAGAAGAGTTGAGGAAGAGGGAAAAAAGAGTCGAGGAACAAAATTACTACAAGTTAGTTTTAATTTGTACTATAAATCACTTTACGCTGCTTATTTCAAATGAGTTCTACATGAAAATTTCTCCTTTTACATAAATTGATTAAGATTAAAAAGAAAGGATTAAGTTCTTCAGTGAAGTAATAAGAAATAGCTTTCGGGTCATGATTACATTCCTCGTGTAGATTTTGTCTAAACATATCATGGTTGAAACAATTGACTTTAAGAATACTTAAACCCCCTATAATTTTCGGATTTAGCGAAAAATAAGACGTTGAGTCAAAACTGAGTAATCAAATATTTAAATTCATGCTTAAGTCTTTTAAA
This sequence comes from Brachionus calyciflorus, assembly GCA_002922825.1. Classification (NCBI taxonomy): domain Eukaryota; kingdom Metazoa; phylum Rotifera; class Eurotatoria; order Ploima; family Brachionidae; genus Brachionus; species Brachionus calyciflorus. The sequence goes on from NTPY01000370.1 coordinate 213,842, forward strand.
GAAAGGACACTTAAAGTGCTTTAAAAAAATGTACTTTTCTTAAGATACCAAAAATCTATAAAACGTAATTGCTCCATTTTAAAGATTTTATCCTTTATATGTTAAAACATCCTGTCGTTAAACCCGATTTTAACGACATGTCGTTAAAATCGGGTTTAACTAAAAGGAGAAAATAAAAGAAAATTCGACTAAAAGGAGAAATAAAAGAAAATTCGATCCCGCAAATTCCTTACTATAAGAAAATTAATGTTTGGATTATACCTATGTCTGAAATGAGATAATTTTCAATATTATATTTTTAATTTTGATAGTTAATTCTTTATTGAAATTCGAAAATATTGCAAAAATTATGCCTGTAGAAAAACCTTTTCTTCAAAATTATTTATTCGTTATTTTTCCAAAGAAAAGTAAATTTTGTTTGAAATTTAGAAGATTTTCGTATTAAAATTCTACACTATTCTTTATCACTTAATTATTTTCCCATAATTTTTTCAGACTGTATGACACACGTTTTTGAATGTATAACTATTAGATTTCACGTGATTTAATTTTGAGTTTTTATCTCAAAAAAAAAATGGCAATTAATTATTAACTAAGCTAGTAACTAAGCATTCAATTTTCAAAGTAAAAAATTAAATAATTTTACCATTTCGATAGGAGATTATATTTAATAAAAAAATTAATAATTAAAATTTAGCGAAAGAGCACCTTAAATAACAATTAATAAGACAATTAGAATGTCTCTAGGTTTTTAATTACGTCACTCGCACCTGATATCTTACCGAAATTTCATCATATTTATTCGAACATTAATATGTGTAAATTACGCTGAAAACTTTATCATCATTATTATTATTATTATTATTTCAATCGATCACATAATTTTTTTTATTTATGATAAAAAGGCAGCTTTTTTTTATTACCTAAACATAAAATTTTTTCTTTTTATTTTAAAAGAAATTCTAATTTTCTTAGAATAATAATTTAGCAATAATGTTTTAAGCCTTAGTTTTATTGAGCAAAACTGATAAAATTGCTAATTTAAACGATTTTTTTTTAAAAACGAATCTTCTTAATATAAACAATAAGTCATTTACTTAGGTATAGGGGGAATAAATTGTAAGGTTTGTCATGACAGCGTTTACCATAATGTGACAAGAAAAGAATTTTAAAATTTAAAGAAAAAATTAGATAAAGGTAAAAATTTGACTTCTTACATATATATCGCTAAGAAAGGAATTAATGATAATAAATATTATATATAAAAAACTTTTTTTCTTTTAGAAATTAGACAATTTCTTTTTAAAACAAATTTATCGTCATGTCGTTATAGATTTTTTTACATGTTATAATACCCTGTCCTCGTTAGACCCGTTTTTAGCGAAATGTCGTTTACGTTATATTAAATTTTGTACATATTTTTTTGAGACAATTTAATGTTTTTAAGCTTTTTTTTTCTTAACTTTTCGCTTGAAAATTTTTTTGAATAACATGGATTTTCAGTACAGTGGTGGTGATTAATTTGATTTTAAGATGACCTCATGTTATGTTTGAGTGTATCATCATTACTGTACTAAAAATCAATGTTTTTATAAGAAAAAGTTTTTTGAATGTTTTTTTCTTTAACTTGATTTTTGATCCATGAATCAAAAAGGCTAAGGCGCATATTTTTCTCTTAATGAATTAAATATTAAATCAAGCAATAATTAGTTCTTAAAGGATATGGGGCAAACGGCGTAAAAAATCCGAAATTCTCAAAAAAATTGAATGAATTCAACAAAAAAAAATAAATTCGAACACTAGAAGTTTATTATTATTTTTTTTATCAAATTCAATTGCTAATAAAGAGAAAAAAAATTAGACCAAAGGCACTATGGGTTTAGGGATCAGTAAACTATAATACTGAATATAAGCAATTTTTGATGTTTATCGTGGTCCTATGAGTCGACGGAAGTCTTTTTTATTATTTTTTCTTATTTTTTAGATTTATCTTTCAATTCTCAACATTTTGGTACCATTTTGGCTAAATTTTCTTGAAAATTGACTGAAATACGCATATTTATCATTTAAACTTTAAACTACCATATTTTCTGATCGGATTTAAAAATTAAAAAAATTCCAACATTTTTCGCTCCAGCTCATCAAAATCTATAAGAATATTTGAGAAAAAAAAAGAATTTTGGATTTTTTACCCCGTTTTAAGATATGACGCACGAAATCGGAAATCAAACCCTGAGTGTAAATGTTAAGGATATAGTTTCATTGGGATTTTTTTTTATTCCAGTAAAGATAATTGATAAAAATGATACAATTTTTTCATTTTATTTTTATTAACAAATTTTATTTCAAGTTGGTACATGATAATCAAGAGTGTTACTAAAATCCGGACTCTTTCAACGAAGTTTTAAAACAGCTCGACTCGAATCAATTCCGATCCGATCTTTTTTCTTAACGCAAATTTTCTAAGCTTTCATACAAGACCATTAACTAAGATCCAGATCCGTGTTTTATTAACACAGTAATAAAATTATAAAAAAAATCAATTTAGCTTCTTTTTTCTTTCCTCAATTTTCTTTAGGTTTTAGCTTTTAACACTCAATTTTATATTTTTGATGCCATTGTTTTTTTTACAAAAAATGACGAATTTTACGTAATTTATCATAATCCTCTTGATAAAATTCAAAAACAAATTATTTTAGAATGAAATCCAACTTAAATGAAAGTCTAGATTAAGCTTATTTTTTGCAGATTTAGTGTATTATTTTTGTCTAATAAAATATTATATATTATTTTTCAAATAATTCAAAGTAATTTTAAATGAGGAAGTAATATTTTTTGAAAAAAAATTATTAAATTTCATTGTTATTTTACAGTAACACTAGAAACAACATTATGAATAGAGTAAAAAATCGAATAAATTTGTTTATTATTCCAAAAGAATTTTTTAAAATAAGTTAGAATTTTTTGAGTCTTAATTACAACCAGTATTTTAAAAGAGCACAATTATTTGATTTTTATTTTATTTGCTTTATAAATATTGTCTCATACGTGTAACAATATCTCGAATTTTTAAAATTCTACTGGTGTTTTTACTTTTGCTTTATGAAAGAATTTCATGACATAGAGAAAAAAAGCATTTTTTTTCTTCATAAGTGAAAGTAATAAATAATTTTAAAAAAAAAGAACAAAAAAGTACTTTTAGAATATTGAGACATTTTTTCATAAATGATCCAGAGGCCAGCTGTTCAAAAGCCTGCTCAAAATGTTCCAATTCTGTTTTTTAAATAATTAATTAAAAGAATGGTTAACTGCTTAATCACATTAAGAACTTAACTTATGTCTAAATTTTTTTTTCTTCGTAGCAATTATCCAATAGGCTGAATTACGAAATAGCATGAGTTTATATTTAGTATACTAATTGTGACTTTGAAAAATTTATGAATTTTTTTTCGTTACTCACAACAAATGACTTGGCAAATTTTTATTTTCGAAATTAATAAAGAAAAAAAGCATACCTACGAGCATTTAAAAAAAAATTTTTTTTTCAAATTCAGTTTTTTTTTTATTTTTTTTGAAAAATTAAATCATTCTGCATAATTCCTTTATTTTCAACTTTAACACTTTAAGTTATTAGTTTAAACAACTAATGATTATCTTAAATATATTGAGTTTTTGTTTAAGATATATTTTCAAATAAAATTATTCTAAGGAAAAGAAAATTTAAACCATATTTTTAAAATAAGTGACTTAAATTTGTTTTATTTTAGAAAGTTGACACTTTAAACCCAGTGTTTTTTATTTCTTTTTTGTATTAAAATGATGCTTTTTAAGAGAATGATTGTGTAGTTGGACATAATATAAGTTTTGTTTAAATTTCAATTTGCTCATAAAAATATAACAGCTTTTTTTTTTATATTCAAAAAAAGCGTTTTAGTCTTAAAAGGTAAAGGGACTGTTCTCTAAAATTTAGTGAGCAGTATTTACCCATTTGAATTTTTTATTTTTTGTGAGCAAATTGAAGTTTGAGCAAAATTTTCTAAAATTTCTAAAATTCTAAAATGTTTCTAAAATTTCTAAAATTTTTCACATTGTTAGGTTAGGTCGCTAAAAGTCTAAATATAAATATGATGTTAGACTTCACTTCATAAGTATCAATATGGTCATAAAGGGTTATGGTCATTCACGATTTCCTTTTGTGGGCGTTCATAAGCGATCAAATTTTCTTTTATCCCTATAACAATTTTTGCAAAAAAAAAACTCAAAATGTATTATTTTAATTTTAAAGGAAGGGTCGCACTAAAAATTCTACAAATAATTTAAAGTTCCCCAAATCATAAACCGTAGTTAAAATTTAGCGGTTTTTGAGACCTAATAAGTCAAGTCTATTCTAATAAAAATATTCCGAAAATATTCTATATTATAAATATGACAATTCATTACAAAACTTAGCTTTTATTTTGGAAAATTTGATTCATAATTATTTGAATAAATAAGCCTAAAGTCAGAGAAAAAACAAATTTTAAGCAAAAATACTGTACAAAAAAGGTTTTAACAGTGAAAGATTATAAATTTAAATTTTTTTTAAAAAAAATTAAGCTAACTTCGCAAGATATTGTCATTTTATATTAGAATTTTTATCCAGACAGTTTCCAATATAGTCATTTAATGGAGGAATAAAATTTAAAGAAACTAAAATTTATGATTTGGGGCACTATAAAATAAATTAATCTTTTTTTTCTCGAAAATTTAAATCGATCTAAATCTGGAAGTTAGGGGTGATGGTAAATAAATTTTTGCTTGAAATTTTTAAAATACAAATCTCATTTATCTATTGTTAAGATTGCATCATACATTTTTTAATTACCGTATTTTTTCAAGTTCAAGCTATAACGGTCCACAAAGGATTTCTTCTATTCGGAAAATTTTTAAAAGAAATTTTTTAATATTTTCACTTCGGCTTGTCAAAAATGTGACCCAATCGTCGGCAATTAAATTTTTTAATTTTTTCAGAACTCAGAAACTTTAGATTAAAAAATGTATTGTTAAATTTACGAACAATCTCAAAAAATAGATAAAAATAACCGTAATTAATATTGATCAAATTTTTTACAAATTTTTTTTGGCTAAAAATTCTTTTCGTTCTTATAGATATTTTTTTATTTAATAAAAGTCGATGAATTTAATGTTGAATTGCAATGTGTCAGATTTTTGTCAACCCTTTTCTTTTCAATTGAAAAAGTGAAAAAAATTTAAAAGTAACTGAAACAATATGATTTTTTTAGCGTGTTTCCTTGCTAAAGAACCCGTGGGTTTATATCCGAAGTTGCATATAAGGTGCATGCAACCGAATAGACCTCTCCCATGTTAAAATTTTATTATAAAAGGTGCGGGGGGATACGTTAACGACTTTTGGTTGTAACACTGAGTTTTTTCTTTTTAGATAACATTCAATTTTCTTTTCCTTAAGTCCAAAAATCATTTTAAGGTGGCACACTTATATCCGATATTAGACTTTTTTAATATACTGGACTTCTAGCGAACTTTCTACTTTGGCGAACCGTATCCGTACCGTAGCCACCGTACCGTAAGTTTTTTTTTTTTAAGTGAAGTGAATTAAAAACATCAAAAATTATTTTTAATAATATAAATAAGAAGTAAAAAAATTCAAGTAGCCACCCTAAAAATTTGTAATAATTTAAAATCCTTAACTAAAATTTTAAATGATTTGCTTAAACAGATACAGCACTTGCTTTGAATTAAAGGCGTGAGCGTGAGCGTACCGTTACCGTACCGTGAGCGTACCGTTATCGTTACCGTGAGCGTACCGTTACCGTTACCGTGAGTAGAGCGTTACCGTTACCGTGAGTGAAGCGTGAGCGTTACCGTTAGCGTACCGTTACCGTTACCGTTACCGTTACCGTGAGCGTTACCGTTACCGTGAGCGTTACCATTACCGTGAGCGTTACCGTTACCGTGAGCGTACCGTTACCGTGAGCGTTACCGTTACCATTACCGTGAGCGTTACCGTTACCGTGAGCGTACCGTTACCGTGAGCGTTACCGTTACCGTTACCGTGAGCGTGAGCGTTAACAGTAATCAAATTTTTTTTTAGTTATATTATTTCGGATTAAATGCAACATTTAAGATGTATTTTTAAAAAAAATTAATTAATGAAAAAAAAAAAATTCTTATGGATTTAAATTCCGAGATCATATTTAAAATTTCGAAAATAAATTCCGCATTTTTCGCTTTAAAAAAATAATATATATTTTTATAGGACCAACAAATACCGCAAACATTCGACTAGAACTCGAAGAATCGCCAAAATTGGGCTCCATTTATGAATGACCACTGTTTACGTTATTTGTCAGTCTTTTTAACATTAATTTTTGATAGGCACTAAAAATCGAGATTTCGAATTCATTCCTTTGCATTGTAAAAATATAATTATTTTTTTAAAGCGAAAAATGCGGAATTTATTTTCGAAATTTTAAATATGATCTCGGAATTTAAATCCATAAGAATTTTTTTTTTTTCATTAATTAATTTTTTTTAAAAATACATCTTAAATGTTGCATTTAATCCGAAATAATATAACTAAAAAAAAATTTGATTACTGTAAACGCTCACGGTAACGGTACGCTCACGGTAAAGGTACGCTCACGGTAACGGTAACGCTCACGGTAACGGTAACGCTCACGGTAACGGTAACGCTCACGGTAATGGTAACGCTCACGGTAACGGTAACGCTCACGGTAACGGTAACGGTAACGGTACGCTAACGGTAACGCTCACGCTTCACTCACGGTAACGGTAACGCTCACGCTTCACTCACGGTAACGGTACGCTCACGCTCACGCCTTTAATTCAAAGCAAGTGCTGTATTTCAAAAAGAAATTATTTTAATTATCGTACAGTAAGCCAGTACGAAAGGTACGGTACAGTTGGTAAGATACGGTAGGTACGCTATGGAAAGGGTACGGTTCACTTCGCCAAGGATACGGTACGGTTCACTACGGCTACGCCAAAATAGAAAGTTCGCTAGAAGTGCAGTATTTTATATTAATTTTATTTTGATTGTGACCCCGCGTTTTAATTAAGACTTGGTTAAAATCTATTTTCGATTACTTGTATTTGAGGGAAAACTGGAAGTTATCCGATTCTACCATTTTAAAAGGAATAAAAATCAAATTAATTTTTAAGACTGTATTACTAAAACAGCTCATGGTTATGAGCAATCGTTTAGTTTATTTAAAAAAAAACCAATTCATTTTTAAAAATTTTAATTTTATTTAGATTTAGATTTAGAAAGTTATTTTTAAATATTTAAACATGAGTGAAAACACTAAAAATTTAGAACCAAGTACAGAATTTATTCAAGAAGAAGAAAAAACTAGTTTTGTTCCTAGACAAAACGAGAATGTTTCCGTAGAATCGAATGATAGCCTTGCTTTAAATTATATTCAACCCAACTTATATTATGTTATACCTCCTCAAACGACTTATAATAAACTATCAAACTCAATGAGATATCAACATTATTGGCCAGAAAATTACTATCAATATCCTTCTTATAAAAATTATAATCATAGTGTTTATAATTACTCGAATTTTTCACAAAATCAATACGAATATTGGCAACGAATACCAACTCAAACAACCAATAACCAAGTTGTCTATCAAACAGATAGCAATTCTCAAATAAATGGTAATAACACTCAAGTATATCCGAGTCATGATCAAAAAAACTCTTTTCATAACAATTCAGGAAATATTCATAAAAAGAAAAATGAACATTTAAAAAAAATTAATTTAAATAGTCAAAACGAAAAAGCGGAAAATTTCAATCACAAATTACAAAATGCAAAAAATACAAATTTCAAATCACCTAGTCAGAACTACCAAAAACATGAAACAATCGACAACAAAAATTTTGACAATCAATTTGATTCTCAAAAAAATTCTAGAAATAAAGTTAATATAACCCAAAATCCACACAATTATAATCCGTCCATGAATTATTATTACAGACCTAATATTAACTATTTACCCGCGAATATGCAAAATTTAAAAATTAATACAACATATGGAATGAATAGTAATTTAATAAATGTTCAAATGCGCCCACAATATTTAGACATGTACAACCCGCAGAATTTCACTTATAATGGTGAAATGGAAGGTGCTAAAGATTCGCGTTTTTTTGTTATAAAAAGTTATTCAAAAGATGATGTTATACGTAGCATTAAAAGTGGTATATGGTGCTCAACTGAGAATGGAAACAAAAAATTAGATCAAGCTTTTCGTGAGTGTAAGAATAAAACTAATGCGTCGGTTTATTTATTTTTTTCAGTAAATGGTTCTGGTCATTTTTGTGGTATTGCTGAAATGACATCTAAAGTTGATTTTGAAGCTAAATTAGATTTATGGACACAGGATAAATGGAAAGGAAAATTTGATGTTAAATGGATTTTTGTCAAGGATATACCCAATATGAGATTTAAGCATATTATTTTAACAAATAATGAAAATAAGCCGGTAACTAATTCTCGCGATACACAAGAGGTATTTTTTGATCAAGCTATTGAAGTTGTAAATATATTCAGAACTTACAATCATTATTCAACTATTTTATCCGAAGAAACTAATTTAAATTTTCTTAATGGTAGAGAAAATCAATCAATATTAATAGAAAATTCGGTTCAATTAGATCAGCAAAAGCTTAATAATAACTCTATTGAAAACTCGAATGAACAAAATTCAAAAGACCAAAATGAAAATGAGAAAAAGCAATAATTTTTTTTCTAGTAAATATTTTAAATGTTTGTCGTAATAAAAAGAAAAGCCGAATTTTCTTCTAAAGAAAATAAAATTGGCTAGCCAAAGTCAAAATTTTTAAATAAATAAACCAAAAAGGGTTATTTTTGATTTTTTTTGTTACCATTATTTATTAAATTAGTTAAGTTGTTAATAAATGTATGAGTTTATTAATATGAAATGTAAAATTATTTTTATGATAGTTAGCGTTTTTTTAGTAAATTTATTATTTATTTTTTATAATTGTGCAGTAAACTGAATAAAATCAAATCTAATCTTGTAATTTTTATTTAAGCTTATTCAGCTAAAAAATCTTGTTTTCTACTTTTTTAATACTTTATATATGTATCCTTTTTTACTTTAATATTTGTCATTTTGCGAGAAATTTAAAGTTCATGGTCTGGCTCTGCCTAACAAACGCAAACTCAAAAATCTTTAATCACATTCGAAAATTTTAATTTACTTACATTTACTGAACAACGCACATAATGCTTTAAAGCTTTTATTTTTTAAAAATTATTATTAGCCTAATTTAAAAAACATGCGATTTCCAAGACTGACTTCAGCAGGTTCGGCAATCCGATTCTTGGTTATTTCAAAATAAAATATATTAAATATAATTAGTATTTTTTTTCTTGATTAATTTGTAATTATGTGTATGTGAAAAGATGAAAAAAAATTTTTTACCATCATTCTTTGATTTTGTATAAAATTCGATTATATATCCAAGAGCAAAAAATTTCTCATTATAAATAATCGAATTGTTACTGTAAATTTTTCAAAAAATGACAGTTCATTTTTCCTCGAAACTATCAAAATTGAATAATTAAATTGTTAAGACTGAAACATAGTCTAGAATGACTATAAATAAAGGGGAGATAGTTCAGTTGGTACCGTCATGGGCGTCCAAGTAGAAGGTCGAGAGTACAAATCCTGTGCGAGTCAAAAAAATTCAAATGAGTTCCTAAATTATCTCCTGGTGTTATATTGAGTAAAACACCTAACTAACCCAGCTTGTGGCCTTCGAAACGCTACTTTAATTTAATTTACTTTAATTTTATATTTACTTCTCCAAAATTGGAGGTTAATTCTATTCAATAAATAAATAAATAAAGATCTAAGCTGAATAAAGATCTTATCGATTTTATAGTAAACTCATTACTTAAAGCAACCGAGGAAGCTATCCGGAAAAAGTCAAATAATCCTAAACCTGATAATCTACCTCACCAAATAGTAGAATTAATAAAAATTAAAAAAAGTAACTTAAATTTCTCTTACAGTAGTGGATATTAACAGACGCGCTTCATGTAAGTTCATGAATGTTCCCAGCGAACTTAAATGCGAAGCGAAGAGCTTAACTTTTTTTTTCATAGAATTTATGTAAAAAAATCAAAAAAACGCAGCGAAACAAGTGAGCACATAAATGTTCGCTACTTGTGCGTTAATAAGTTTTAATTTAGCTCAGCTAAATTGAATTTTCTAAATTTTTTTAAGTGAAAAGTTTTGCATTTTCAAGGACTAAAATTCTTATTTAAAGTAATTGACGGAAAATTGATATTTTGAAATTTTCTTTATTCACTTTTGACTAGAAGAAATTTTTATCCTATAGCATTTAATCTTAGTTAATGTCCCACACAAACTGTTGATATCTTTTTATTTAAGCCGCACAAATCTCGTTTTAATAATTATTGGACAGAATGGTTTATAACGTATTGTCTCGATTTTAACGACATGTCACTAATACCGAATACCCGTAATTAGTGACAGGGTCTTATAACATTAAAACGATGGTATAGTGACATGTCATTATAAATAGAGTGACATGTTCGAGACAATACGTTAAATGATGAATAATAATTAAAAATAAATGTTAATCTAAAGTCGCCATGAAACGTTATTATCTTAAATTAGATCAGTGAAGCTCAATAAATTTCTAAAAGACAACTGCTAAATGAAGTTTTGACAGTTGCGGACTAGTGTTTATACTGAAAGCCAAATGAGAAATTTTTTGAATACACTGAATAAAAATCAATTGAAATACCATGGTTGCTAGTATAGTGAAGCATCACGGATTTAAAGATTAATTTTTATGGAAACTTCTTAAATAGAGAATCTTTCCTATCTCAAAAAGATTTCACCAAAATCCATTCTAATGTAGGAAAATTAAACATTCGTTTTCTTGGAAATTTGTTCATTAAAAATCCAATTTTATCATTCTGGTGTTATAAATAAAATATAAATCTAAAAAAAAAATTTTCTTTGTTTAAATTCTAAAATTTGGAGAGGTATATTATATTTTGTTAACAAGTCATTGAATAAATATATACTAAAAGGGTCCTATAATCAAGCTAAATAAATAATAAAATTGCACCTCATTAAAAAAATACATAAAATAAAAAATATTTACATTTGCCTAACCTAATTCTTCAGAATTGATATACGAATTTAGACGTAAAATCCTAAGGTTTTTAGAGTCGCAATAGACTCCCTTTTGAAATGAGATTTATATTGAATCTTTTAACACAAATATCTTATAATTATTTGCTTTAAATAAACTTGCGTCTTTTAATGTCTCTTTAGTTAGACTTTTAGTTCATTATTTTGAGTTATATCTTTTACAAACTAAAATTATTTTAGTTTATTTTGATTTAAAAGAATAAGAAAAAAAACAGGTTTGGGGTCATTGATTTAAGAGTCTGATAATTTTAAGGTCATGTTTTATCGGCCCTCCGGTTAAATAGAAACAATTATTGAAAAAAATTTAGTCACCACTCAAAGTTAATTCATTATTATTCTTTTGAAAAAAAATAAAAACTACTTACCAATACAAGACAATTTCAGGGTCATAAATAAACAATGGACAAACTACTTATTAAGAAATATTGTTTCCTTTTTAAAAATTACTAGTTTCAATTACAATTTCTTTGATCATTTACATAGAATAGAAAAAGCTATAATCAAGATTTAAATTTCTTAAATTTTTTCCTCCAGGCATTAGTTTGAGACCTTTTAAAATTTGATTTAATTTTAAAACTTCTTTTAAAATCAATAACCGGCAATTATTTGTAAAATAAAGTCCTTTAATTCACTTGAATATTTTTTAATAAGGAATTTTGAAAAGTTTTTAGTTTTATGAACTCGTTTCGAAAAAAAGAACGAAAATTAAAAATTTTTTTCTTTAATTTAAAAATATGAATATTTAAATTTAATCAAAGTAATTTGTATCAAATACAAAATTAACTAAGTGAACTAAATATATCTTGGTAAGATTTGACCTCGTCCAACTTTAAAAAATATCCTTATAAATTTGAACGCACTTCAATTTGAGAAATTAAGGACTCATAAAAAGATTTTCTCTAAAAAAAAATTTTTATATCTGCTTATCGTTACTATATTTATCAAATTAAGGTAACTAAAGAAAAATTGGATTTCGATGTTTATGATTAGGGAAAAATTAAAAATTCAATTAAAATACTTAAGAAAATATTTTAATTTTTGTTCTATAGTATCAAATAATGAATTTTATTTTTCAAACCAACCTCAAAATCCAAGGCCTCCGAAAATACTTTCTATAGAACTTCAGGTCATAATTAAGTTTCAATTAAATTTTTTATTTACAAAATGATTTTGTTAATTTTCTAGAGAGAGCGTAATTTTTTTTAAATTTAATTTCTAAACAGTTTTAGCCAGACTTTAAATGAAATTAGTCCATCAGAAAATATTTAATAAAAAAAAAACTGTCAGGGTCTTCCTTTTAAAGTGCTTACATAGGGATTCATTATTTATTTTTAAAGATTTTGTCTGAGCTTTTTTTAACATATTCGGCTAGAAAAAAAAAAAAATTTTGAATCAAAAATAATTTTTTATTTTCATTTAATAATGAGAAAAAAAAGAATATTTTCGAAACGATGTTTGAGATTTTATAATTTAAATATGAATATGTAAATATCCTCATCTTGAGTCTGAAAAAGTAATCCCTAAAAATAATTCTTTTACTAAAGTAATAATTGAAATTTACACAATTCAAGTTTTTTTAAATTATACAGCAAAAATAAAATTTTAAAGATATGAAATTTTTTTTGTTGTTTGAAAAAAAAAATAAGAGAGGCTTTTTTAGGTAAAAATTTTTGAATTCTATTTTTTGTTGAGACTAAACCAACATTTTAGAGACCTGAAACCTTAAGTTATTATGATACTAATTTTGATTTTTTATTTGCTTGATTCTAGAATCGAAAAGCTAGGCTCGGTATTTAAAATTTCGATTTTTTGGTGTTATAAAGTTCAAGGTATTTTTAAATCAGTTTAAATCAGATTTTTAACTCTTTTTTTTAATTTTCTAGGTATACTTGAAAAGTTTATTCTTAAAACTGCTTTATATTTTAACTCCTGCTACTTGCTACAAAGCGTATTTGGAAGGTTTAATAAAGCAAAAACAATATTCAGATTTGGTCAAAGTAACAAAATAAAGTAAACACTTTATTTGAATCCATTCATAATAATCATGTCAAGTTGGGTCTTCCCTGTTTTGTGACCAAGTTGTTCAGTACCGGTTTTGTGGCCACTCTGGTCATAAGAGTTTAGGACCAGTTTTTTTGTGACCAGATAATAAATGACAGAATTTTAAAAAAAAATTTTTAATTCGAATTAATGCAGCATCAATCATTGGATAGAAAAGGGAAAATTAAATTTATAATATTAGGCACATTGGCTCAATGAATTAATCAAGTCTAGTCAGGGATGAAGAATAGTACATGGACCGAATCCGATTCATAAGTTTTGATGCTTTTTAATGAATACGATAATTTTTTAATGGATTATGTAAGGAAGAATTTCTTAATAATATTCATAATACTTTTAAAGAAATTTTAAAATTTATTCGATGTGACCAGAAATTTTTCTTTGTGACCAGGAATTTTTTTATGTGACCATAAAACTGGTCATAAACTCTTATGACCAGAGTGGTCACAAAAGAGGAAAGACCCGTCAAGTTTTGGATTGAAATAGAAAAAAATATTCAGCAAAGTCAAAGAGGTATTTTTTTGCAAAATTAATGACCAAAGTCAAAGTTAGACTATTACTTTTCCCAAATTTTTTCAAACTTTGACTTGACTTTTTTTACTTTTGACCAATCAATTATCAAATAAAATACCTTAATTAATTTCGAAAATATTTACGCTAAACTCTTTCCTATTACTCAATTGGAAAGTAATAAAATAAGCCAATTGGTCTTCTTTAAAATTAAACGCAAGAATTTATGGTGAAAAAATGCACCTTGATCGGTCGTGTAACTTTAGGAATGACCTTATTAGACTAGAGAATTTTAGATAAATAGGTACTTCAAAAATTTTTATTCTAACAAAGCCTTTTAATCGAGTATGAATGGGTTACCAATTTTTAAGTGCAAAATTTTAGAAGTACTTCAAAAGATTTAATTTCAAGCTCAGTTTAGATTCAAAAACCCGTCTTTAATTTTTTTTGTGTATTGCTAAAATAAAAAGTCGTTTTTTTTTCGTAAAGTATCCTATTACATGTTTTCCATTATTATTTAATTTTAATTAATTTTTATATTCTCTTTGAAATTTCATACTTTTATTAATTAGATATATAATTCAAAACCAAAAAAAAACTCAACTTGATTAAGATTTTTAAATGGACTAGGACTAAGATTACTCTTACCAATAAGAACAATTTTTTTTTATCTTTTATTTTTCATCTTGAAACGTTTGTCTGGTAAGAGGTCTCTATTTATTTTGCTTTAATTTAATTTTTTTTATTAAATTCAAGCAAAAAGATAAACATTTTACTCTAATTAAAAAAGAAAACATGATAGATTTTTAATTAGATATATGTTTTTTTTTATTCAAATTCATCCATTCTCCGCTAATCAGATCAAAATAAAAGAATTAATAGAATATTATAGGGAGATTCGCAGAATCTTTAGAATTTGTTTAATTAGTCAAGCTTAATTGACTTCCTTGGAGTACCATAATAAGAGTCTTGAAACAAAATAAAAAAACTTGATAAAACAAAAAAAAATAAATACTTAAAATTGATATTTATCAGATGTATGACGTCTCATTGATTTTATCAAGTTTTTTGGAAGAATTATAAAAGCGAATTTTCTCATTTTTTAATTCAAATTGATAGCTTGAAAATAGATCAAAAAACAATTTCAAGATTTTTTTCTTTTCCATGGATACTTTAGAGTTTTGAAAATTTTCAAAAATAAAACAAAAAGAAATAAATAAATCATCCAGTGAAAAATTGTTTTTTGATTATTTTGTTTGATCATGTGATCAAAAACACGTTCTTAATAAAATTAAAATTTTAGACGTTTTCAACTCAAACCAAGCAAATAAAAAAAAACAGAACAGCAAACAAGTTGTAAATCTTAAAAATTTTATACCGTAGATATCAAACAAACTGAAATGAAACTTTTATTAAGCAAGCAGCTAATCAAGTTATGAAAGTTTGTTTATTTCAGGTTTTTTGTTGTTGTATATTTGGCCTAAAAATAAGACCTAATTCTCAAAACTCTATGCTCTCTTTTAGTCCAGAATATCTACCAAAATTAAACACACTTTATATATTTTTTATTTTTATTCGAAAGCCCATGCTATTTAAAATTTGAAATAATTATCGTAAAGTAAATATTTACGAATTTTAAAATCAATGGAATAATTTTTTAAGTTTAATTTAATTTTTAAAAATAAGAAGATTGTATCGATTATTTCAAGTAAATATTTACATTAGCTATCGGTTTGTTAGTTTTTTTTTAAAATAATCCCAATTGTTCTTTTATTTTAAGTCTATTACTTTTTTATTGTTGTTGCTCCTAAGGCTATTATGTTTATATTGTCTAATCGAGTTTAGAAAATAAAAAGCATCTTCTTAGAGCAACTAGGTTAAAATCGATTAAATTAAGTTAAGAAGAATTAAACGCTTAAGAGACGATTTTTTAAACAAAAAAAAAAGTATAAAATAAGAGGAAGAAAAAATTGAATATTAATCATAAATTTTTTTTTTTGTCTAAAAGGTTCAATTGTGTATTTTGAAACAAAATCCTATTTTATTTTTCGCAATCATAAATGCTATTTCCGCTTCTTTCTTTTTTTTTTGAAGAAAAACTTGGTATGTTGGCCTAATACTTTTTTTTATTTGGTTTATGCATTAAAAAAAAAAAATTTTTGTTGATGTTTCGAATTGTTTTAATTTTAAAAATTAGATCTATTGTTTTTTCTCTTAAAGCTATTTTTTTTGTTACTAGGTCATTTTGTATTCGATTCGTATAATTGGCGCTATCAAATTACCGAAAAATATTTCTGTTTAAAAAAAAACAAAAGAAAAAATACAAAAGTTTGTGGAGGCATGAATTTGAAAGAAAAAAAAAACTGTGACATAAATAAAATTTTTAAATAGTTGAAATGTTCCTTTTAGCACATATTTTAGAATATTACATATATTTTTTTTAATATTTTAGAGTATTAAATATTTTTCTTATGAGATTAACTTCTCTCTATTCATCGCTCAATAAGAATATTAAATAAATGATATTTTATTAGAGTAGAACAAAAAAAATAATTTTCTAATGTTTTCTTAATATATTAACCCAAAAGTGAATAGATAAAAAATTTCAAAAATTTTCATCATAAATTGTTTTACGTAAACTAAATACAAAATTAAGAATGTAACATGTATTTTTATTTTCTTATTAATACCAAAGTTTATTTGGTTAAAGATTGAACCCAACATAAAATATCTCGGTTAAGGATTAAATTCATTTAGAAAATTCTAGAATTGATTGTTTTTGATAAACTTTTTTATTTTATTTTTATCAAAGCAAGAATTTTTTTTTACATCTAATGATTTATTATGAATTTATATGAACAATAGATTTAAAGAAAATGTGTAACCTATAACTGTAACCCAAGTTAAATAGCTCTCAAGCATCTTAAAATAAAAATAAATGAAAGATTAACTACGGTTTAAAGTATAAGCCATTAGTGAAGTACTTTCATTTTTAGTCTTTTATATTACATAATTTATACCAAATTAACAGCGTACCAAATAAGAGTATTCTGAGACCAAACTAATGTGAACTCGTACAGTTGTTGTCATTCACGTGTTTCATTGGTTAACGTTCATGAACATGCAAGACCTTTTTGATTTTACTGAATTTCCCCAAAGTTCACGAAAGTTACGGTAACTGTAAAAACTTTAAAAAACGGTTCAGATCTTACCCGAACTTTACTAAAAAAATTAAATTTTTTTTTCAAAAATTTTTTTTTTTTTGAGTACTGATCAGACCATACTCGTACCAAAACCGTACTAAAAAAAAATTTTTTTTAGAACGGTTTGTTTCGGATTGTACTGCAACAGTTTCACATTTCGTTTTTTTAAATTTTTTTTTTTGGAAAAAGGTTAAATTCAAAAATTTCATTATTTTAAGAAAAGATGTTAAAAATTAATTTGGACCATGATAAAGGATCTATTGATTGCAAAATTAATGGCCTTGGCTCTTGGAAATATTCAAGTATTATAAAAAATAAAATAATATAAAAGCTACACTGAAAATTTTTGAGGTGTATTTTTTCAACTGATACAGCACTTGCCTCGAAAAAGTGGCATTACCATTTCCGTTACCGTTACCATTACAATTTTAGAAAAAAATTCTTTTTATTAATTTTTTTTTTGAAAAATTTTTTCAAATTTTTTACCGATTTTTTATCAAAAAAATATTTAAAAAAAATTTTTCGAAAAAAAAATTGATAAAAAGAATTTTTTTCTAAAATTGTAATGGTAACGGTAATGGTAATGGTAATGCCACTTTTTCGAGGCAAGTGCTGTATGTGTAAAATCAGAAAAAATACACCTAAATATGTAATTTCAAATTACGCTCCTTAATATTTAAGATTTTAAGCTATACGATTCGTTGATTCTATGTTTTTACAAATACGATATGAGTAAATTTGGATCAAAATTTTTACACATCAAATATTTACAATGTAAAAAGAAAATTTCGATTTAGATGTCAAAATTTAGCTTATTAATAATGAAAAAAGCTCAAATTAATAGTTTATTTTAAAATAATTTTAAAAATTTATCTACACAACTGAATTTAATAATAATTTCTGAACTTGAATTACACTGTAACCCTTAAACACCAAAACTTTCCGATCTGACAACAGCGGCGACCGAACCCATGACCTTTAACTCAAACATCAATTTTGCAACCAATAAATCTATCCTTAACCTAAACGTGTTGTTTGATTTAACCGAGTTCGAATATACTGTAATTTTTTTAAAGAAAGTTATTAGTTTTTCAAAAAATTTCAGAAAAAAATACGATTTGACCAAGTTCTAGTTAACTAGGTTTTACTGTAATAGCTACAAGTTTTTCGTAGATCCAACTTTTGGATAAAATTATATTTTTTTATCAAACGAAGTTCAAAAGGTAAACGATATTTACAAACAATCATCACAATTATTTATTGGTTATAATCAATTTCTTGAATTATTTTGTTTTCAAAATTTTTTGTTAAAAATTATACGATTTTTAAAATTTAAGTCAGACATAGAAATTAAATTAGAATAGAAAAATACCTATTAAATTTTTTTAAACAGCATTTTCAACCGACACAAACGCTGATTTAAAAAAGTAAGGCATTTTATAAATACTTGATTCAAGGATTCAAGGACCGAAGTTGAACAGAATCATACTTGGCTAAATATCATCAAAATTTTTTTTTATCTAGAGTTAAAGTTTTTATAAATAAAAAATAATTCTTGATTTAATAATTAACCCTTTTTTGAAATACAAAAGAATTCAAAATAAAATAAGTTTTTTTTTTAATAAGGAATTTTTAAACTTTTTCAGTCTAAATTTTAAAGCTACGAAGTTATTTTGTTAACATTCTCTTTTGATTAAACTAAATTGAGAATATGTGTAAAAGCGACTCCGTATATATCGAAGTTAAAAATTTTTTAACTTAATTGGTGAATTGCGCCTTAATTTCAAGGACAATAATTTATTTTTTTTTATTTTATTTCAACAAGTCTGCTCCTTTGAAAGCATCATTAATAATAAAATTTGTGAAATTATTTCAACAAATCTCAATTAAAAAGCAAAAAATCAAAGGAAATGAATTAACCGTAAGATAAATCATTTTTTTTCTTGAATATCTAAAATTTTCCGCGATTTTTTGCAACAACCTTTTGAGTTTCCTCTTTTTAATCATCGCAAATTTTTTTCCAAAAATTAAAATTTTTTTTTAAAAAATTTAAAATTCGAAAACAACTAAAAAAAATACAGGTGAAAAATTTTTTCATATTATTTTGATATATTTATTTTCGTATGAATTTTATCTCAAACTGTGTCTAAGTACTAACAAAATTTAATTTTTTTTTAAATTAATAAATTTTAAAGCAAACATTATCATACCATGTTTTTGAGAAATCTAAGCGTTTTTTTTTTAAATAAATTTTTAAATAAAATTAGTAGAAAAAAAGCCTTATTTTGTTAGCTTCAGCAGATAAACTTATCAACAATAACAAATAAAAATAGTAAGCTTATCTATAAATGATACACAGTCAAGTCGATTCAGTCAAGTTTTTAGCAAGTTTCGAGAGCATTTTTTTATTAAATTTTCAAGTTTAACATTGAGTTCTTATACGAAGAACAAGAAAAAAAAAAGAAATGAATAATCGATATTTCACGATTTTATCTTTAAGCGTAAATTATTTATATTAAATTTTCGTGAAGTATATATTTATATTCTCCATTTAAATCAGATCTTTTTCTTTTTGTTCTCAAATTTTGTTTTTATTATCATTTTTAGTATTTTTTATTATAATTTTTCGCTTTGGAAAAAAAAAAAACTTCTTCATCTTGTTCATCATTTATCAGCTCTGAATTTCATAAAGGAAAAAAGTATTTGAAAAATAATCATAATGAATTATTGCCTCATATGATTTAAAATCAAGAACACCAGAGGAGTATATTTAAACACGGAATCATATCTTAGTTGTAATTTTATTATCGACAAGAGATTTCAAATCAAAAAGAAAAATAATAAACAAATATAAACATAACATGATATTGCAACTTAATTTTTAATTGCGCGATATGTTGAACAATAAACACGAAAATATTTATTTTTTTAGAACAAGTCTTAGGTCCAGGTTTAATTTTTTCGAAACATTTGTCCAACATTTTAAGATTTTTTTTCTTATTTCTTAAAGTTTTGGAAATAAAAATCAAGCCTTTGAAAAACATTACGCAAAAAAATTTTTTGTTTTCCAAAGGTGAAGATACTTAAGAGATTTCGATTTTTGTTGTTGTTGTTGTTGTTCTATATTAAGCTGTACTTTATTTGAACATAATTATAAACTAGCTTTTGAAATAATTTCAGCTCATTCAAGCTATTAAGTGAAATTGTCGTTCTTTTTTTTTTCGTTGTTGTTCTAAAGCAAAAAAAAATGACTATTCACTAATCCACTAGTTGATTTTTGAAATAATTATTATTTTATAAATAATTAAAGTTTCTTTAGTAGTATTCTTTCAAATTGACATATTTTCAAGGTTAATTCAATTGAAATTATCTACATGAACTCTTTTTATTTTTTTTTATTGAACATAGCTAGGGTGCATACTTACTACTTACTTTTATCATTGAAATTCAAACAAAAAAAATGATGATGTTTTTAAATGAAAAAAAAAAGTTTGATCATTGAAAATTTTAATTAGGAAATTCATCTTATTTACTATTTTTTGTAGGGGATTTTTATTAATTTAAATCATAATCTTTAGCCTTTTGCAATTGTTTACTAAGCTTAAAGGGCTTAATTACAACTTTTTACTTCTTTTCAAGGTTTTTTGTTGTTGTTGTTGTTTAGTTTTGTGATTTTTATATAAACTAAGCATTAAAATTCAATGAAGCAATTATAATTTAAAATAAATAATAAATCTTTGGAGATTTATAATTCAATTAAGTTGGGGCTTAGCTTAAAAATGAATTTTGACTTAGGGTCCATAAAGTTTGCCAATTATTTAATTATGCATAGTGATAATAATAATAGTGCCTATTAAATTATCATATTGATTATTATATAATTAAAATTTAGCTTACAATCCAAATTAGGTAATGATTTAACAAAATTTTAATGAATGGGAATTTATAAGGTTTTTTTTTAATTTAATGAAAGCTCAAAGGCTTTCTATAAAATTTACTGGGGTTAAACTAATAATAGAAAAGTGTATTTTTCTATGTTAAAAAGACTTAGACAATACACAATTACTCGACTATTTCGAATTTTTCCAACAGTTTTTATGTTGCTTAAGGATTGTTTTTATTTTGTTTTCAAATCAATTTATCTTTTTGAAAATTAATAAAGTTAAAAAAAATTTTTGTTGGTACTACTTGTAGTCATTTAGTTTAACCTAGTTGTGGATTTTGTGTTTTGATTGAGAGCATGCATACATTTCGAAATGTTCATTTTTATTTTTTATAAAAATATTATTTTTAGATTTTATTCCTTGGAAAATGATGGCAACATGTGTCGATAGTTTTTTTTACCTACAAATAATAATAGTCTGTAGATATTGATCTTAGCAATCACGATTGTGATTGGCGATGATTTCAAATATTAAATAAGTTTTTTTTTTGTATGAATAGTTAAATTGATTGTTTTGTAAAATTTTTTGAAAAATTTTTAAGGGTTTCGATTCAATAAATATTTACATTTAGAAACTAAATTAAAAAAAATTCCAATATAAAAATTTTAAATTAGGTAAATCTTTATTCAAATTTAATTAATTAAAAAAATTTTCTTTAAAAAGTACATTTTATTTTAGATTTTAAAAGTTAAAAATTCTCTAATTATTTTGTAAAACAAGAAGATAAGATCATTATTCCCAACGTTTTTTAAAATAATTTTTATGTTGCCTTAGCTATTTAAGGAAGGCAACTAATGGATTATACAGATGAAATTAAAAAAGCGTTGAGGAAAAGATAAAAAAATTTTAAGAATCTAAAAAAAAATTTCTAAAATTAAGTTTGGAAGAATTTTTTCATTTTTTAAGAATTTATAAAAAATTTTGTAAACACTTAAGATATAAAACAAAATAAATTTTGTGTATTAATGCTACTGAAATGATGTGATAAAATTAAAGTTTTTAAATGGCAGACTAAAATTTACATAGCTGAAAAAATTCATCTGGATTTCCAAAATTTTTTATTTGTTTTTTTTTCTAGAAAAAGGAGCTATGTAATTTTTCAATCATCACAAAATCTTTTAAAGATCAGGATTCGTTTGTTAATTCAATATGAAATCTTAAGTTTATGTTCTAAGAAAAGATAAGGCTAATGAAGATTTGATTTTTTTAAAGCTTAACTATCTTCAATTATAAAATCATGATAATTTTATTTTATGTTCTTTAGCTTTTATTTCTGTATAGTAAAAATTTTGAGAAACAAAAAATCTTTTTTAAACAATCTAGAAAAAACACTGGAATAAATTCACTTAATAATTACTTTCAAGTAACTAAAGAAAACTAAAGGGGCTTAAAAGTATTTAATACAGGGTTACTTGGTAAATAAATATAATACCAATGTTTAGGGATATCTACAATTATTTTAAATAACCTTTTGCTTTTTTTTCTTGTCCTAAGTGACAAATTTAAAAAAATAAAAAGAGAATTTAAAAATAACTGGTTAATTTTTATTTAAAAAAAAAAGTGATTGTACACAAATTAAAAGTTTATTTAAGAAAGCTTGAGGTATTTTATTTTACATTCAAAAAAAAAAACTATTTTGTTTAAAAATTAAAAGGCCAAGATAAAATTTTAGGCATTTTTTTCTTTCTTTCTATTATTTTAATTACAAAAAAGTTTGTTTATGAAAAAAATTGTTTCGATTAGAAAAAAAAAAATTTTTGGAAAATTAAAATTTTTTTTTTTTTAATTGTATAACTTTTTTTTTTTCAAATCTGAAAAATATATTTTTTAAAAAATAGTTTTTTTTAATTAATTTTCTCGGAAATTCAATTAAACTATTCTTTAAAGTTATTTTCAATTTGGCAATCAAATTATCATTAAGGATAATTTATTTTAGTGGGTAAAAATTATGCCATTTTATGTAAAGGAATTGCGTGAGAATGATAAGAAAATTAAGTTTCTCTTTTTTATTTTTAATATGCTTTTCATTATGTTCAAAGGAAATAATTACTTCTTTTGAAAATGTAAAATAGAAAATTTAAAAAAGGTATACTTGGGTTAAATGTGTATATCTTCTAAATAATTTTACCTTTACCAAATTACATTTGGTTAAAATTATTTTATTTAGCAAAAACAAAAAAAAACAACATAATATATAAGCTCCAAATAAATCGTAGTTTTCTTAAAAAAAAAATTTTCTTAATCATCAAATTTAGCTATGAGAATAGAAAGATTTCTACTAAATTCTCATTTGTAGAAACTAATTTGAAAAGACTCATTAGCAAGAAATCATTTCTTTTCTTTCATTGTTGTTGTTTTTTTTTTTACTGACGGATCCAGTATGATTTTATTTGCAACGATCAATCTTTTCTACTCTAGGCTAAAACTTTTTACTTCTATTCATTAAGAAAATACTTGAAATCTTTTATTTGTTGTTGTTTTTTTTTTAAATAATTTGATTATTTGTTTTTATTTTTAAAATCAACAAAAAAAAATCGTTTCTTATTAGATTTGGAGTTTTTTAGTTAAATTTTAAAACATTTTGTTTTCAAAAAACAAAAAATAAAAATAGTAAATTTTTAGGAACAAATAAAATACATTTGTTCTGTTCCATAGTTTCAGCAATTTGCAATTTACCTCTTCTAAGGAAAAATGAATCTATTTTCAACAAAAAAAAACATTTAAATTCTGTTAATTTTATTCCATTCTAAATGCAGTTCGAAATTGAATTTCTTTTTGAGTTAGAAAAAAGTAAATGAAATATCGTTCAAAGCTTCCCGTTTTGGACAAGGTTTAAACTGAAAGCCGTCTATCTCTACAGAGGAAAAATTGATCCAAGTTTTAAATTCATACGAATTAGAAGAGCATTTTTTTTTGTTGAAAGAAACGGCGTTCAATTTTGTTGGTTAATTGGGAGGAGAACAGAATATTGAAAGACAAAATGTACAATTTTATAAAAAATATAAAATAACGCATGGGTCGAAAACCAATACAACATTTATAAATAAATTCATAAATACTTATAAATATTTAGAATGCTATGATTAGAACAATAGAGTGATTATGTCTTTCTCCCTCAAAAATGAATTAAAAGACTGTATTAGAATGTTTTGGACATTGAATGCAAATTGAAAAATTTTTGTCCACTTAGTCAAAAGAAATCGACAATTCTATTCGGAAAATTACATTGTTCTTAGCTAGAAAAATTAGAAACAAATTAACCATTCAAAGTTTGGTTAATTCTTTCTTATTTTATGGTCAATTTCGAGCTTCAATTTGCATTCAATGTCCAACCCTGTCTATTACTACATTTTTTTGTTACAGGTAAATTAGAAGTTTTTTTCAACATATTGTCTTTTTATATTTTGTCACACTGCCGGTTGAACTTATGATCTTTTATTTAAATGAAAAAAAGAATGGAAAATTTTCACCACAAATTTTAATAAATCTTAATTGGAAAAGATACTTAGTTAAGGGCTAAATTTCAAAGTTTTTTGTAAAGTGACAATTTCAGGTCATGTCGTAAATGTTAACACTTGCTATCAAAATTTATGAACAACTTGAACATGTCTTGAGCCACAAAAATAATAAAGATTTTAAAAAAATTTTTTAATTTTTAGTGTTAACCAAATTTGAGAAGATTAAAAATCAGCGTAAAAAACATTAGCCAACATAGTTTTTTTCAGATTTGTCTTGGGCAGCATCTGATTTGACAAATTTTTCTGTCAATCAGCTGTTCTTGCGAGAAAGTTTTCCATTTTTTTTTCGATTTAAAAAAAGAAGCAAAAAGTTTGTTTTCACTGATTAGATCGTTTTTAAGCTGTCAAAGGATATTTTAATGGACTTCCGAGTTATTGAATCTCATGGTACAAGAAAAAGTATTTAAACAATTTGACTAAAATGCATTTTTACAATTTGTTTTTAATTGCTCCGATTTGATAGCGTTTTTTTCTATTTTAAACACCAAGTCGATGTATCATGTATCAAATAACTTATAAAGTGCTTCTATGATTCGATGAATTTACCATTTTAAAGCTAAATATTACATAAATAATGGCAAAGTTGTCATAAATACGTTTTACCAAAAATCACGTTCATTAGATTACCTTTATTTTTAATTAATATATAATAAATTAATTGTATCATACCAGCACTGTTTATATTTTGAAAAAGCATATGTATTTTTAATACTTACGTACGTCTGAACTAGACATAAAAGAAAATAAATGACGTTTTTTCTTTTACAGATCTTAAGGTTCAACATAAAAATCCAAGTGGATTGAATTATTTTAACAAATTTGGGAAAAGCCTTAGCTATTAAATTACCATATTTAAATTTTTATTTCCTTATTTGTATTTTTAAGATTTGCAACTATAAAAATAAAATGAATATTCTTCGGATGACTGTCGAAAGACTTTAAAAAAAAAATTAGATATACTATTTTTGCCTAAGCAAATCTTCTGACTTTTTCCCATAGTTTAAATTAATTTAATTGAATGATTCATTTATAGAGATAAAATCTAGTAGATGCAGTCTAGTGTGAATGATGATGAATCAACCCAAAGTAGTCTGACTAAACATAAAAATGAATAACTATGTAAAATTTATTTAAAAAGTATGCCATTAATTTATTAAGGTAAGAATCGATAAAATCGATTTTATTACATAAAAAAAAAGAAATTGAAGGCAAAAGAATTTTTTTATTTTAAGTTGCAATATATTTTCATTTGAATTTTCTACGATCTTCTGTAAGAGATAATTTTTCTAATTAAATTGAAAGAATTTTTTGGTCTTTTCTTCTTTTATTTTTTTTGCATCTATGAAATGCATTTAAAATAATAAACGAAAAATAAAAAAAAAA
>NTPY01000370.1:250249-270941 GCA_002922825.1 Brachionus calyciflorus
TAGACAAACGTGGACATTTTTAGTTTTTTTCTGTCAAAGTTTTGAAAAAACGCAATTATTTTAAACAATTTTTTGATACAGTACAGTCGCTTTAATCCGAACTTCACGGGATTTAGTTCGGATTAAATTGTTCGGGTTAAAAGTATTCGACATAATTTTTAAAAAATTCAAAATAAATTAATTTAACACTAAAAAGTGTGTATTGTGGGGGAGGGACTTTTGAAAATTGGTTTGGATATTAAAGTGTTCGAATTAACGCGGTTCGGATTGTAAATAACTGTAAATTCACGATTTTTTTTTCGAAGAATTCCGGTGAATTTCCGGGAAATCTGGTAAAATCATAGTGACAAATCAATACTGTATAATTTAATTGTATTCACAAAAATTTCTAATCTCATTTTGCTGTATTTATTAATTTCAGTATAATTCGAAGAAGGGTCAAATTCACCCCACATTTCCTTTGAGTATTAGATTTTAAAAGCTGTCTGAGAAATTGCGTTTTCAAAATTTAATTTTATTTTTATGTTATACCATGGTACAAATCTGTATTTTTGACAACTAAATTGACAAATTAGAATATTAACAGCGTTGGGAATAAAATAGAGATGGTTAATTCTAAGAATTAAATTAAATATGTAATGATTTAAAGGAAAATAGAAAAAATTTTATCAATTCATAAGTAAAATCTCATGAGGAGTATTAACATTCATATTTCTCAAAACGATATATTAGGGCGTCTAATCGATCGGACTATTGTTATAATGAATTGAATTTTCTAAAGGCTTAGTTTTTCGGTAGCAGCTAAATTTATTTTATAGTATCTAATTTTTAGAAGATAAAAATTTTGTAGATAATTAATTTTTTTAATAGAAAAATAAATTGATTAGCAGATATATACGCGGAAGAGGACGTCCACCAAAGTTGTCAAATGTTCAAAATACTGATGCGGAAATTCTTCAATCAAATCCAACAAAAAGAAGAAAAAATAATTAGATTTAATTAAAGTTGAAAATTATAACAAAAATGTGACAATTTTTCTTCTTTATGTTTTTGTTTTTTTTTTTTTTTCGGCTGATTTAATTTACTTTTATTAAAAAAACAATTATATGCTTTAAAAAATAAACATCTTTTTTTCCAATATTATATATCTTTTATTGAAATAAAAATTAGATACGAAAGAATAAAATTAGCTGCTACCAAAAAATATATTCATTTTCTAAATTATTTTACTTAAACGTTACGAAATAAAAAAATTAAATTTTAATAAAATTTTATTAAAGAAAAAATTCAAAAAAAAAATACCAGAATCTTTTTAATAAAAATTCCAACTGGAAAAAAATACTGAGAAAAGTCTTCAAATAATTTCTAACCTAAAAATCTATTTCAAACATCATTTACATTTAATTATTTACACACTCTATCAAAATATTTTTTGAAAAATCTTTTTAAGTCACTTTGGGTAAGAAATCACTTAAATATTTGATATTATTCTTGATAATTTCTTCTTTGACATTATTTCCGTGTAAAGTAGCCAATTCATAACATATTAAACTTCCAACAGGTGCATTAGGATAACAAACTTTTTTTAAAAAATCATAAAAATTTTTTCCTGTAATACCCGGTTGACGATAACTATTCTTTTCGATTAACATTTTGATCAATACCGAATTTTGATAATTTGCGCTCACATCTGTAATACTTCCATACAGTTGATTCATCTCATTAAAATCAACTGGTATTTTATTAAAATTCTTATCAACAAACCATATTTTATAGCTAAAAGTCACCCCTAATTTATCATCCCTAAATATAAATTCAGTTGAGTCATTCGAATAAAGTAATTTATACACAATGGGTAAATATTTTTTATAAATCTTATTAATTTTAAATTCGTCAATATTATTATCCGAGTCCATACTCGGTATAATACACTTATTATTGTTACGATTTATGAAACTAAAATGCACTAAACCGGGTATCATATGCAAGTAATAAGCCATTGAATAATTACGCTTTACTTTTATATCTATAAATGACTTGTAATCATTTAAATGTTTCGTATAAAAATTCGCCAAATTATCCAATAAAAATAAAGACTTCATACTTAATTTTTTATCTAGAATTTCTTTAGGCGTAGTCTTTGAATTTGACAAAAATAACTCGAAAAATAAATCGTTTAAATTCGATTTTATTAAATCCATTTGACTTTCTAAATATCTTAAATCTGATTCTTTACTTGTACCAGATATAAAATCTTTAAATTGTTGGCTATTATTAAAAACGTTTAGTTTAACTTGTAGGGTATTAATTATGCGCAAGGAATTTTGCTTCCAAGGATCCATTTGAATAGACGTGCGTCTCGAACTTTTATTCTCATCAAAATTTTTTTTTAAAAAATTCGATTTTTTAATCGAATTCTTCGAGTTTAATTCATCTTTTAAATTTATCAATTTCTCATAAAATATAATGAGCTTATTCATAAAAAAACTTAAAAATTGCTTATTTATATTTTCTTCTCGATCGAAATTTTGAATTTTTTGTATCAATATATTATTAAAGTCAATTAGTAAATTTTCAAAATCATGAATTAAATCACAATATTTAGAATATTTTCCTAATTTAACCGATATTAAACACAAACCATCGCTAAGTTTTAAATATAAAACATCATAGAATCCTAAAGACTGATTTTTATGACTAAGAAAACAACTAGTTGTTTTTGTAATAAAATTTTTTTTTAAATCAAAACCTGGCGAGGATTGTATGGATTGCGGAGTGGATACAAAATTTTTATCTGGTTCGAAAACCGACATAAAATTATTATTATCCGAGTCCATTGATACAAAACTTGAATTATTAGCTGTTTTAAAAGTATCATTTAAATCCTCTGTCGAATAGGTTTCTAAAAAAAGAGCCGATTCTAATAAAAGTAAAAAAACCGAACTTGAATCTAGGGATAATTTTTTCTTACGACTTAATTTATCAAGTCGATTTTGCTTATAAAGAATTTTACCAGAACAAGATAAAATATGTAAATTTACACTGGATGGGTCGTTAAAAAAATTTTCCAATTCATTAGATTCCTCATTAGAGACTTCTTCAACATTATTATTGGAAAATTCATCGTCCATATAGTCAAAATCAGCCAATATGGACTCGGTTTGACTTAAATTATTTATAAATTCATCCAAAAAAATTTCACATTTATACTTAATGTCCTCATTGACTTGTAAGACTTCAATAGCCTCAACATAATAAACATGCTGAGTTAGAAACAAGTCACACCATTTTAAAAATAAACTTTTAAAGTTAGAATCAAAGCATTTTTTGTCTAAACAAATTCCATATTTAAATTTGATAAGACTTAAAAATGATTTACAAAACCAATTCGAATAATAATCCGAGTAAACTTGATTTACTAAATCGGTTGTTTTAAATGTTAGATTAAGATATTTTAAATCGTAGATACAAATGAAGAGATATTCTTTAAACGGATAGAATCGTATTGAATAATTTGAGTTGTTAAGCAAGGTACTTTCAAATTTAAAGTTAATATCTTTGCTTATTTCAAAAGAGTTGACTATGGGTGCGAAATATTCATAAACAAGATCGCTTTCTAATTCGAGTGTTTGATTTGTGTCTTGATTGGTTTTATCTTCTAATTTAGCTGAACTAAAATAAATATCGAATTCTTTTAATAAATGATGTTGTAATTCTTTTGTTAGAATTTTGTAAAGTAGAAACTTTCGTTTTGAATCGAATACAAGAAATGATGTTTTAGCCTGGTACTCTGCCATTAAAATTTATTTTTATGTTTTTTGAAAATTTAAAAATTCGTTTTATCTTTTTTTTTTGTTCATATTAATTTATGTTCTTATCATAAGAAAATTTTTTTTTCAAGTCACATGAATTTCTATTTTTTATTTTGGTGATACCATAAAAAATACTCTGCTTTCAAATGTGGAACATAAATTAATATAAATATTTTCAATTTTATTTAAGGGTCTTCTTTAATGTCTAAATTCATTCTTTACTTTTATCTCATATTAGTTATACCTATTCTAAAATAATATTTTTCGTAATTTCTTAGTTATATGAAGAGTATAAATTTAAGAAAATAACCTTTTGTTAATTTTGTATAATATAAATCTTGTAAGCTGTATGTCCAGTATAAGATTTGTATATTAATTCAGAATTTATTTACTTAATAGGAATTCTTATTCAGAACGGTATAGTATCTTGAAAAGATTAATTCAAAAGTAAGATTCCTATGTTTTTCTTGATTTTTTTACGGTAAATTTTTTCTATCTTGTAAATTTTTATATTTCTCGCTTTAAGAATTATATTTTTGATGCATCAATAAATTTTTTTTCTTAAACAGAATGTATCGCATTAATAACTTTAAAAGCAAGAGCGATGTCGATTTTCTTTATTTTTAAATTTTTTAAATAAGTTTTTATAATAAAATTTACAAAACAAAAGATGCGAATTCCCTATTAGGTATGAGAATGTTTTGTCAGTCAGGTTGCTAAGCTTAGCTGAATGAAACAAAATTTCTCAAATTTATTATTAAATATGATGACCAACTTTTTTTTACACTTTAGCACCCTTTTACCCTTTTTTGTTTTATCCTTAAAAGATTACCCTTTTCCACTTTTTTGTTACATCTCTTAAAAAGGCCTTATTTTCTCTACTTAACTTTTTTGACCCTTTTTTCACTTTAAAGACTAACCCTATACACTTCCCTAACGTAAATTCCCTAATCTATATCAACCTGACCATTTTAAAACATAAAAGGGTAAAAGGGTCATCTTTTAAGGATAAAACAAAAAAGGGTGCTAAAGGGTGCTAAAGGGTAAAAAAAAGTTCAAAATCATTAAATATATTTCAAATTTTCTGATCAAAAAAGGGCTAAGAGGGTTTTCTTATGACCTTTTTATTGGCTGTCTATCCATGGGTTTATGTTGTATCAAGGTTTGACTTAGAAAATTTTTTATCGAAAGTAAGAAATCTCTTTGACTGTGGCTGAACTGAAATTAATTGAAAAAAAGGATATTTTTTTTTAAAATTTTATTTTAACTAAATAAAAAACTATTTAAAAAATGAACAGACATTATAATCTTTTATTTAAAACTTTATTTAAAAACCTTCGGTCGAATATTAGTATTAGCCGTAGACATTATCATTGATGAATTATTATTATTTGATCGAGTAATCTTTTCGAAATGATTTTTCAATTGTGTATTACCGTTAAAAAAAGCAGTCGAAAACAATGTAGCCGAATTTGTTGAATTGCTAACTAAAGGCGAACCTGTGTCTCCATTCCAATTGGTTAAATTATTAGCTGAAACTGACGTATGTAATTTTTGTTTAACATTATTACTTGAATTTAGACTCTGCTGTTGCTGTTGTTGTTGGTAAATTATTTGAGCTTGAATTTTACTTGTTTTAGTTGTAGCCTTTCGATTCAAATCTCGAGTTAAATTTTCAACAATCTCATTAGTATTTTTACTATTGTAAAAATTATAAGGTGCTATAACATTGGCATTTGACATTATCATATTTCCTGCATTGTTTAAAACTTTTCGTTCATTTATTTGTCTTAGAACTGTCTTGGGCATGTAATCCATAACTGATTTAGAATCATTGTTTTTAAAATAATCAGCTGTTAGAATTCGAGAATCATCTAGTCTTTGAATTTTCACTTCATTCTGATCTTGAACAGGCCGAATTCTATTAGACGTTTGAATAAACGATTGTGATGTCTTGACCCTTCTTTGACTTTTAAG
Organism: Brachionus calyciflorus; assembly: GCA_002922825.1. Classification (NCBI taxonomy): domain Eukaryota; kingdom Metazoa; phylum Rotifera; class Eurotatoria; order Ploima; family Brachionidae; genus Brachionus; species Brachionus calyciflorus. Next base: position 256,039 of record NTPY01000370.1, read on the forward strand.
AGGCGTTACTTCAGCTCAAAAATGAAACGAATTTTTATTTAAAATATAAATTGGAATTTTAATATCAATTACTTAAAACATGTCTTTTGACAAACTCTTCCAGAGTTGGTTTTGATTGTTCTTTATTAAAATTAAGTATGTCATCGTCTTGTTCAGCCTCATCATCACTAGCCTCGCCATCCGACTCTGATTTTACACCATCTTAAAAAAAAATAAATTAAAAAAATTTTTAATTTTTAATCGCAAATAAAAATAATATTAAAAAGCTTCATATATTTGTTAAGATTAAAAAGAGTCGATTTAGGTTTTCTAGACTCGAGTTAAATTTTACACTCATAAGACTTAGAAAAGAACATTTTGAAACTTACGTTTATCACCTAACGAAAAATCTTTATATCCTAATTTTAAGCATTTAATTTCTAATAATTATTAAAATTTAATTAAATTTACTTGTTAAATTTTTCAAAAGAAATAGATCGGATAATTTTTTGCGATGATGTTCACATAGATGATTGTGCGGATAGAAATTTCCGGGTATGTGAACCTCATTGGGTACGGTGTATCGAAATGTCATGAAATTAGGATCGGGTTGATATTGAGCCGATTCGGTGTCTAAATGCAATTGAATGGCGTTTGGATTTATTTTTTTTATAAATCGATCATCATTTTTTTCCGAAGACTGTTTTCCCGATCTTGGATGGGATAGTTTATCACCTTGGGAAGAACTGCTCAGCGTTGTTTTTAATAATTTTTTTTCAGTTTCCTTTATAAAAAAAAAAAACAAATTTAGTTTTATTTTGTTTAAGTTTTAACAGCAAGCTTTTCTGTTCAATAACGACTTGAGTTAATCAATTCGAAAATGAACAAAAAAATATCATTTTTAGTGCTTGGAAAAACAATATTTAAGCGTTTAAAACATTTAGAGTCAACTCTCTTTATTTTTGTTGGTCTAAACGCGAGTCAATAAATATGTCATATTTTGTACAGATGGCCGCTTAAATTGGATCGAGTTATCTTTTCGTTTTAAAACGAGATATATTCCCAAATTAAATTTTTTTTACGCTTTAATGCAACAATTAAATAATGTATTTTTGACGCGTAAAATAAAGCTCCGATTAACATTAAAATTTCTAGTAATTTTTGTTGCCTTAAGGCTACTTCTCTTTTCCTAGCGAAGCTTTACTTGTTCATGGAATCTAAAAAAAAAACTAAGTGCTTTTATTTGTGTATATAGATAAATGAATAGCTATATGAGTGATTAAAATAGATATGCATAGTGTATTTAATTTAAATGCTTTAAAGTAAAAGATTTAAAGAAAATATTTTATTTTTTTTTACCAATATATAGCGATGTTTGTTGTGAAGCTAGAAGTAAAGTACAAGATTAGTATAAAAATTTTTTTATATGTTTTTTAAAAATTCTATTTAGATCTGAAATAAAAGCTCAAGTTGTAAAATTTGATTTCAAATATTACCTTAAGTAAAGTCTCATTTGATTGTTTCGTTGTAATTAAATTGTTCAAATTTGAACCAACTGATTGTGATTTGTCTTTTTTCTCTTTCTTAAATTAGGAGAAAAAAAAGATAAAATTTTTTTTTAAAATTAAATTCGTGAAAAAAAATTTCTCCTTTTTTAAATATCCCTCTATTTTTTTATTTTTAAAAATAAACAAACAACACCGTAAAAGACTTAAACCATAAGCAAAAAATACAAATAATTAAAAAAAAAAATTGGAAAGCCTTTTTGTACGGTGCATTTGATTAGTCTAAGCAAGCTTTTTAAAGACTCGCTTTTTCATAAAAAAAAAAATTGCCAATATTAATGTGAAATTAAATAAATTCTTGTGGGTGAAGCCGGGATATAAATAAAAACATAAAATAAAATTATCAATTTATAAAAAAATAAAAAAACACAATAATCATGAATTGATTGATAGGTGTATTTTTTTATAGGACAAAATTTACCTCATTGTTTAATTGGGAGTAAAGGAGATTTACTTTACTCGTTATATTATCTCTAGACTGTGTTAATTCAACAGCTAGATTGGAACTATTATTATTTTTATTATGATGATGATTGTTATTATTTACAATGGCATTATTATTATTATTTGCATTATAATTATGACTATTAGGGCTGTTAGGAATATTGTTTACTTGAGTATTAGGTAGTTTATTAGATGCCTATATTTTTAAAAATATTTTATCGTGTTGATATAAAAATAATGGTGCCATCGCTAAATGTGGTAAATTTTCGATTTTTGTTTAAACATTTTCAAAAAACTACAGTAAAATATTTTATGGGAAAATTTACAACTATTAATGATGGCTTATTAGAGCTTTACGTATTTTAAATTTTAATTTTTTTTAATAAAGCTATTTTAAATTACCTGTTCTTTAGATGGCTTTGTTGGAGGCTGTGCAACTGTTTTTCTAGTTTTCACTTTTCGTTTTTTTCGTTGTCTCATCTTTAAAAAATATATTCATAATTGTGAATGTGAATTATAGTACAAAAGTACAGTACGCTTTAAAAAAAATTGCATAACTTTTTTTCTAGACCTTAAAATCTAGTTCTGTAAATTGTAACACATGATACAAAATTTGTATAATCTAAATTTTACTTCTGCAAAATTATTCTGTAACTTGGCATTTTGCAGGAAATTATCAGAGTAATTGCAGATAATATTTTTGGGTGATACAAATTATGTATAACATGTTACAGTTTTCAGAACTTATTTTTAAAATTTGCATTAAAAGTTATTCGACTTTTAATATCTTTGTAGTAAATTTTGTACTAAATTTCACATTTTTTACTTCTAAAATATAATTTTAGTACAGAAATCTAATACAAAAATCGAATAACTTTTAATGCAAAATGCTTTAAATTACAGCTCTTTAAAAAGTTGTGTTAAAAGACATAAAATACTGAATCTCATCGATAAAATAAGAATTAAACATTGTCTTCTCAGTCTCTTAAAAGTGTATTGAATATGCGTACCACAGGTTCTATTTCTGGCAAATAGCACAAACTGAATATTTCTTGATAAATGAGGAATTTGTGGGTCCTTAATTAATTTTCATCAGAAGTTAAGTTTATATTTTGATTTATTTTAAAGATTTAAGCAGTTCCAAAGAATTATTCCCGATTTATTTTAAGAAAATTTTTGCACCGTTCAACTTTTTCACCAATTAAATTTTTATATTAAACAATATTCATTTAGGGAAAATTTGATTTTAACTAAACTCTTTCAAAAATTCTAAGAAAAATAGCAAAAATTATATGTGGGCTATTTCTTATGATTTGAATTGCAATATTAAAATTAATACCTTTGCAAAACGTTCTAAGTGTAATGGAAGACCATCATCAGCAGAACTATCTGAACCTGCGTCATCACTTAAAAAAATTAATTTTTAATAGACTTAATCGTTTCTGTTATTTTTAGAATTACCTCGATTCTTGTTCTTCTTCATCAAGTTGAATATTAAATTTATCGAGATCATCAAGCAAATTTATTTGGTCAACATTTATTCCCTGAGATTCTAGTTTAGATCTAATTTGTTCTTTTAACAGTGCTTCTATTTCATTCATTATTAATTTACACTAATTATCAATTACATAAAAAATAATTAATTTAAAATAAAGTACGCTTTTTTTGTATTATACTTTAGTTTGATCTGGATCACAATAATCCAAAATAGAATCACAAAAGTGACATGCTAATTGTTCTAAATCATGTGAATTAAAGTGATTACCACTTTTTTGATTCAATGTCGAACCACTAAAAGTAGCCTCCAGTGTAAAACTATTCATAATACCCATATTCCACATAACTATTCTACCAGTGCCTTGTTTACTTTTTTGTATTTTAAATTTACATGATTTATATGAAAACTAATAGACAAAAAAATAATTAAATAAAAAAAACAGAGTAGGTCAAAATGCTTTTCAAATATAAAATTACCAAATCTTTGGCATTTTTGCTTAGAATCATTGGAAAAACGTGTTCTTGAAATCGTTTTTTTGGATTATTATTATTATGACAACCATAAATAAAAACATTATTTTTTCTACTATGTCCATGCAAGTCGCAATAAAGTAAAATTTCACGTTCTTGATTTAATTTCTTGACCATTTCTCTCATATGCCAAATACTCGGAAATGCCTCTTTAAGTACTGTTTTATAATTTCGATTTAAATCTCGCCCTGTCAAAGAACATCGATAATTTCCAATTATAACTCCGTCCGGATTGAGCATAGGCACCATTTTAAATATGAATGTATCGCGAAGAAGTTTAGCATCAGGTAAATTTCCGAGTAAAAAATCTAAAAATCCCTTCATCATCCAAGACGAATTAGTCTCGCCTGGATGTACACGAGCACTTAAAACAATAGCTTTTTTATTCGCATTTTCCTCGTCGGTCGATGACGGATTTGTTATTGTTAAAAGATGAACTAAATTTTCAGCTAATGTTCGACACAAAATTTTTACTTTACAATATTTACTTTTGACTGGATCTTGTTGAATATTCGCTATGTAATCCTTTACAAAAAAAATAATAAGTTTGTTTTTGATTGACAAAGATTAGATTGAAGCAAATAAAATTAATTTTATACTTGAAGGTCTGTATATGTGTACGGATAACAATGAGCGAAATAATAGGTGTCATTTTCATTCGGAAATTTACATACCCATGTAAGTGAATATAAACTTTTAAGATTACCATTTTGATCTTCAACTCTTTGAAAAAAATTTTGTTGAAATGGGTTAAATTTTTTAATAGTTGATAATTTACTTTTTAAGTAGTTATATTTATACCTAATAATTAAATTTAAACCTATTGTAAATGTGAAAAAAATAGACGACGCATTCGAATAAAAACAAACATGTTTTTGAACATGCTCAAACATTTTTTTATGAGAAAGTAAATAAATATTTTTTTAGCTTTGTTCTCTCAAAGTTTTATTTTAGTTCATTTAAAAGCTATTTCAAAATTTTGGACTATTCTTACAGAACCATAAGTAAAAAATTCTGCTGCAACTCTTCCTCTTTTTTATTTAAAAAAATTCAGTTTTATAGCTTTACTTTTATCTGTATTTTTAAAATGATACCAAAATTCTTTTGATTAATAAAACCTTAACGGTCGAAAATGTACTAAAAAGAAACCTGATTAAAAGTATTATTAAGTTTTGTATATTTGATTTTTTTTCTGAAAACATAAAAATATTCATCAAGAATCTAAGCTTTTCAAATTTCAAATCTAACGGTTGATTTTAAAAGCTTTTTCTATTGACCTAAAATTTGAATTTTTTAGGTCATTTTTGACCCAGTTTCCGACTGATAAGGGTTGATTCGAAACTTATTTTTGGGCGTACTTCATACATTCGTCTAAAGTGTCGTTATCATCTTTTTTTTATTGATGTTGAACAGCAAAGCTAAAGTTTTATCCTAAACAAAATTAATTAGTAGTGCAACCTACTATTATGTTATTATAATATTTTGTCAACTCTCGTTAATCCGAACTTTTTGGTGATTAAAAATTTATGCTTCCAATTATTTTTGTTCTATTTAACAAATTTTATTTACATGTAAAAGTTAAAAATTTTTCGCTCGGATCCTAAAATTTCGGATTAACCAAAGTTGACTGTACAAGGTAAAAAATTAAACAAAAACGAATTACAGTCGACTCTCATTAATCCGAAATTTTTTACCATCTATTTTCTATTTTCCATCCAAATAAAGTTCATTAAATAGAAAAACCTCATTAACTAGAACCATGATTTTTGACTCCCAAATAGTTAATCTTAACCCTAATAAAATCTCTTGAAAAATTCTTTTTATGATACTTATATTAAAAAAAAAAAAGAATATTATCAACCGAACAAAAATTATTCAAATATAAGCATTGAAAAAAATAAATACTTTTGAGTATTTTTATAGTATCTTATGCTAGTGCCCCATCGTCGCCAACCTATATTTTTATTTTTAGCATCTAATTCACTATACATTAAGGGCTTCATACCCATATTATACAAACTGTCACTCTTCATAAAATTCATTATTGTAAATCTGTATTCTACATTTGGTTTAGCATTTTTAATTTGAAAATAAAACCACTGAGTATGTTTTGATGTGTACAAATCGTACCTTAAAGTCAACTCATATTCATACTCATTACTTTTATATTTAAAAAGAATCAATAAAAAACTTTGTTTAATAATTTTTTTTTTAATCTTACATTTTTACAGCCTTCATCAAGTTACCCGACTCGAAACGTGACTCGAATAGTAATGTATTACACATTTCCATTTCACTTAGATCACATGTAAGTCTTGGACAAGAATCTCGATTTCCACCTACTCTCGAACGAATAAACTTAATAAAAAAATTTTTGATTTTCTAGAATACAAAAATTTTTTTTTTTAAGGCCTTACATATCCACAATTTACTGGATTATAGTAAAAAACTGTTTTTGTTTTTTGTTCACTCTTATAAATTGGCATTTCTTCATTTCCAGCTTTAAAAATAAAAAATTATTTTTATAACAATTTATAATTTTGAAAAAAAATATTTAATTACTTTTGACATAAAAAGGTTCTGATTCGTTAAAAACAGTATCTATGTGTCTTATTTTTTCCGGTAGGACTTGCATTTCAACTGGCCATCGTGGTTCTCGTTGATACTCAAGTTCTTTTTTACCAAAATTATACACATTATCCTTTAACCACCATTTATAATTTTCACTTTTTTTAGAATTTTTATTCGCCCAATCAATTTTTTCTTCAAAAAAAATTTTATTTTATTTTAAATTTTAAAGAAACAATAAAACAAACATTTAATTAAAATATTCATCTTTTTCTTTAAAAAATTAATTTTAAATCAGTATTGTCAACTGTTTAATACTTGTACCTTTTAGGTAATATTATTGTCTTAAGATGACAATCGAAAACTTTTTTACAAAGTCTAATTTTCTGAATTTAGATTTTTTTCTAGTTTCAAAATCTGTAATAAAACATATAAAAAATAAGTTATTCGAATAATCATTTCCGGAATTAAATAATACGATTCAAGTTGAAAAAAAATTAATATCCTTCCTGTTTTTTAATGGATAGAAATACTTGAAAAATAGTTTTTTCCTTAAACGTAACCTACCATCTTATGTAAATAAATATTCTTAATTTTTCTGTATTATTGGATGTAGCAAAAATGTTACAAATTGTATCAATTCAAATTTTTGGAAAATTTCCGGAAAAAATAGCACTTTAAATTTTGACCCGAAAATAGTGGAAAAATGCAAAAAAAAATCTCTTTCAAAATTTAGTGAGCTTTCAAACTTTGAATTTTTTATACTCAAAAATTAAAATTATAAAATTTCTAGATTAAGTAAAATATTTGAGTTTATGATAAATTTTTTATCAATCTTCCCTTAGGCTATAGGTCAACTTTATAACTTATTTCTAAGCATCTCTGAAAACATAAAAAATATGAGTCGACTTAGAAGTAAGCAAATATGATTATTTTAATATGTTTGTTCGTAATCTAGTCAAATTACTTTTTATTTTATTATTATTATTTGAATTTTCGCTATCATCACTTTCGAAATCCGAATCGTCACTTTCATTTACATTTTTAACACCACGTCTAGGCTCATATCCAAAACGTGCTATTGCCATATTTCTCCCAGTAAAATATCCATAATGCTCCAGATGTTTTTTCATAAAACTGTCATACGGATTCTTAACACAAAAACAATAAATAAAAATAAAAAATTTGACATTTTTAAAACTGTATTAATTTAAATTACAATTATCAAAGGATATTTAGGTGTACTCCAGTTCATTTTGACAGCTTACGAATCAATATTCATCCCATAAAAAAATAAATAGTATTATGCTTTCTAAGTATTTTTTTTCTAGTATGATATATACTATCAAAAAAAAAACTTAATTAAATAAAACCAAAGTAAATATTATAAAATAGAAAAATTTATTTTGTAATATTTTAATGTTATTTTGCCATCAAAGTTTAAGCATATAGGATACAGTATTAGTGTTTTCTTTCTCTCTTTTTCTTTTTTTTTTTTGAATCAAAAAGCGTTTGTTCTGTATCTATGGCAACTAAATTTAATTTTCAACACTTTTATAAAAGAGTAACAAAAAATTTGTTTTTTTTTTGTTAATATTTAGCTATCAAACTTGTTTAAACTAAAATATTGTGAAATTTTTAGCAAGCGTTAAGCGCTTTAAGAAAAATAAGTTTGGAATTATTTCCGAAAGTTATATTTGTTTAAGAAGGAAACAATCTCAAAAAAGAGAGAATTGTTCAGCAACAACAAAAAAAGAATGTTTTACCTTTATATTTAATAATATTATTTATTTTTTTGATTAGAAAAAAAAACAAAGTTTTCTTTTTTTAAAAACAAAAATTTTATCCTTAAGCTATTCCTTGATCAAACCACTTTTTATTTACCTTAATTATACTTTATCAAATAAAAACAAGTAGATCAGATTTTGAAGAATATAGAGTTGTATTCAGGATGGATGGAAGATATTAATCGATTCTTAGAAACATGTATAGTATATAAAGTCACGCTAATCTGATAATGTTACAAACATTATCATTTTTTCCAAGATATCTATATATCATTATATCATATTATCTATATATCATTTTGTAGAGAAATAAATTCTCAGATCAACGGTATATAACATTATATATATTCTTTTTACAAAAATTCACAATTTTGCATTATTTTTTCGCAATTTTATTTTGAGAAAAAAGACAAAATAAAAAAAATTCTCTAAAGCCATAGATGAAGGAGTTAGATGAGTTATAATACACTCCCTGGTATTGTTCAAAAAAAATAAGGTTCAAGGACGATTGTGGACGGAAAAAATAGAAATAGTCAAAACAAAATCCAGTATCTTATAAAATAACCTTTTTCATGTAAAAACTAAACAAAAATTTTAAGTCGCATTTACCAAGCCTGAGATATTCAAATTTATCGAATAAACTCTAAAAGCCAAAAATTCTTTAGAGCCTTGTATCTCTATTAATATATATGAAATATATATAATGTTATATACCGTTGATCTGAGAATTTATTTCTTTACAAAATGATATAAAGATATCTTGGAAAAAATGATGTCGCTACGTATTGAATGACGCGCACCTTAATATGGATTATTATGTCATTTTTTCGGATTGATAAATTTTTCCGAACTCAAATTCAAAAAATAATTACTGGTATTTTAGAAAAATCAAAAATATACTTTATTAAAATGTAGAATTCTTTTAATATTAAGAATTTCAAAATTATTTTTAGCAGAAGGAAACCTGTTAATATCGCCTAATTTTTTTTAAATGTATTATAGGATAAAGAAAATTTGCCTGAAAGAAGACCTAAAAAAGTTTATACATAAATTTTAAAATTATTGATTTAAAAAAAAAAATTGGAGTATTTCAATAAAGATTTTTATTTAAAGATTAATTCAATGTGAAATCTCCATTTTACTGGCATTAAATTAAATACGAGAAAATTCAACCCTGGTTTATCCAAAAACTTTTGTTCACAGTTTTGTCTTAAAAACGAGGATGTATCTAAATAAATAAATCAACTCGTAAAAATGCATTTTTTTTGTAAAGATTTACAGGGGTACTTGTGCGACAGTAATCGACACATAGAGAACATATTAAGAACATAGAGTCACACTTAAAACATATTATACCCTTGAACCTTTAAGACTAGTAAGTGACTAATAAATCTATATGTTCTTTTTGCATGTCTTAACTTAAGTTTGAAAGCTTAGGACACTGTGTCTTAGATGCCACTCAACGGGACTTTGTATGACAAAGCGTGACTTCAAAATAAAAATTAGAACAACTGTTTTGAATATAAATTATCGATTCTGCTAACAAAATCAAAATTTAAGTTTTAATAAAAAGAAAATTTTTTTTTGGTTAATAGTTTACCACCCAAAAATATAAATTGTTAAAGTGGTTCTTATATAAGTGTCAACCGTAACTTTTGACCACAACCCTAACCATAGCTCAAACAACTTAAAATTGAAAATTAAATCTAATTAACACGGGTTACGGTTGACGTTACATTTATATTAGAACCGCTGTAAATAAACTTTCATCATAAAAAATAAGGAATTACTTTTTTTATACAATAAATCAAATAAAACATAACTTTTAAAAAATATTTTAGAAAAAAAATTGAAATATTTATTAATAGATATTCTTCAACTAATTTAGATCTATTCTGATACACAAGATAAAAATCTACGCTTGTAGGATACTTACATACCAAAAAATGAGAAAAATATTTTTTGTCAAAAAAAAATGATTAATTTTTTTAACTTGACTTCCTAATTTAGAACAAAAGAAATTTAGATATTAAAATGTATTCGATTTATCATAGAATCGTTCGAGATTCCTCATTAGAGTATTTAATTTTCGATTCTCTAACTTAATGCTACTCTTTAAACTAAGTAGATCGACATTAGCTTTAATTGAGGATTGAAGAGCGTCTAATTTTAAACAAAAAATATTCTTGAATTAATTTTAAAAATTTGAATTGAGTCGAAATTAAAAAAATTTAATTATATATTTGATTATTTCCTTACGAAATTACATATTATATTGAAAAATACAGTTTTATCTTTAATAGATTTGTTACTTTAATTTTTTAAGCTAACTGATTGAGTCATGACTCAATCGAAACAGAAATAAATCAGAGTTATTTAAGCAAATGATCAGTAGGATTTTAAAGAAAATTGAACATAAATATTTTTGAATTACATCTTTAATATTTTAAAAATCAAATAGAATAAGGTACCAAATACTCTTTTTTTTTTAATAAACTTCAATTAGTTTTTTAAAAAAATATACTCAAATAACTAAAACAATTTGCATGATTAAAAACTTTATTTAATTGATGGCTAAACAAGAATACTTTGAATATTAAAAATTTTAAAAGAAAAGCCATATTAAAATAAAACCTTAAGTAAATCACTATGAATACCTATGAATAAAAATATGGCCCTCTTTACTTAGTTTTTTATTACGAACCATAGTCTCGCAGTTTGATTAAATTCATAAATATATTTTCATAGACCCCGAGAGTTAAGTTGACAAATCGAAATAAGAAACCTAGAATTTTTATTTTTTTAATAAACAGACTAGTTTATTTTTATAAACTTCGAAAGAAATTTGAAATTAATAATAAAAAAAAGCTTTCAAATTATTTTTATTAAAATAAAAAAATTGTTTACACTAGCGCAAATAATTTTTCTTATAAACTTAATAAATTTTTTAAAGTTTTAATTTTATAATAAATAGAGGTAAATTAAGGAAGTTTTCTTTTTTGACGATATTTTTTTCTCAAATTCTCATGACTATATTCAATACAATTTCTTAACATCCAATTATATTTTTCAAAAGGAATTTTGCAGATTTAAAAAAATCGCTTTTAAACGGGCTTAAATTCTTATCTATTTTTTTTGAAAAGTAATCTTAAGGAAATTTTTTAAGTTTTTCATATAGTCTAACCTCGTTAATTCGGATTATTCGGAAAGCGTTGATTTATCGGGATTGTTTCGAATTCGACAATTTCGATAGACCGACATAAATACTCCAACTAGTAACCCGGATTAAAGAGGTTCGACTGTCCACATAAGCTTTTAAGGAATTTTTATTTTTTAAAGAATAAATCGTACATTCAATTCAAACGAAATTTTATGTAATTGTTCCAAAGGGAGAAAAACGAACTGTTTTTCATGAGACTTAAAAATAGTATTTTTTTCTCTAAGGGAAAAATTACGATTCTCCAAAAGACCTTGAAAAAATACTTTTTTATATGACTCGGAAAATTTAGGATTAATAAAAATGAATCGATTGAAATGAAGTTGAAAAACTGTTTTTTAATATTTAAAGTTTTTTTTTCATTTAAATCCTAGTGACTATTTATATGAAAAATGAAAAAGAAAACTCGACTAAAATTTTTTAACTAAAAAAACAAAATGTTATTATTTTAAAAATGGAAAAAATTGTTTTTTTTCAAAATTTTTAAAATTAAATTTTTATCTAATATAAAAAAATATTTGAATATTTCCCGAAACTTTATAAGAAAAAAATCAATTTTTTTCTATGACAATAAAAAAATATTAATTTAAAATTTTTTCCAAAATATTTCGAACCAAAATATATTTTTAATTAATTGCTACTAATTTAAAAGTTTACCGAAAAAAATAAGAGTTGAAACTCGCTCTAAAAGCCTAATTCTTTAAATAAGTTCTTTTTTCTTATTCGAATTACCAAGCTAAAAAAAAGGAACCTTTTTCTAAATAAAACATTTCTTGAGTTATTTTTTCTTACAGTACTGTTTTTATTTTTCATAAAACACGCAAAACTTGTATTTTACCAGTTTTATGCAAATTCACAACAATTTTCGTATTATCTAACATTGATAGATCCTAAATTGTTTTTTTGTTTCGTACGCTAACGAACTTGGGTAGAGAATAAGAGAAATCGAAATTTTTAAAATTAATTAAACATCACAATTGTATTCGATTCATCTTATTTTGGTAGACAGTTCCAGAATATTGACAATTTGTTTATAAAAAAGTTGAGACGTAATTAAAATCAGTTGTCTATACTACAAATTCATTAAATATATGCCACACAAAAAAATATCTATGAAGTAAAAGATGAAGTATCTTCTTTTAAACCTATTTCTCTTCAAATCTGTTTAGCAAAATCACTAGAAAATGTTTTAAAAACCGAATAAAACCATGGGCTAAGAGCGAAAAAAGATTCTTAGAATGTCTATCAGGTTTCAAAAAAAAGGAGTACACAATATCACATTTTCTGAATAGACCAATCGGTTATTGACGGCTTTCTGCAGAAAAAATGAAGGGAGCGATATTCTTCGACCTCGAAAAAGCGTTTGACAGAAAGGAAGGTTTAAAAGCTTCTTAAGCAATAGATCTCAAAACTCCAAGACACATTTGTGCCGGTAACCCTCAAGGTAATTGTCTTTCTCCTACTATTTTTTTACCATCAGATTTCAAAGTTGCTTTCTTTGCAGATGATCTTTGAATATGGAATTCAAATGAATACAAAAAAAGAGATCAAAAAAGCTCTTCAAAGAACAATAGATAGGATAATTTTCTGAGCAAAGGAAAAAATCCTTGAGTAAATATGTGAAAAACCTTGAAATTGAGATTCCTTTTTGAGCCAAATTTTACTTTCCTTGGTATCAAGTTCGACCAAAAAATAAAATAAACTACACTCTAAAAACTAAAAGCGACTAAAAAAAAATTCAAAAACGCCTAAAATTTAAAAGCAACAGAATTTTTTTTTACAATTTTTAGGAAAAACTGACGCTCTTTTTTAGTCGTCAATAAAATTAGTCGCCTTTATAGAAAAAGATGCCTAACTAACAAAGCGGCTCGTTTTTAAAAGTGTCTTGTTTAAAAAAACCGAACTTTAGTATTAAAAAAGTTTAAACTAGTCGCTTTTAAATTAGACACTTTTAATTTTAGACGTTGTTTGTAAGGCTAAATAATAGCGCTTTTAAAATGGTCAATACTAAAAGCGTCTTGAAAACTCTCCAAGATTACGTCTAGCTGTAGCGCCAAAAAATAATGTCTTAGTCGCTTTTATTTTTTACAGTGTAATCACCTCAAAGAAGTTATTAAGAAGGCATCAATAAAAACAAAAATTCTCAGAAAAATAAGAGTCTTCATAAGACTTTAATAAGAGTAACTCAATTAAACTTAATACGACATTGTACAAATAACTCATCCCTATTCAACTATTACTTTATTATACCGGCTAACTATAAATATAAAAATATCTTCAAATTTTTCAAAATAAAATTTTCTAAATATTCAAATTCTTCGCCATTAATACTAGCATCGACACAATCCACAAAACCTAAAAAAAAATGACAAAATAGAAGAAAGATCAAATGCACTATTCATCAAATTTCTAAAATCGATATCAACCATGAACTTATAGAAAATGAAATAAACTATTTTATTAGTAACAAGAACCTCTATTCATCAGCCGCTCGAAACAGCCCAACGATGAAATCCTAAATTATTTTTCAAATAATAGATAAATTACTGGTTATATCGCGCTTCGAATACGTGAGAGGGTCTTGAATCCTTAATAAAAAGTTAACTTAAAAAATATTAAAAAAGTCTAAATAAGAGCGACCAAGCTAGTCAAATATCTAAGAGAAGAAAAATGCTGCTGGAGTTTTTTACTAAAATTTAATTTTTTTGATTTTTGCAAAATTTTAGAGGATTTAATAAATTCCCAGAATAGAATCATGTATTGAAAGCTTGATATAAATACAATTATTAATATAAAAAGATTATACCGTAAACACTTGCTTATAAGCGGCTAAAAATCGCCTCTTTGAAAGCAAAAATAGTACTCTTAAAAAATTAATTTAATATCTTATTATGACATTCTTGGTAGAGTATAATGTGGTCTATAAAAATATAAAAAATTAAAATTTTTGTGATGACTTTGCTCCTGAAAAAAGGGGTGTCTGGGGGTGTGCTTATAAACAAGGTTTTACGGTAGTTTGAAATTTTAAAATTATTTTATATTTATTGCTTTTCTTGTTGTTTTCTTTTTGGATATTTAATAAATTTTACAAGCTTAGTCTCTTATTTTTATAATTTTTTTGATAAACAGAGTCGTCGGCCAGCTGAATGCTTACTCAGGCGTTAAACATATTCAAAGTGAGCATTAATATTGAGGTATGGAACAACAGAAAGAGAGAACAGTCTTTTAAAGCTCAATTGTTTCTAGGATCCTACATAAAAATCAATTTTTTTTAATGAAAATAAGACTAGAAAATTTTTTAAATTTTATTTAAGA
>NTPY01000370.1:271732-283645 GCA_002922825.1 Brachionus calyciflorus
AAAAATAATAATAATAAAGAGAGATAGAGAGAGATATAATAATAATAATAATAATAATTGCTTCCTCGTTTCTGAGATAGAGAAAAAAAAAATTTTTAAATTTTTTAAAAAATAATTTTTTTTGTTTTTTACATTCAAAAATAGCAATTGATTATTTTTTTTTGTTTTTAGTAAAAATGTGTCCCAAAAAATAGTCGTTTTAGAGTTAATTGTATAATTAATCTAATAGTCTATATTTAAAAAAAAATAAGAATAAAAAATATGTGTTGTTTTTTGGTTAGAGAACTAATTCCATATCTTGAGAAAACTGTCCCATGATCCAGTAGCTACAGCCATGCCGTCTTCCGTCACTCCTAAACAACTAACACGATTGTCGTGGCCTGCCAATACACCTTTAAAAAAAAATTTTTTTTTTATAAATTTTTGTTTTAAATTTTATAATAAAATTTTTTTTGAAAATTTTATTTTTTTCTTACCTGCTCGCTCTAGTCTTAGAGTATCCCAGACATTGCAGTTAAAATCGTCATAACCGGCTAAGAGTAGACGACCACTTTTAGAGAAAGCTACTGAGGTTATACCACAAATGATATTATCATGTGAGTACATGCCAATTTCTTGATCTGCTCTAATGTCAAAAAGTCGACAAGTGGCGTCGTCGGATCCGGTTGCGAAAACGTAACCATTAGGAAAAAAAGTGACTGCATTAATATCCGACTCGTGTCCGGGAAATGTTTGCTTACATAGGCCTTCTCTAATGTCCCATAATTTAGCCGATGCGTCGCATGCACCTGATACAAAAGTTTTAAAATCGGGCGATAATGATAGCGACATGACATCGCCTGTGTGGCCTTGAAACGAGATTATCTGTTGGCCGGTCTCGATGTCCCAAAGTGCGCATGTCATATCACCCGAACTAGTTACTATTTGATTATCATCTATAAATCGACAACACGATAAATAACCAGTATGACCTGGTAATTCTCTGCTCACTCTAACATTACCCTCTCGAGTTTTTAAACTGTAAATGGAACATATGTTATCTAGACCACCACAAGCGACAAAACTACCAGACGGCGCATATGCACAAGTCATCACCCAACTTGAACGTAAAGGAATGGCGTGAACCTTGTTAGTCGTATACGAGTCCCAAACAATTAATTTACCGTCTTGTGAAGCCGAGACTAAATTTCGTGAGTCTGAACCCCAGTGCATCGCGTAAATTTTAGCCAAATGACCACGTAGGGTTCGACGTGCTCTCATTTGTATACGACCTACTTGTTCTAAACTTTGCGCCGTTTGTATCAATGTAGTATCACATGCCGCTTTACGTGCGTCACGTATTTGATTTTTCAAAGCCTCCGCCTCTTGCCTTAACTGCTCAATCTCCGTTGCCATTTTTTTGTATATATTTGTTTTATTCGAAAATTATTGTAAAAAAAAATAATAATAAAAAAAATTATTCTTCAAAAAAACCAAAGTAATAATAAAATTTTGTTTCTCTTGTTAATTATTTTATGTACGGGGGTTCACTCTAGTACCTAAATTTTTGTATTTTACAATAATTTATAAAAAAAAGTATTGGTAAAGTCTATTATCCAATCTAAATACAAAAAAAAATTAATTTTAATGTTAGCCACAATACGCACTAATATTTTTTGTTTTTTTTTTTTTCTGTTTTAGTTAAATTTTCTTTCTCTCTCTCTCTCTCTCTCTCACTCGCTTAGTTCACTCTCAGTGGTTGCCTGCTCTTCATTATAATTCGACTAATAAATTCTTTCTTTCTTTCAACAACAACAACAAAAAGAAGCAGAAAAAAAATGAATTTTTTTTTCATAAAATAGAGAAAAAATAAAAAGCTTTTTTATTATTTTTTTATTAAACTAAATAATCATAATGCAAATTTTAATAAATTATTATTTATTTGGGTGCTATTAGTAAAAGATAAATGTGGAAATCGGAGGGGGAGAGGGAAGTTCACCAAGGAAAATTATAATTTTATGAATAGAAAAAGAATTGATTTTTTTTTTGTTAAAGCTTCAAAAAACATGTAGCCCAGGAATAATAATTTTAAAATATAATCAAAATAAAATAAAATAAAAAAAACTCTTCCTCTTATGATTTATGTTCAAGTTTAAAAATCCGTTTCTTTCTTCTTTATTTTTTTTCTCGTTTTCTATCGGATTTCTAATATGAACTATAATTTATGATTAGAATTATAATTTAATAATGAATATCGAAAAAATAATTATGTTTTTCTTTTTTCTCTTATTTTTATTATTATTATTTAGTAGGAAATATATATCTAGTAGATATTAATTCGATTATCGAAAAAATTGATTATTGACTATTTGAAATAGTAAGACTAATTTATAAACGGCATCTTCGACAAAGACACTTTTAATTTATGATTCTTTTGAAAAAGAATAAAAGATATTCGATTGGTAAATTTTGACAGAATAATCTAAGATAAAAGTTACTTATTTAGACTAGACTTTATTTGACAAATAAAATATTACAAATGACAATTTTCGAAAAAAATAATATTTTTTTTTCTAATTATTTCAAATAGGTGTTTTGTAAAGTTCATTTCAATTCACTTGTTTCATAATTGAAATTTAACTAAATAGAAAATTTTGCTTCTCTGCTAGATCTTTTCTGTAAAAATCTTCATCTTAAAAACTAAGTTATAAATCTAAACTTTCCTCTTTGTCCTACGTTTTGATTAAGTAGCAATTATAAAGAAACATATTTTTACTACTGTTCGAACATTTTCGAGCACATGTTTAAAAATGATCGAACAATTTCAAAAATATTAAATAAACTTTTTAGAAGTCCAGCCAAATAAAATTTTATATTTTAAATTTCTTAAAGAAGATTTGTGTCAGAAAAAAAAAGACTCAATAACTTTCGAATTTAAGTCGAATTGCGTGACTGTTAAAACAAACTTTCTTCAATTCTTTGATGGTTGTTTTAGAAATCATTTTTAACACTGAAAGAGTCAACTATTTATTTTTCTTTCAAATTTCATTTTATATAAGGAAATTTAAAATAGTGTAAATTTCCTTTTCTTTGAGAACTTTCCAAAGTTATTTAAATTCAAATTCGTTCTTCCAGTGTTAAATTGATAAATTAATTTGCTCGAAAAAAAATGACCCAAAACTAAAAAGATAGCATAAAATACTTAGAGACATCATAGAAATTAATTTGATATTAGTTATACTATTTTAAAAGGCGATCAAGAATAATTTAAATATAGACTACAAAAAAAAAAAAAATCAAATTTTTAAAATTATCGAAAATCGATAAAATTTTTCGATAATAAAGTCAATTAGAATACTAATTTAACTTATTGATTTTTTGGTCTTTTATTTAAGAATCAAAACATATTCTTTTCGCTTTTTTGTTTAGATTATCGCTAAAAACTACCTTAAAATTCTATCAAGATATTTAAATATTTAAAAACAAGCTTAATTTATATTTGATATGTCGCTAGGGACTTTTTATCAAATTCTAAACTAAGACTCATATTAAAAAAAAAAAACCAAAGAGATATCCATTAATTTTCACCCTAAAAATTAAAAAATTCTTTATTCATAATTTTAATTCGTTTTAAGATAAGAGACATTTTATAACTTTAATTTTTACCAAGTGCTTATAATCCATGGTAAAAACCTTTTGACAACAAAAAATCTGATTTTGACACCCAAAAAAAAGATTTTTACAACCAAAAATTAATATGAAATTATTCGAAATAGGCGCAAGTTTTTCTGGAAAAAATTTTTAGAAACTGTAAAACAAGAAAAAATCCAAGTCTTATAATTCCTTAATCAGCTCTCCCTATATCAAACTTTTGTCTTTATATATGTTATTAAATCACATATGGTTGTTTATATGCTATATTTTTTATTGTTTTTTTGGTCCTTTGTTTTCTTTTCTTTACTTAAAATAAATTTTTAAATTTAAGTTTAAATGGATAATCTGAACAGTAAGAAAAAGAATCCATGAGAGATCATTTTTTATAGTTTGAAAAATTTTTATAATAATTTTTTTGAATTTATTTAAAAAATTGGAAAAACAACTAAAAAAGAGATTTTTACAACCCACAATTTTATTTTTTCGGTTTGGGTGTAAAAATCTTTTTTTTAGTTGCGAAAAGCAGATATTTTGTTGTCAAAACACGACATCCATAATCCATGCATAAAAATAAATTGAGTCTTGTTTTAATTGTTAAAACTGTGCAAGATTTATATGACAAATTCAATAATTCTGAAATGCAATGAAAGTCATTTAGAGAACATAAAATCCTAGAGATAGCTAAAATTCTTAATCATATTTTTATGAATCAATTTTAAAGACTTGACTTTAAATGCATAAACGCATGATTTAAATCTTTATTTTTAACTAAAGAAAAAAAGTTATTTTTTTTAATTTTGCGTTAAATATCAAATTAAAATTGTGTATTTTTTTTAAATATAAGAAAGACTAATTCTGGACAAATTAGCGTCTCTTAAAATTGGCCATGAATAATGAAAACAATTCCAAGACATGATTACTAGAAAAAAAAAATTTATGGAATATCTAGTTACAAAGAATAATTTATCACATACCTTTTTTAGAATTAAACTCAGCTATTCAATCAGTCAACAAAAATTTCCTCTTATTTTTTTTACGATCGATTTTGTTACGTTTTGCTTCGATTAAAACCAATTTTTTTTTAAATTTCTGGAAAATATAACTGAAAAAATTTTCTCAAAGAAAAAATAGCATCTAAATAAGATGTAGTTGAAGAAAATAAATATTTTTTTTTCTCTTTTTTGAAAATCATCAAAATTAGATTTCACACTAGAAAAGAAGAAAAAAAAATTTTTTTTTTTTAGTTTATTCATTTCTAGAATTGAAAATTTACGTCATTACGATCAATAATAATTGAATTTAAAAAAAAAAATTAAAATTGTTAAATTCTAATTTTAATTATCAGCTTTTTTGTTGTTGTTGTTGTTGTTGTTAAAAATTTATTATTTAATTTTATTAATTGATTTTAATACTAAATTTTATAAAACACTTAAAATGACCCGGAATATATTGAAAATTATTTGAGTAAAATAAAAACCTTGTTTTTTTTTAAAGTTATATTCCTCCTTCATTATTCCATTTATAAATAAAAAAAGACCTCTTTAAATTTACACTTCCTTAAAAACATAACCATTAAGTACATTTTGAGTTTGATTTTGGCATCATTATTTCGTTATTTCTAAAAAATTTAATTGATCCTCGAATTACTCTACCTCGAAAATAAGTATAAAAAATATAGGATATTTTTTATATATTTTTAAATATTGTTTCTGATTTCTTAAGACCTTAGTCTTACTTCTTTTTTGTTAACTTAATTAAATTTGAAAATAATTTATGTTCAAATTATTGCTGACTTGCAAAGAAAATTCAAAAACTAATTGAAATTTATTTAAAATCGAGGCAACAGAAAAAGTGAAGAAATAGATATATTTAAATGCTCCACAAAAAGCTAATCTTTCCTTATGTCTATTATATTATCTAGCTGACGAAGAATGAGTCAAAAATTTATTTACCAAAAATACCATTGCTTTTGGTTGCGCATTATTCTAGGAGAATATGTAAAAATATTTTTATTTTATTTTAAAATTTTAACAATATGCGCAAAAAGATTCACAGTTTATACCGTTGGAATCAGTCTAAGTAGAAAGTTTAATTTTAATGAAAACAGAAAATTAAAAATTTCAGAATGTATTTAAAGAGAATTTTCTTTTTAAAAATTCTATAAAGATTCTTCAATATATCTTCAAATTATACTTGATTGGATAGTGGCCAAAAAATAAGAAAAATCTCTTGCAAATTACATAATAAATAATACGAACACAAAGTTAAGAAAAATTAAATTAAATTCTTTCACATGTCATTTTTAAAGATGAAATCTTAAAAATTGAGTATTTCTAAATTGATGTAAGTCTTTTAAAAAATTTTGAAAAATTAAAAATGGGAAAATTAGAAAATCTCATATCAATTTTTAATTAAAGGCTATAAATTTTATAAGATTTTGCCAACGGTAGATGTTTAAAGACTAAAAATAAGTGAATTCTAGGAAATTTTTAAATTGTACCTGGAAAATAAATATTTGTCTTGCATTATAAAATTATCAATAATGTTTATAAAAAAATTAAGTGAAATTAAAGCATCAAGATATACTAAAAATATCGATATTATCCAGGCACCAAGAACAACAATAACAACTACATCAAAAATTAATAAATAAAAGAAATTATATTACATCTCCAGCAGTCAGTTAAATTTGGTAAAAAAAAAATAAAATAAATAAAACGGAATTTAATAAATGAAACGAAAAAAATTAATAATAATATATTTTGTTTTAATTTAAAATTTAAAAAAAAAATTATATAACTACAATATCCTAAATTGATGATTTATCTCAAAATTTCAATTTTTTATAAAAATAGAAAATTAATTTTTTTGAATTACACTCAAATAGTTCCTATTTCTACATATCCTAAAAGCTCTAACTTATCATGGTAAGAATAATTTAACACTGAATCAACATTTAAATTTTTTAAAATTTGCTTTTTTTTTTATTATCGACTTTTAAAAAAGTTACTGATTTATAATTGATGGAATTTACTCAAATATTGTATCAAATATTTAATTAAAACTCAAAAATAAAATAAAAAAAAAAGAAATTTAAACCTTTAAATTTAAATATTTGCCATTTAACTTAAGCTTAATTAAAATAGTTAAAAAAAAGAAAGACTATTCTTTGGTATTTTTTTTCTTCTTAAAACACATTGATTTTAATGATAAGTGTTTCTAAGACTAAAAAATACATGACTTTATCCATTAGTCCAAGTCCACAAATTCCGTTCTAGAAAACAAGTTATATAAACTTCTAGAATCTTCTTAGAATTATATAATTACATCCAGTGAATTTTATTATTCTCTGAAAATGTTTAGATCTCTTTTAAATATTTCTCTCTTATTTTTTTTTTATTTTTTATTCTTTCTTTGTTATGAAAATTATTTTAATACTAGCTCAATATGAACAAAAATAAATGAATAATTCTCTTGAAGAAATTATGCCTATATATCCTGAAAATCCCTTTTTTGTTGCTCTTGTTCCTTTTGTATTATAATAATTTATAATCTTTTAAGTTTATCGATGTTTTTTTTTTTAATATATATATTTTTTATTTTGGTTCTATCTTTAGAATCATTAGAACCATGAAATAAATTTGATCACTCAGCACCCTGAGATTGTCGAAACAACTTAAAATAAATTATGTATATTTTAATTTTTTATTATTTAAGCTTAGAATAAAACGAGGCAAAAATCAATAAAAATGTAAATATTTTTTATAAATTAGACAAAGAACAGGGTGAATTTGATTTTGAATGAGTAAGTTAAAGGAATTGAGAAAAGTAACCTCATCAGATTTATAATTGAGTTATTAAATAAATATATTCACAAAACTTCTTTTCTTTTTTTTTTTTTAATTTTTGCTTCTTATCAAAATTGTATTTATTTATCATAAATTAAATAAATCAAAGGAACAACATGCTTGAATTAATTTATTTAAAGAGCATTCATAATTTTGACAATATAATTAATCGTTAATTCCGATCGTTTTTTCTTTTTATTAAGTAATACTAACAAAATCCCCTATTGATATTTTATAAATAGTGGACAAAAATGAGAGACATTTTATTTGGAAAGAGTCTTTATTTGGCTAATTGTGAATAGTTTTTAGTCTTCAAAAAATACCCTTAAAAGAATTTTGAAAATTAAAAATTTCCCCAAAAATTTAGTTTCAAATATTTTTGTTCAAGTTTCAAATTTAAAAATTTCTGTAATCTCTCTATAAAAATAATTTCAATAATTAATCATGGCTATTATTAAAAATAAATGAAATTGATTTCTTTTTTACAAAATAAATTCTAAGCTTTAAACCAATATTTTACAAATCAAAAATTTGAAAATTTTTCTAATTACTCCAGCTTTTATTTAGGTAAAAAATATGGTATACTTTTAAGGGTATCATTTTGAAGCTTTTTTTACGCTCTTTCATATGCTATCTTAAAATCTTAAAAATATTGAAAAATACGGAAACTGCACCCGGGTGCGCTGTTATCGTAAATTGGGGGGGGGTTACGCTTTTTTCAAGGATCCAATTCGAGGAGTTTTCAGATGATTATCAATTGAAAATTTCCGATGGTGGCCCAATTCTTGGTTAAAATGGTTTTATAGAAAAATCTTTATTGTAAAATCGCCTTAAACATTTTTCGGGTGAATAAACGAACTTAAATGTAAAAAATTTTCAAATAAATCAAAATTTTTATTTGAAATGAATAATTTTTTTTCAAAATTTAAAAATTTCTATTTAATGATTCATTTAACTGTCCATTACAATTTAATTATTAATTTGATTGTAAATTAAAAATTTTTAATAAAATGAAAATTTATAGCGTTTGAAGATTTATGTTTAAAAAAATTTCAAAAAAAATTAAAAATTGCGAAAATTGCAAAAAATTGCGAACGCAATTTAGTGTTGTATCTGATCAAATTACACTGAAGTTAAGTCAAAATGAACCTATTCGATTTTTTTGTATTTAATGACATATCATTCAAAAAATGTCAAGGAATCAGAAAAAATAATTATTTTTTCAAAATTCGGAAAATTTACCGAGATATGAAAGTTGTATTCAAAATCTTATTTAATACTAATTAAAATAAGTAAAACTAAAAATCAAAAACGGATTTAAAATTCGTTTTCTCAACCCTAAAATTAAAAAGAAAATTTCTTATGAAAAATAAAAAAAAATTTTTTTAGACAGTTTTCAAAATTATTATCAAAGTTTTTATTTAAAATTTTTTATTCAGGAATCAATTCTCTTTCAATTTTAAGAGATATTTTTTTAATTTGATCCCTTAATCAACAATGTTAAGAAACCCGAATTTTGATTTCTGTCTTTTATTTTTCAAACAAAAAAAATAAATATGTTCTTACTTCAATTCGTCAAGTCACTTTGAGATTAAACTCATTGACATTTGACGAAATGTGGCATACGTCGACTGTGTGATCGTTGCCCTCCTCTTTTTTCATCCGGACTTTGGACCGGCATATGGTAGAGTTAGGACTTAACAAAACACTAAAGAGTCTTGGCTACTGTGTGACGTTTATCAAAGACAGCGTCACTCATCTGTGTCGAAGATGCAAACTCGACAACCATCTTTACTTAGAAAGGAACCACAAACACTGGTTCGATTAATAGCATAATATTTATTAGCAAAATATTTAAAAGTCAATAATTAATCGCGAATTTGTAATAGCGAAATATTTTAATAGCATAGCCAATAGCAATTTTTTTTAATAGAACTATGTTATACGTTTAGATTGGCCGATTTATGCGTATAAGTCAGAGGGATGAATATAGAAAGCTGGTTTGAGTTTTTAATATTTATTGAATAAAAATAAATGAATTAAAAAAAAAAAAGTTTATAGAATAAAATTGGGAGCTCGAATTCTTAACTATTCGGTTCAGTATTTTATACTTTTCGGTAGTTAAGTGATCGAGATAGTTGCTATGAGTGAATAATTAAATTAAAATACAATTAATTTGTAAAAATAAAAATACAATAAAAATAAACATAGTAACGTAAATAATAAAAATAAAAACTAATTATGTTTTTTTTAACATCCCCCCTTTAAAAATAATCATTCGACCTCGAATGGAGTATCAAAGGGTAGTGTATTATTTAAATATCATCCTTTTTCACTGAATAAAGACTCATATTTGATCTAAAAATTTCCTCAAACATTTCGTCAACAGGTCTTGCTTTTGAAATCTGAAACTTTGCATTTACCATTGAAAAGATAATCATTTGGTGAGTTTGAAGTTATTTACTTTGGAGAAGTGTTACATGAGAATGTTTCGTTTGAAATTTCTGACATCCATCTAAAAGAGGGTTGAGGATTGCTTCTGAAACAACAATATTCGTTATCACAATCCATCGGTTATTCAAGGCATTCTTTATTCTTTACCATTAGAAAGCATTCGTCACGAGAGACTTTCACTATTTCTGTTCTTAGTAATTCAAATTTTTCACCCTAAAAAGACATTGAAGCAGTTAGAGTGTGCTTCTTTTTTAGGCAGTGATACCCTTTTTTAAACTTGATGTTGGAGTTTACCAATTATAAAAAATTTTCGTGTAGTCGATTTAGTACCAAAACTGCTGTTAAATTCAGCAAGATAGTTTTTTAAAACAGTTTTTGTCGATTTTGGCTTAATACTACAAACCGTTTTTAAATTAACCTTATTCGAGTGTTACATGTTAGGACAAACTTCGTCGTCTTTTAAATTAAATTACCTGAAGGTGATTCAAATAAAATGGGATAGATCAAGAAATAAATAGTTAACAATAAAATATTTAAGAAGTTAAGTTTAGGAACCTTTTTAGTTCGTTTTGGTCTTTCCTTTAAAAGGTTACCCTTTATTTCGTCTTTGTATTTATTAATTATTTCCATACTATTAAAGTTCTTTTCTGGAATCCAAGAACATTCAGACATACGGAAATTTTTCCATTTTACGAGATAGAAATTTTCGTTATTAATTGTTTTGTGCTTAATAATTTTTTCGACTTCAGCGCTATCCCCTGGAAGTCTTTGGTCGTCCTCTACAACCTTTATCTTATGTCAAAATTAAGATTTTGGGAGTTTTTGACCTTATAATTACCGCGCCGTGTTATTTCGACTTTTTTATATGGACCTTTAAAACGAGGTTTGAGTTTGCTTAAAAGTCCTTCGCATTTTAGATATACCGTTTGTCCTATCGGAATCTTATTATGAAATGTATTTTGATTACGTTTTTGAATTTCTCTTTGCTTTTCTTGAGAATTTTCAATGGAAATGACGGCTTTTGAGATAGAATAGTCAAAAAGATTTTTAAATTCATTAGTCCTAGCAATACAATTTTCACTATCTGTCCAATCTTTAAATGGTAATATTTAAATGGTTCGAAAGGATTTGGTCGGTTTTGCCATTAGTTCAAGGACTTTATGCCGATGTAATAATATGATCGAAACCTAAACTTGTTTTTAGTTCCTCCATAATTTTGTTTAAAAATTCCTGGGTATTGTTGATAGTGTGATCGCTAGATCTGCAGATTAATGATCAATTAACTTATGTTGATAGTGTGATCTAAACAGATTTTAAAATAAAGATCACCAATTAACTGATCAGTGTTTTTTAGATCAAAAATTTCATGATCGAAAATAAATAAAATTTCAATTAATTGGTGATCTTTATTTTAAAAAATATTAAATATTAATCTATCGAATTATTATAAATTTTTCACTTTTTTTTCTATTTCTAAATCTTATAATTTTTTGTTCTCGATTCACTACGCACGATATCACTATTTTCGTTGTTTGTATTTTTTGTCGAGCTCCCTCTTTTTGGTTTCGTTTTATGTTGAGACGATATTCTTGAGATTATGTTGACAGTTTCTGAAATATGTAAAATAGGAGTAAGAGTTGTTTTCCAATCGGTAATTTTTTATTCGATATTATTTTTTTCGAAAAAAGAATTCGATATTCTTTTTGATCGGCATTTTTCTCATTCGATATTTTCTTTTTTCGATATTATGTCATATTTCCCCCTTAACCTATCAAATATACCTCTAGGATTCGGAATAGGCCATTTCTCCGCCTGGGTATTTTTATTTAATTTTCTATAATCGACACAAATTCGTCGAGGTTTGTTTTTTTACCCACGACAACTACTGGAGAAGACCAAGGAGATCTGGATGGTCTAATTATTTTAGCCTCTACCATTTTTTCGATCTTTTAAGAAATTTCTCTCATTTTGAGGAATT
>NTPY01000370.1:289400-375442 GCA_002922825.1 Brachionus calyciflorus
ACATAGAATATTTCAAAAAGTAAATATAAAAACAAAAAAATTTAAACATAAAAATTTTCTTTATGTAATGTTAAAAAAAATTATAAAAAGCAAATAAACAAAGATATACAGGATGTGATTTATGAAACTTTATCACAAAAAAATATTAAAAAACAAAAAAAATTATTAGAAGTATTAAAAATACAATAATAAGAAATTATAAAAAATGAATCTGATTTTGTTAAAATTTTAAGTCTCGAAGTCAAAAATCAATAAAAAAGATAATTTTTATAAAAATCTAAACGTTTTTTCAAAAATTGTTTCAAAATTATTATATATTTTATCTTTACGTCAGAAAATCAGAAAAAAATTTTATCTTGTAGTAAAAATTTCAAGATACACTTCAAATAATAGATAGCCATTTTTCAAATAAAACAGTATTTACTTTGCAAAATAAATTTCTTGGAGATTACGGATAGAAAAATACGAATTTTTTGGCCAAAATTGAGCTAGGAACAATATTTTTATAATTTTTTTCATATTTATTTTAGAAAATTTACAAAAAAAAGATTTTTATTGGGTTCCTCACATTCAGGCTTTATGTTACAACCAAAGACCATATCCTGATAATATTCCTTGCTACCAAAATGAAGCTAATAAAATTTTAAATTCCATCGAGCTAGTTTTTTTGAATTTTTTTTTATTTTTCGAAATAGAAATTAAAAAGATTAAAACAATAACTTTGATTTTGAATTATATTAGTTTGAAAGTAAAATAATACTTTTTCCGATAAAAATCTTCAAGAATCCTACATAAATTTGAAAAAAGTTATTAAAAAATTTTTTTATTCGGATTTTTGTCAAAATTAATTGAATTCCGATTTATAACTAATTCGGAAAACTTAATCCGGAATGATTATTTTTTCGGTCCAAATGGTTCAGGTTTAACAAGGCTTGACTGTATTAATTTATATTTTTGATCAAGTTTCATGATTCTTTTGCATAGATATTCCGGGAAGAAACTTTTTCGACTTAATGAAGGAATCCGGCGTCTTTATAAATAAATAGGTTCTTTTCTGTTACTTCAGTCTCTTCGTCAATCTCACAACTGTAAATCTCGTTAAAGTTTTTATTAAGATACTTCTTAGTTCTTATGCTTTTTCCTTGTCTTTAGACGATCTCGTAATCGAACATCTGTTAAAATATGGACCATCTCGCCAATTTAGCGATTTGCTCTGTTATTTTCATTAAAAATTGTAAAGCTGAATGTTTTTTCACTACCTTAAATTTTTTCCGATATAGATATACTCGAAAAGGCTTGATTGCCAAAATGACCGCTGAGCATTCTTTCTCAGTGATGCTGGAGTTGAATTCTGTGCCTTTTAGTTTCCTGAATGCATACCATGCTAGATCTGTTCTAGGAACTGAATAAAGGGCTTGAATTTGATTTAAAAACCTATTATCGACTCAGAATCTTAAACATCCATCTTTAGGTTTCATTAAAGCTGGTGCAGACCAAGCACTTGTTGATGGTCGGTAAAATATGCTTTAAACATCTCCAGGCATCAATGATTCTTCGTTTTCAATCTCTTTTTTATCTCATTGTTAAAATTTTCTAAATAATTCTAACTATCTTTTCCCCGAAAAACCAAATTTCTTCTTTCATAAACGTTTCCAGCTCTGTACTAATATTTCAATCGCCAAAAAAAGAAGTACTTGTTGATTATTATCCGGAATAAGAATAAATCTTTGCTTCACTCCCATGAACAATTACTTTTTAGGTTCAGTAATCCGATAAATTGGTTCTTTGCAAACGCTTGCTTCTTAATCTCTATATTAAAATCTTTTAATTTTTTTTATTTTACCGAGATTTAGCTTTATTGATTTCCTTATATCATTCATTCTTTTAATCCGATTTACCTTAAAACATTGTGCAGCTATTTGGCCTATAAAAACATCCGGGAAATTGAGATTTCTCGAGTGTCCCGCATTATTTAACTCTAAAGTTTCCTAGATTTGGAATTCTTTTCGTTTCGTTTCTGCAGAAGTCTATCCACTTCTAAAACGATTTCGACGGCTTAATCTCATTTCTTAAAATTTCTGTATGAAATCCTTTCTTGTTTAAATAAAAAATTATAATTAAATTTTCTTATTAACTAATTTTTTTTTAAAATAGGCAATAAAAGACTTGACAGATTCGGATATTCCTATTTATGGTAAGATAATGAGTGGTTACAGTGCTGCAGACTTGGCTAATTTACCAACTCTTTCAATTGCATCCATTCAGGCATTAGGAAAAATAAATTCATTTTCAAATGAACAATTGACCAAAATAGTTGAAAAAATAGGAACAATCGACACTGATAAATTGAGTGTAATGGGAAATTTAGCTTGTGGTTTATCACAGACACAAATAAATTTAATTAACGATACTGAATTTGGAAATAACATCAAAGCAATGTCTTTGATAAATATGGCTAATTGTTCATCTATTGGAATGTTATACACAAAAGCTATTAAGTCTCCTGGACTATCTAAAGCTAAAAGACAAGTTAGACAAGTTTCAACAACAACAATTGACTCGTCAGTTTTGTCTGAAATCGGCTCTGTCGTTGCCGGTATGAGTTCAACTGATTTCCAAAATTTGGATTCAAGATCAATTCAGACCATATCGTCATCTACTTGGAGTATGATGCCAGCTTCTTTAATAAATAGCATGACACGAACTCAAATAAGTTCATTGAGTAATGATCAATTAACGTCTATTTTAAATAATCCAAATGCCGGTAATTATTCATCAACAATTACGCAATTGATGACAAGTGCTGCACAAAATGTTGATGTAACAAGATCTGATGTCGTAATTGAAGTCGTTACTAATGTCACTATTAATTTCACTACTAATGTCAGTATTATTCCAAATAGTAATTCAGCAAACGTCAAATTTAATAGCTTAATTTTATTCAGTATGGTACTATGTGTCTTAATAAATGCCTTTTAGAGAGATTAATAATTAATTTTATATAAAAGAGAAAAAAATTTATGATTTTCCTTTTTTTTAAATTTTCATTTTATAATTAAACATTTCGGCCTTTAAATTCAGAAAACGAAAAAGGTAAAATCATCAGGAAATTTTTCTTGTATAAAAAGTTTTTTAGATTGATGCAAGTTATATCCAAAAAATTTTTAAAAAAATGATGAAATTTACGCTTTTTTCTTTTAATAAAATTTTTGACTATCTCAGAATAAACAGTAGTGTTTGTATTTTACTTAAATTTACGTAATTCTACCTATTTTTACGTAAAATTACCTAAATTTCTTTTGTAATAAAAGGTAAATTAACATCATCCTAATTTGATCCACATTCTAAACTTGAAAAATCTTAATTTTTTAGAGCATTGTGAAGGTTTGCATATGTATAGTTTACGTAGCTGAGGTCTAAAATCGAAGTACAGTCAAACCTCTTTTATCCAGCTTTTTTGGTGAGACAAACTCATGCCGGATACGAGAATATGTCGGAATTGAAAAAATACAAAATTTCGAAATAAAGAGAAGAATCGTATTAGAACTTATATAAATTATAATTTTGGATAAAGGAGATTTCAAAATTAATTTGTCTTGGATTTTATTAGTGAACTATTTCATATGACTCATGTTTTATATAAAATATTTAGAATTTTATGTGCAATTTAATACATAGAATATATTTAAAATATATAGAATTATTGGCGAGGAACGAGCTAATAACCAGATGTGTATATATCGAAAAAAATGAAATACTAATGAGTGATTTTGCTGCGACTGTATTAGATGAAACTAGAGAATTCGATTGGATAAAAAAAAAGTATACGTAAAAAAATAATACTTAATTTTTTAATTAAATTGACAAAGACAAATCAAATATTGTTAGACAATTTTCCTTAAATTAAAGAAAAAAAGTTCTAAATAACGGGCTGTTACTCGCATAATAAGAGCAATGCTTCTTAAAAAAATTGCACATGGGATGTTAAAGAGCAGTTCAAAATTTGTTTCAATACATGTCAAATTATTTCAGAAAATTACTCTTACTTAAAATTTTTTTTTCTACTTAAGGAACTTTAAAAATAAATAATTAAAATAATTTTTTTTTGATTTGTCATAAATTTTATCACGACATTAATATATTTTGCGACAATTTCTCATGGAGTAAAAGAAATACCGTAAATTCTCGTTAATTGGTCCACGTATTTAAAATTGATTTTTTAATATTGTCCGTGTACTAGAGACCATCCTTTCCATGTTAAAACTTTTTCGATTTTTGATTCCGAATCAAAAATAAAAAATTTATTCTTAGTACGTATTTTTAGTTCAATTTTTGATTTTTAAAACACGGTCTAATTTTTGAGTTTGGTATTATAGTACCGGACAAACTCCGGAAAAAAAGAAAAAATTGAAATTAAATTTAAAAAATTTTTGGTACTAAAAATTAGAAAAAAAAAAATAAATTCGATTTTTTAATTTTTTGTTTTTATTATTTTTCCAAAAAAGTATTAAAAATTGAATTTTAATACCGGACTGAAACGCGAGTTTCCAGATAAAATCAATGTTTTCTTTATCAAAGTTACGTTTTTTCTGTTTTTTTGGGCTGAGACGGCTGTTGAGTTCTTCATTGTTGGGTTACAGTTTTTAATTTATGCAAAATGAAGTAAATAGGCTAATCCGAAATTTTAATCTAAGTTAAAACAAAATAATGAATTTCTAAAACCAAAACCCAACACCTTCCTATTCTCATCAATACCAACAAAAATTTAGTTAACATTTACTGAATAGTTAGTTTCAACTTTACAAATAATCAAACCACACATCAATAAAACAAACAAGGACTAAGCAGCCGTCTCAGCCCAAAAAAACAGAAAAAACGTAACTTTGATAAAGAAAACATTGATTTTATCTGGAATCTCGCGTTTCAGTCCGGTATTAAAATTCAATTTTTAATACTTTTTTGGAAAAATAATAAAAACAAAAAATTAAAAAATCGAATTTATTTTTTTTTTTCTAATTTTTAGTACCAAAAATTTTTCAAATTTAATTTCAATTTTTTCTTTTTTTCCGGAGTTTGTCCGGTACTATAATACCAAACTCAAAAATTAGACCGTGTTTTAAAAATCAAAAATTGAACTAAAAATACGTACTAAGAATAAATTTTTTATTTTTGATTCGGAATCAAAAATCGAAAAAGTTTTAACAATAGCCAAACGAAAATAATAGCCAAACGAAATAAACGCCAAAATTTAAATCATAAGGATTTTATCGCGAAAATAAATAAACGCCAATTTCTTATTTTGAAATAAAAGCCAAAATAATTAAATGCCAAATTCTAATTTCTAATTTATCGCCAAATTACTTTAATGCCAGTTTTTAAAAAATATTAATTTATGTCAATTTTAAAAAGATCTATTTTTTAATGATTTATTTTAAAAGAAAAAAATTTATAAAAAAGTATCGGAAGTGTATCGCTTCGCAAAATTCAATATAGAAAAAAGAGAAATTTTGTCTCGAATTTTTATAATTTATAAAAAAAACTAGAAAAAAAACTTATATAATATGTTGATTACAAAATGAAAAATCTTAGAGGCTTGTACCGTAATTTTTGCCATCAAAAAATTTTAATGGCTAGTATAGTCTAGTAGCAAATTTATTGCTTCTTTAAAGGGAATATCATTAAGATCAGATTTTTAATTGATTAATTAACACATTATGCAGAAATTCTTACCCTAAACCTTTGCCCAGCATTCTAAGAATAAAAGCCAAAATTAAGGTTTTTATTTGAATGACCACCGTATATAATTATAATGGAAAAGGATAGCATTTTTATTTATTAATTATTTAAAAATAAAAAATGAAATCCTTTTCCATTATAAAAATTTTAGAATTATATACAGTGGTCATTCAAAATTAAACCCCAATTTCGACTTTTATTCTTAGGATGCTGGGCAAAGGTTTACGGATAACAAAATCGGTATTTTTCAATCAAGTCTCTAATAACACCGATTCGGATCTTCGGGACCTTTTATTATGTCTTAATTCCGTCAATTTTCTATCATGAAATTTTCTTTATATTTTATAAAGGTTTTTAATAATTTTAAAATAAATTATTAATAATAGCCAAAATTAATTTTGGCTTTTAGCAAGTGCGCATATTTGCAGCCAATTTAGAGATTTTTTCAATTTTGCAATTAAAATTTTTCTTTCTGCAAATTTGCACAGCATTAAAAAAAGCCTAAATTAAATACGCAATTAAAATTGCAAAAATTTTGTTGCAGTAGGCAACATTTTTTTTTATCACCAAAAGTAGCTTTAAGAGTTTCGCAGAGTGATTTTTTTGGTCGAAAAAAACCAAAAACTTTGACATGCCAAAAAAGAATTTAAAAAAGATGGGAAGTGAAAATACAAAAATGACCTTAAAAATGCTCTAATAACTTTTCATATAATTTTCTTCGTCGACCGATCGATTAATCGATCGGTCGACCTTAAAAAATTTGTATA
Organism: Brachionus calyciflorus; assembly: GCA_002922825.1. Taxonomy (NCBI): domain Eukaryota; kingdom Metazoa; phylum Rotifera; class Eurotatoria; order Ploima; family Brachionidae; genus Brachionus; species Brachionus calyciflorus. The sequence continues at coordinate 295,904 of NTPY01000370.1, forward strand.
AAATTTGTATTAAAACATATAAAAGATTTCATATTCAAATAGATGGTGAACCGTTTGAGCAAAATTCAGCCATTTTTGAAATTAGTTTAAAAAGACAAGTAACAATGCTGAAAAAAGTGTGAATATTTATTTTTTTGAAATGTTTAAAAATCAATTTTTTAGATGTAACGTCAGAAGCTTTTAATGTTGTTTATTTCCGTTTTTTTTTCTGTTTAATTAAAATTTAAATTGCTTTCAATTATTTAAATAAATAACTTTAAAAAAAACCTTAGTTACATAAAATAAATTTTATTTTTGTCAGCTTCCTTTTTTAACTTTTTTGCTCATTTGATTTTTTTGTTACGACACAAAATTATTAAAATCTTAAAAATTCGATGAAATCAAATTGCTCTAATTAGTAATTTACTGCAAACTCTCGTTAATCAGAACTTTTTGGCAGTAAAAAAATTATTGCTAGAGCTAATTTTGTTCGGTTTAACGAACTTCATTTTGCAAATTAAAGTAAAATTAGCTGGTCAAAATTTTCTTTTTAAGTTAAAAAAATCGTCTTACAGAAATTCAGATTAACGAAAGTTGATAGGAGTACAACATTTAAAATACCATTACTCAAGAACAGATTCTGATCTGAACTAAAATTTTACATTAATAGTCGAAATTTTATAAAAATTTAAATATAATTTTTGAATGCCTCTTAAATGATTCCTTTTATTAAAAAATTACTAAACTATGTGACAAAGTTTGATTAAATAAGTGACCGAGAAAAATTTATAATGGTGACATAAAGAATATTTAGAAATTTTATTGACCAAAATTGACGCTGTAAATTTTATTTCGATTCACTCATTTCAGTTCGTTCAATTTGATATCAAATTGCTATACCAAAATATGAAAAAAAAATTTTGCTTCGGTACGGATTTTTTGAATTGTTTTTATTTTGATCATATTTAAATAAGCTAAAACTATACTTCAAAAGAGATATTAGCTTTATGATTGAGAACGAATCACAATTAAAGATAGAATTAAAAACCAACATAACAGATCTTATTAAGCTTTGTCTAAATAATCTAAAGTTGGCATGTTAAAGTTTTTTGTCAATTTTCTTTTTTTCAATTTTTTTGACCAACAAAAATAGCTCTGCAAAACACTAAAAAGGACTTTTGGTGACAAAAAAATTGTTGCAAGGTGAAGCAAAATTTGCTGCACCAATTGTCAACGTCTGCAAAAAATTGTGCAAATTTAATTGCGTATTTAAATTAGACTTTTTTTAATGGTGTGCAAATTTGCAGAAATTTTTTTTTTTTGCAAAATTTCAGAAATCTCTGAATTCTGTGCAAATTTGCACACCATTAAAAAAAGTCTAATTTAAATACGCAATTAAATTTGCACAATTTTTTGCAGACGTCTACAATAGGTGCAGCAAATATTGCTTCACCTTGCAACAATTTTTTTGTCACCAAAAGTACTTTTAAGTGTTTGCAGAGCTATTTTTGTCGGTCAAAAAAATTGAAAAAAAGAAAATTGACAAAAAACTTTAACATGCCTCTAAAGTTTCCTTACTACAGAATTAATCTCAAAAATTTGATAAGTGTGTCACTCTAGGGTATTTAATTCGTCGGGATACCTGTAGATGTATACCGTGATCTCTTGTAAAACCATGTGCATTAAAACGAAGATTAAATTTGAATTTTAAGTGCGTTGCTAATACCTAAAATTACACATTAAATGCGTTGAACTTAAAACACTTACTACTTTTTTTAACATGACAGAGGTCTATGTAGGTGCATTGATTTGCCGGAACGAATTTCTTTTGATCTATGTAAATTTTATTACTTTATATAACAAAATATATAACAATATTTGCGATTCTAAGTGAATTCAATTTTTTTGTTATAATTGTAATAATAAGTTATTATTATGCTTAAAAACCATTTAAACTCTTTAAACTAATTCTTTTTACAAAAATTTACAATTTTAATTATAATTGTAAAACTTACTAAAGAATTCAAATTTTTTGGTTTTGAGATGATAGGACCTACAATGACTGAGACACTTCCTGGTATTGGTCATAAAATTAGGGTCAAGGACGATTGTGGACACAAAAAATATAACTTGTCAAAACTAAATCCAGAATCTTGTAAAATTACCTTTTTTATCTACTCGGTTATTAAGACTCGGATAATTTTTTTTTAACTTTTCAACATAAAAATGTTATTTAATAAAAATTTTAAGAAAATAATCTGGAAAAAATTCATTTTCGTCTTTAAAATTTGAAAAAATCAGATAAACCTGAAAATAATTCTCAATTTTTTGTCAAAATTGGTTAATTTTTTGAAAGAATGTCCAGTAAAAAAGTCATAAATTATTTTTAACAAAGTTTAAGCATTAATGTTTCTAAATAATTCGATTCGTAAAAGTTAATCCAAGTTTTGACCAAACTTTTAGCTTAAAACCTCAAGTCTACGCCAAAAGGCGATTTTATGTCTTTGCAGTCCATTTGATGCTCAAAAAATAAAAATCATAAACCAAACTGCTCAGAAATGATCAATTTAGTGCCTAAAACATAAAGAAATAGGATTTTTTGACAGGCCGTAGTTATTTGAACTAAAATGTCTTAATGTCTTATGAAACGATTAAAATTAATGAAAATTTTAATGCTTATTTTAAATGTCTTGCTTTTTTACAAGCATGACAGCTATCTCCGATTTTAACTCATGGAATTATTAAAAATAGTCTAATAAAAATAAAAAAAAGTTTTTGGGAGCTTATCAGAACATTAATCCTCCTAATTTTTGCTTAAACCTTCGACTTATTGCAAAAAAACGATAGTGTCTTATAATTTTGAGAGGCACTGTATATGAAATCTGTATAATGTTATATTCCGTTAATCTTAGAATTTTTAATAATGTCGATTCGTATTGAATTACGCTCAACTTAATTGGTTTTGAATTTTTTTTTTAATATTTAAAATTATTGATTTGAATTTTTAAATTTATCATTTTATCTTTGTTTTAGTCAAGTCAAAAAAAATGTGTGATTATTTATCAGCGCATTCAAAACAATTGAGTGTATAGAAGAATTAAATATCGCATTTATATCCAAGTATTCTCAAAATATTTCTTTTACAAAATAATATTAAAAATAATAAGTTAAAAAGGTACTAATACTCTACGGGATATCTGGAATATTAGCTCATAACAACTAATCAAAATACTTTGCTCTTGGCAAGTTTTTAAAATAAAAAATGAGTCTAATTAAAATAACCATAAACTAAATTAAATTTTATTGATTGCTTTTAAAATTGAAAAAAAAAATTCATTAAAACATATAATATCACTTTGAAGAAAAAAAAATAACTTGATTAATAATGAATGAGGCTAGATTTAGAAAGGAATAAAAAGAAAACTATTTAAATATTTGATTATGGATCCAAAGACTATTACGCAAACATTTCTTTTTAAAAAAATCGATTTTTAACTCTTTTTTTTTGCTACTAAAAATGTTTTTGGCCATGGTAAAAACTTAAGTAAATTAAAAATTAATTGAAAATTTCCTGCTTTTTTTTTCTTTTTTGGAAAGAAAAAGAATTATTAGTTTCTTGTTATTAAGTACCAACTGTAACTGTTTATTTAATAGCTTTCTTTTTTTTTCCAATAAAATAAAAAAAAATAATCATGGCAACATTCTTTTGATTGAATGTTTTTCAAAGAAACAAAATCTATCGGTATTTAAACGATTGGTTTTTTTCTAAAATTGAACAATTTATTCTTTGGAAAATAAAAAAGAAATTTAATTTTTTCTTAATAAAAAAATGAAAATTTTAATCTTAGCAACAATTTGTTTGGTGCTGAGACATGGCTTGGCTAGTTTGACAACTGAATCGTCGAATAATAGAGGTACTGATGTTACTAGTGCGCCCGTTACTAGCAAAGCTGTAGGTGTTACAACTCCTCCAGCAACAACGGCATCTAAAGCCTCGACATCATCAGCAGCTCCAACTACAACGACTCTACCGGCAGATAATCCACTTTTAAAAAACATTAACTCTGACGTATTTAAACTCGTTCTTAATTTTTTGCCTCTTATGATGAATAACGCAGAATCAGTAGCGGCTTTAGACAGAAATAGAAATGATCTTTTTAGAGAGCTCGATAAGATCGATTGGTCTGTAAATTGTAGTTTAGGTGAGGTCTATATGAGATTGTTAGAGGATGAATTTGTTAGAAATAGAAACGATAGTGTAGTTACTGAAGAAAGGTAAAAAAAAAAAAATTTAATTTCTTTTTTTTTTGTTTTTAATTTTTTTTGTCTTAAGATTAAAAAAAGGTGCAAGATGCAAAAGAGACTGTAACTTCGACAGACTTTTGAATGCTAATTACACAGATGAAAAAGCTAATTTCACTAGAGCTATTTTGCCTTCAATGGATCCAACTGTTTCACCATTATGCCGTGACACTATTGCAAAATTCATTGCTCCACCAGCAGAAGCTCCAATTACTGCAAATAGTATTATTCAATATGCGGCAGGTGCTCCATTAGGTTCCGTTTACCGCCCAGATCAACTCACTAACGTTCCAGCTGGTGACGCACTCCAAATAATCCAGGCTTTTCAAGGAAACTTGGATCTCATCTCAAGTAAAACCCTAGCTGTTAAATTAGACGAAAATACACCGTTTACTTCCGTAATTAGTGTTGCTGGTCTCGTAAGACCTGAAATTTTAAAAAAAGCCAGTCCAAGTGATTTAGCAAATAATATTCAATCATTTGCCAGTACTGTCGATAGTAGTCAAGCTCTAGTTATTTCAAGTACCGTAGCCAAAACGAATAATTCTGATGATGTTTTTAATTTTTTAAAAAATGCTGGAACAAGATTCGCTGATAAAATTTCATTTGCAAGACTAATAGCGCTCAGCGTTAATATATCTGCTTTACCAGACGAAGCCATTCCATCTACTTACGTAACTGCACTTTTTTTTAAGCTTTTTTTTTTGAAATTTTAATTTTTGTTTTTGTTTTTTAAGAGACATAAACAACTAAATGATGCTTTGAATGCAGGTAAATCACTAGCCGATTTGGATTCAAGTACACTTAAGCTTGTTGTAACCAAAGTAAGCCGTGATGAAATAAGCAAGATACCAGCAGATAAAAAATCAGATGCTGTCATTAATATGCTAACAGCTTATTCTGAATCGGCAAATAGTTTAACAAGCAATCAAGTATGAAAATAAAAACTATTTTTTATTGTTTTTTTATTTAAGCTATTAATTTATTAAATTTTTGGCTTAAATAAAGTGACAAAATAAATAAATTTTACTTTTTTTTAAAGAGATCAGCATTTTTAGGTGGATTTTTGGAGAGTTTAGCCAATTTAACCAAACAGCAAAAAATTGATAGATTTAATAGTCTTACTACTGCACAAGTCGAAGCATTAGCCGAGATAATTGTATCAGCAAAGTAATTAAATTAAATATTTATTTTTTTAATAGAAAAATTTTAAAAATTTAATAAAATATAAGTTCATCAGTTTATGAATGGCTCAGAGACAGTACTCAGTTTATTACTGTCATTAATAAAAATTCAAAATTATCATCAGAAAAATGTTGTTCATTTTTATACAGATCTCGTGTAGAGTATTCAATGGAGGCAATTAAGAAATTAGTGCCCAATCCAGCTAACATTAGAGCCATACATTTAGAATCTTTAGGTTCTTGTTTTGCTGCATTAATACCAGTTGAATATCTTAGTGCTTTAGCCGATGCAGACTTTAAAAGTCAAATTAATTACTTTACTAGTGAAGCATTTCAACCAAATTCAACAATAACCCCTGTGTTAAAAACAAAATTGACAAGTTTATACAATGGCCAATCAGATAAATCACTATTTATCAATGATATTGGTAGTTTAATAACTTTTATGGATACATTAAGTGTACCAAGAGCAAGTCTTCGATCATTAGCAACTAGTGCTTTAACAAAAATAAAAAGTCAAAAAGACTTAAATACTGAGGATGTACGTAAATGTAGATTAGGTAGTGGTAGTGATGATGAAGCTAAATTTTCTATCAACACTTGGAAGAGTCATTTAGTCAATTCAGTATTTCAAACAAGTTCTAAAAAGAAACGTCAAGTAGCAGCTACAAACTCTCTAACTTGTGCTACTGTTAATAGTTTGTCATCAGCATTGGATTTAATTCCAGTCGAATATTTACAAAATATGCCTATTGCTGAATTAAAATCATGTGCTCAAACATTTGGTAGTAGTGATATCAAATTAACGTCCACTCAAATAACTACTTTAGTCAATAGAGTTGTAAGTATTTAATACAATTTTGATGTTTGAAAATCAAGACTTTTTAAATAAGAAACTAAAGTTAAATTTTCTTATCAATTAATTCTTATTTTTAAATAGCCAATAACAGACTTGAAAGATTCGGATATTCCTATTTATGGTAAGATAATGAGTGGTTACAGTGCTGCAGACTTGGCTAATTTACCAACTCTTTCAATTGCATCCATTCAGGCATTAGGAAAAATAAATTCATTTTCAAATGAACAATTGACCAAAATAGTTGAAAAAATAGGAACAATTGACACTGATAAATTGAGTGTAATGGGAAATTTAGTTTGTGGTCTATCTCAAGCAAACATAGATTCAATTACCGATGCTATCTTTAAGGAAAATATTAAAGCAATGTCTTTAATAAATATGGCTAATTGTCCATCTATTGGAATGTTATACACAAAAGCTATTAAATCTTTTGGACTATCTAAAGCTAAAAGACAAGTTAGACAAGTTTCAACAACTACAATTGACTCGTCAGTTTTGTCTGAAATCGGCTCTGTTGTTGCTGGTATGAGTTCAACTGATTTCCAAAATTTGGATTCAAGATCAATTCAGACCATATCGTCATCTACTTGGAGTATGATGCCAGCTTCTTTAATAAACAGTATGACACGAACTCAAATAAGTTCATTGAGTAATGATCAATTAACGTCTATTTTAAATAATCCAAATGCCGGTAGTTATTCATCAACGATTACGCAACTAATGGCAAATGCTGCAACAAATGTTGATATAACAAGATCTGATGTCGTTCCTGATGTCAGTGTTATTCCAAAGAGTAATTCAGCAAACGTCAAATTTAATAGCTTAATTTTATTCAGTATGGTATTATGTGTCTTAATCAGTGCCTTTTAGAGAAATTAATAATTATTTTTATATAAAAGAGAAAAAAATTTATGATTTTCTTTTTTGCAAATTGGAAAGAAATAATTTTTTTTAAGTTTATTTAGATAAATTTAATTTTATGATGACTAAAGAATACATTTTTTTAATATTAATAGAGACTTTTAAAAACTTTTTAATCAAATTTAACAAACATTCGGCATTCTTTTTTTCTTTAATTTAAATAAATATCTGAATCAAATATTAACTTTTGAGTTCTTCTAACTAAATCTTCTATATTTGTTAGAACATTAAACGGAAGTTGTTTAATAAAACAAACGGTAGATTATTATAAAATATAAAAAATATTATAATTATAAAATTCTATACTTTATACCTATAGCATAGTATAATGACCGGGCCTATTGTCAATAATAATACCCATGTAAATACCTGTTTTTATAAAACTTGGAATGCTCATTTAGAAAATAGTTTTTTTTCTAACTTTATCGATTTATTTTTAAGATATAAAAGCAAAAAGTTCTCTTATCTCGAGGTAAAAGATCCAAAAATTAAAAATCTAAAGTATTTTTGTAAGTTCATAATCTAATCTCTAATTTAAAAAAATTGTATGAAAGGGCTGATTCAATTTGTATGAAAAATAAATAAAATATTTTTTTCAACAAATATCCCATTTCGAAATATAATGAGCAAAATATAATCAGCTTTGATGATTAAAAATGAATCACCTTTTAAGAAAATCTTTGATGAAGGACCTTAAATGATGATTAAAATGATAAAAGATTTTTTTTAATTAAAATGAAAAAAAAACTTTATTAAACTTTTTTATTTATTAATATTTTTATCTTCTAATTTCATATTTTGCCATGCAAAATCAATAAACATAATTTGTTGAGCTAGTTTACTTAGTCTAGCATTGTGTCTTTCAGTATATGGTAAAAATTGTTCTATTAATTTGGGAGCAAATTCTGAATTTGTATTATCGACCAAAAATTCAGGTGGATAATTTCTTAAAATTAACTCAAATACTATTTGAGCAATTAAGCAAAATTTTGTATTTGTATTCCAATCATTGGCATATTTCAACAACGACTCTAAAACATAATTACAAATTGTTGAAAATTTAAAATTTTTTAAATTTAATAATAATAAAAAACAAAATTACTTATTTGATCATCTCTTAATTTAAGCAAAGTATTTTCTAAATCTTGACGACCTTTTGTGTTTTTATTACTCATGTCTTCTGTTGGATCAGACTGTAAAATCTCTTTGATTATTTCATAACATCTGAATGGCTTGTTCAATAAAATTGCCAAGCCAAGTGCTTTTTTCCATTTTTTTTCTTTCAAATAATTCTCTAATTCTTGCTCTCTTTATAAACAAAAAATGATTAACTTTAGTTTTTAGCGTTAAAACAGTTAAAAAACATATTTTTAATTTATGCTTTAAAAAAAAACAGAAAAGTGTTTTTAAAATTAATACTTTTCAATTAATTACTTAAAAAAAAAATACTTTTCTGTTTTTTTTAATTTAGGTTAAACAATTTTTTTGATGAAAAATTTTTACTTTAATAAAATTTCTTCTCGTTTTTCCAATTCTTCCTCGTATAACTCTCCAGTTACATCCTTCCATACAATTAATTTACCATCAGCTCCACCACTAACAAATCTATTTTCATCTTTGGACACATTTAAAGCCCATACTTTATCATCATGCTCATCAAATGTACCAACACATTCATTTGATTTAATATTCCATAATTTAATTAAACCATCCGTAGCACTTGATATCAATTGTGTACCGTGGTTGAGAAAATAGACTTTAAGAACTGATGTATTATGACCCTCGAATGTTTTAACACATGAAAAATCACCCAAGGACCATAGTTTAATTGTAGAATCAGCACTACTCGACGCTAATAATTGATCAACTGGTGAAAATTGTACACACCATACTCCTCTTTTATGTCCCCTAAGAACACCTAATGTAGCACCAGTAGCACTATCCCATATTTTAACAGTTTTATCACTAGAACCTGAAGCGACTAATTTATCATTAGGTGATACATGAACACTATTTATATCTTTCTCATGAGCCTTAAGTGTAACTTCAGCATCCATTTTAAAATTTTCATTTTTTTTAATTCTCCAGAATTTAATAGTCGTGTCAATAGAACCAGAGACTAAAAACTCTAGTCCTAAACGAGAAAAAGCCAATGCGCCAACATCTTGACTATGACCTTGACTCACTAAAATACATTCAAATGTATTCAATTCGCAATTAAATTTCCATATTCGAATAGTATTATCTTTTGAACTCGATGCCAAATAGCTTTCTTTTTTATCCATATAACAAGCTAAACAAATAACCAAGTCGGTGTGTCCCTTAAGTAACTTACAATCCCATGTATTTAAATCATAAATTTTTATGAATTCACTATTTGTTGCCACAGCTAAATACTTCTCTTCTAAATCACAATATTGCATGTCCAAAATTTCACCATGATCACCTATATACTGTTTATAAATATCAAATAGACCCTTCATTTCGTCTTCTTCGCCTAAATTATTTTCTAAAATTTTTTCAATTAATTCTCGGCTAATACGAACAAAAACAATCATTTGATCACTAGTCACTAGAAATAAAGTATTTGTTTTAGAATTATATAAGCCTTGATTAATAACTTGATCGAGTTCATTCGATTTTTTTTTATTTATTTTTAAACTATCTGAATTATTTTGCGTGTAAATATTTTTCGATGTTTTAAGATCCCAAATTTTAAGTAGGCCTTCATTACCCATTGTAATTACAAATCGATTTTCTTGATTTGGTATTATACTCGAATCAATTAGAACTGATTCAATTGATTCATAAACTGGCACTGTTCTAAGCTTAGTAAAATTAATTAAATCCCACATGATTAATACTTTATCCCTTGAAGAACTTAATAATTTATCATATAAATCTGATGTTTTTACATAGTGAAGACTTGTGACTACACTAAAATGACCTTCTAAACAAGCATCTATTTTACTTGTATTCAAATCATAAACTCTTATTTTACCATCTTCACTACCCGTTATTATTTGTTGTTTAGCTTGAATATCAGGATGAAAAACAATACTTCTTATAATACCAGTAGAGCCTTTTAGGTTATGAGTACAATATTGGGCTTGTATATCCCAGACTTTAGTAGTGTAATCACTGCTACCAGTGGCTAGTAGTGTACTTGTTGAGTCAAAGGCCATGTAGTGAATGGGAGCTGTGTGAATGGCCTTCCATGTTCTAGTACATTTTGTAGTTGTTTTAATGGAACTATTATCGTTTGTTTCGAATTGATTCCAATTATCCCATTGTTTTAAAAGTAAATTTTTATGAGCAGTTATTAAATGTTTGTCATCAGGCGATAGACAAATACAAGTAATTTCTTCCTCTTCCTTTTAAAATTATTCTCAAAATTTTTAAGCAATTTGAAATTTTGAGCAATTTAAAAAGCTTACAGATTCTAAAGAATGTTTAGTACAGCCTGTTTCAATATCAATTACATTGACATTTGTACCATAAATACAAAATATGTATTTACCACATGACGTAACACAAATGTTGCCACCAGTGTATTGAGTTTGTTTAATTTTGTCAACTTTGAGACTTTTTAAAAGAATTAATTTATATTTTGATTGTATTTAGTTTGAAACTTGGTTTACCTTAGTTTGAGTTGCTTCATTTTATATTTTTTAAAAATTTCAAAAAAATATTTTTTTTTTTAAATAAATGAATTTTTAAAAAAATAATTTACATGTGCTTTATAGAAGAAAACTTATACATATCTTTTTTATTTAAAATTTGAAATTAACATAAAAATTAAGAAAGCTATTTTTTTTGTAAGCTTTATTTTGATTTGATTTAATAGACTCAATCATTAAAAGATTCAAGAAAATTTGATAGATATAATTGATAGATACGCTTGAGCCTTTATTCTTATTTTTAGAGCTTGTATACTTAATATCACGATTAGTAATAAACTATTGATTAGTTGCACTTGAACAGCAAATGTGGTTTAAAAACGGAAGTTCAAAGAAATACTGAAATTCAAAAATCGATTAAAACAGTTTTTTCTCTTGCGTTAAGTCCATTAGTCAAATTGAGGCTTTTTTGTAAAAAGGGAATTTATCGCGGTACCGCGATTGATTCCGCTTTTTTTTGAATAAGATATGATATGATATCTTTATTTCAAGAGACAGATCATTTGTTTTATTAATTTTTTTTCGTAACTATGCTGAAGCTTGTCCCAAGAATTTTTTTTTTAAATTCATGCAATCTTAACTCTGTTTTTAATCCGAAAGAATTTGAATGAACTGTGAAGTTCATTTCAATTCAGCATTTTAAGTAATAAATTTTTTCTTAAGTTTAAATTACTACATTTTGTAATATTTTTGCTACATCCAACAATACAGAAAAAAACTTTTTTTTTCGTATGGAACTTTTTTTCCAGAACTGACTTTATTTTGAGTTAATTTGATTTAACAAGTATTGTGTTCTCATTAAAATGGTGTCTTAATGTTTATACTAAATATAATTTTTTTAAGCAGTGTTCAAATCCATCACATTGGACTTTTTTTTTCAAGTCAAAATAAACTTAACATTACCAACTTTCTGGTGATAAGCAAATAAGGAAGCAAAAATTTTCATATTTCGGTGTAGCAACACACATTACAATTTGTAACAATTTAAAGCTAAAAGTAAACAAATAAAAAAGTTATAAAGAATTGAACCAAATGAAATGAGTAAATTGATATGAACATCACAGTTCCAAGAATCGTCCAAAAAAAAACGAATTCTTAATAATTTTCGAGGGTAAATGATGCAATTATCATTTTTCAAAAATGAAAAGTAAATTCAACAGATAAAACCGAAATTTTTGACTAAACTGAAAAGCAACAAGCTTTGAGGTTACGGTATGTTATCTTTTAAAGAAAAAATTTCATTTTAAAGCTTCGGTCAAAAATATATGTAATAAACTTCGTTTTACAGAAACGTCGCAAATTAAGTTTTTCATTTTGAAATTTTATTTAAATAATTTCTAAAGGCGAGTTATTTTTCAACCATTAATAATGCTGATTTAAACATCAAAATTACTTCAATTCTATTTTAATTTTGTCATAGCCGCATAGAACAGTACCGTACCGTAGTCATAGCTTAAGTATTCTATGAATCAGTGACCTTAATCTGGAAAAAAGAAGATTCACAAAATGTATTTTTTTTTAAATCAAAAAATATTTAAAAACAAATTTTTTGGTATAATTTATTTTTTTACGTAATTTTATTACTAATCAGAAAATTTGCTACAGGTAAGAATTCTAATCAACACGAAAAAAAAAAAGCAATTTTGACCAAAAATGATTAAGATCAAATTTGATATTTGTAGATCCCAATGAGTTGTCTATTTGATGAAAAAAAAAGCCATTCGAATCCCAAGATTAGTTTCTACATACAGAAAAGATTTTACTTTTTTGGGTGTTTTAGGGTCGATATAACTTTGAAATATTTAATAACTAGCAAAAAAAAGCTTTCATTTTAAAAAGGTAAAAAATTCTTTATATTTAATTAATTTTGATTGATTGACTTAATAGAGGTACATAAATATGGTTTTAGAAAATTTAGTTAAGAGCCTTCTAAAAATTAAAGACTTTTTTCTACCTTTTGTTTTTTCTCTTCAAATTGTTCTTATTAATTTATTCCATTCAATATTTTGTTCTGCCTTAAGCTAATTATAAGGGAGAAACTACTCCAGAAAAATATTAAATCCATTAAGCAAAAATTTCAATATTATTTTAATCGGAAAGCTTATTGATTTTAGAACTTGATTAAAAATATTATTAAATTTTAGATAACTTGAAAAAAATATCAAAAAGACTTTATCTGATTTTAATTATTACTTGTTCTTTATGGATCTTTGGTAATACTCACCTAAAGATCGAATAGTTTATTAAAAAACAAGATTAACAACTGTTTAATTCTTCTCTACTTCTTAACCCACAATATATGATATTTAAAGATAATTTTAAAAATATATTTGGGTAAAATATTTAAAAAATAAAAATTTAATCCAAAAAATATAAAATTCAAATATACCTTAATCCATCATACCGTTTTTCCTCCTTTATTTAAAACACTTTTTAAATTAATTAAATCCAATAAAAGTAATGTAAAAAGAGCCTTTAGTCTTTAGTATAACCGTGTTAGGCTATTTAAATTAATGTCTGTAAAATTTTGTGACACTAGTAAAATATTGTGAATGATTCTTAAATATTAATCTTAATCATGTTCAAAGTTTAACAGTAAATAACGAGAGAATGATTCTTTAAAGAAAAGAAAAAACCTTTTAAAACAAATTCAAGTTTTCTAAAATAAAATAAAATTCTGATAAAAGATTATTTGAAAATTAAAAAAAAAAAGAGAAAAAATGTTTTTTTTGTGACTTTATTTCCAACATAAATTAGTATTAGGTAAGAAGAAAAAATAGAATCAAAATGAATTTTTGAAGCTTTTTTTTTTCTATTATTTAACTTTAAAATTACCTTTTTTTAAAATTTTAATTTTTGCGAAAAAAAAAATATTAATTTTTTCAACTAAAATCATAATCGAAATCTGCTCAATGACACGGTTCCATTTAATCTAATGTTTAGGACAAAATGTATAATAATATTCTATTTACTTATTTATTATCAAAATTTAAATGTATGTAAAGCCTCTGATGATTCAGATGAAGATATTACGACTACCAAAACAACTACTAGTACTTTTACAAGTCAACTTCCCACCAAAAGTTCAAAATCATACACTCAATTTGTCAAGTCGCCCGATGAAGTCAACATTCCCATGGTAATTGGTCTAGTCATTACAGGGTAACCTAAACAAAAAACTTTAGCAAATTTTTTTTTTTTAAATTTTTTGTTTGTGAAGAATTTTTGTTGTTTTATGTGTTATCTCAATACCATGGTTTATTTTACTAATGCAAAAAAGATACAGGGATTTTTTCAAACAAAAATGTATAGCGTGTTGTTGTTGTTGTTGTTGCTGTATTAAATTTACAAGTGAAGAAAATAATCAGACAGAAAGAAATGTAAATCTTGATTGTTTAAACAATATGAGTTCAAGTATTGATCCGCCTAGGTATGAGGATATTCAAGTTTATAATATTGTTGAGAATGAACGTAATATACGTCCAGGTCTAGTCGATTGTAATCATGATCCACCAAGTTGTAGAAATGTTGAGTTAGGCCATACAATGAGAGTCTTAAATATTTAATTTAAAACAGAACAAAAAAAAAGAAAAACAGTCAGTCTTCCTTATTTATAAAATATTTGAGCATCTAATTTAAACTGAAAAGCAATCCTCATTTTTAGTGGTGTCTATGTTTACCGATTTAGGTATTTGTTATTTTAAAATAAAAATTATGTAAATAATTTTTTAAAATATTATTTTGAAAAAAAAGAAAAATTTGTTATTTAAAAAAATTTTAATTTTTTTTTTATCTTTATTTTTATCGTAGAAAATACATCTGAATATTTTTTTTATTCTTTTTTACTCGAAAATAACGAAATTGAGTAAATTTGAACTAAAAAAAAATCTAAAATTTATCAAATATTCCATTTTAAAGAAACCTTATTCATAATCAATTGATTATAAATGAATCATTTGAAATTTGATGTCTTTTGAAATTTATAAACAAATGGCTAACGACACTCTCATCGGTGGTTAAAACGAGAGATGATACGAATAATACAAATCTTTTCAAAACAAAAAGTGGAACTGCAGAGAAAGAAAATTTGTACCGCTCTCCATATTTTAAAACCGAAAATTAGGAAATTTATTAAATTAAAAAATATTTATAACAATTCCAATTTTTTTCTTTGATTTGTTGTTTCTCGTTCTTGGCATCTTTCAGCAAACATTCAATCTAAAGGAGCTCGACTCGTGATTGATTGAATGTAGCTAAAGTTTGAAGTATTTAAGTCCTCATAAAAATTTTCATTAATCCAAATTGAGAGTGGTTAGTAAAAATTAAAAAAATTTAGCCTTATCTATAGTAATTTTTCAGATTTTAGCGCTTTTATTTAACACTAAGTAGTCTGTTTTGGTAACAATGGATGTCTAGGAAATTGTATCGATTTTATTTTAACAAAGGTCCTTGTTTCTGTATATTAATTTAAAAGTTTTTTTTGGAATATAATTTCATCGCAATAGAATCATGTGGTAATTCTTTTACCGAATTTTTACTATTCATGCAAATAAAAAAGAATAAGAAACTTGCCATCTTTCAATTTTTTTATTTTTAATTGAAATTTTAAAATACATTACGTTGGTTTGCTAAACTCGTTTCGACATAAAATTGAAATTTGAATATTTACCAAAAATAAGAGGGTTTAAAAAAATTATAGGGTATTTGAGCATTTAAAATAAACTCAGTCTTGGTAGCTAAATTCGAAATAAGAATTTGAGCTTTTGTTATTTTAATTCTTGCAAAATTTCAAACTTTTTGTTATTTACTGAATGATTAAGTACACGCTTTCAAACGAAAAAAAAATTAGAATTTAAAGAAAACTTAAAATATTAAGCATGTAAAAAAAGAATAACAAAATAAAATAATTTATTTAAAATTTTAAAAAAATAATCTGATAAAAAATGGAAGATTATCAAGGTACTTTAAAAGGCAAATTTTAGCGAAATTTTATTTTTAAATTTATTTTTTAATAGTAATTAAGGTTAAGTTTAATGAACAATCTCAAGCATGCCATCATTTATTCTATAAAAAAAATAAAATTGGAAAATCCGAAACCAATGAATTCAATTCAAGAACCCTATTTGTAAATAATATACCACCCTATTACACTGAACAAGGAATTAAAAATGTCTTTAGCGTATTTGGTAGAGTAGACAATGTTTTTATTCATTCTAAACCAACGTCGAATCCATTCATAAAACAAAATGAAATTCATAAAAAAAGCTATTTTGAACATGATGAAGAAAATAATGATGATGAACATGGTTTCAAAATAGCTTATGTCGTCTTTAGTCAAGAACAGTCTGTAGATAAGAGTCTTAAAAAACCAATTGATAATGAACGAATTTTGACAAACACTGATACTATTATAAGCACTGGAATGAAAAGTAAAGTTTCAACAAAAAAAAAACATAATTTAATTTTAAAAAAAAATTTTTATTAAGAATGGGTCGAAGAGTATAAACGAAATTTTGTTGATGCAAAAAAATTGAATAAGGAAATTGATGAATATATGATGAATTATGATGAGGAAAAGGCTAAAGTACGACTTTTGGATTTTTATTCTCTTTTTTTTAATAGAAAATCTAAATTATTCTTTACCAAAAGAAAGAGCAAGAACAAGAAGAAATGGCCAATCAACCAGATGAAGATGGTTGGATAACAGTGACACCAAAGAGTCGTAAATCGAATTTAGCATTTACTGAGCGCAATATTGAAAAAATGAAGACTAAACAAAAAAAGAAACGTCAACAAATGGTAAATATTTTTTTTTTAGGTGGAATAATAATACACGAGAAAAAAATAAAATCTTTTTTTCTTTATTTAGCAATTGATCAATTTTTATAGTTTCCAAATGAAGGAATCTAAAAAAGAGTACATAGCTCAGTTAAGAAAAAAATTCGAAGAAGATAAACAAAGAATCGAGTCTTTGAAGCAAAATCGAAAATTTAAGCCTTTTTAAAGAAAAAAAAATTATTCAAATAAATTTTTTAAAAATTAAAAAAATTTTTTTTTCAATTCAAAAACATTAACGATAATCATTAATGATCGAATTTTTATATCTTAAATTTGTACCTTTTGAACCTTTTCATCCGGTGGATTTTTAAAAATCTAAATTTTTTTAAAAATTTAATTTTTTGATCCAACGATTTGTAAATATGAATTCGGATGAACAAGAAAGTTCATTTTTGGTACATTTGAACGACCAGATTAGTAAATAAATGTAGAAAATAATTTAGAAAATAATTTTATTTTTAAAATTGAGTAAAATTTTTTTAAATTGTCGTTTAAACGATGGACTAAAGTGTAAATAAATAAAAAAATTCAAATAAGATGTCATAAACGAGACTAAATTCGATATAAACAAATAATAATCCAAGTAAAGCTTTGTATTATAAGTAAATGAAAAATTTAATTTTTTCTTGAGCTTGTAAAATGTTTCGGGCAAGTGTCCTATTAAAAAAACAAAACATAATATCATAATCATTGATGAGACCTTTTTTTCTTTGGACGCTATTTGACATATTTTTGATTTCAATCGATTATTCTCTCGAGTTATCTTGTGTATAATAACCCGTTTATCCGAGTCAATGTCAATAAAGTTTTTTAAAAATAACGGATTTTTTCTGAACGATATTGTGACCATTATATTGACGAAACATACAAATAATAAAAGAAGAAAATCTTTAAAAAAAAATAAAAATGCAATTATTTTCAAAAATGGAATTTGATTAATAATTAATAAATCTGGTTTAACAATTAAATTTGGCATAGAAAAACTTGACGAATTGGTTGAAGAATCATCAACCATTTTTGTAGCTTCTATTTTATATATAAATAAGTAAGGTACATTTATTAACAAACTAAATAAAATTAAATAAATAATTAAAAATTTAGATGATTTTAAATAATTAAATTTATTATTTTTCAAATTAAATCTATGAGATTTATTAGTGAAATTTTTGAGTTTATTCATTTTTTTGTAGCGACTTAAGGCTATTTTAAGTTCGATTAAAACATTAAATGTATATAACAAATTACAAATGTATGCTTTAAAAATTCTTTCATATTGACGAATTAATCTAGCGTCAATTAGATTGGTTAGAAAACAATATTTACCACAATTAAGTATTCCATAAATTATTGATATTATCAATATGATGGTATCAGATACAGAGTAAACGAATAAGTAATAGTATATAGTGAATTTTTGTTGATTTTTATTGTTATTTATTTTATAAAATGTGCTTAAAGATAATAATTCGAAAATCATGCCAATTGAGCATACTATTGGCAAAATGTGAAAATTAAGCCAATCGGAATACATTAAATCTAAATACAAATAAATTGAAAAATTTAATTAACAATTACAAATCTTTTTGACGTTTTTTATTTAAAAATTTAAAAAAAAAATCCAAAAAATTTTTTTTTGTCACATAGGTTTTGTTGTTTTTTTTGAATTTTGTTTGATTATTTGATCTATTTCATGAGACGAATTCAATTCACGAATCTCGTATCCGATGAAATAATAATTGTTTTTGTTGGCGCTAATGAATTTCGGTTCAAAATAAGCATGCGGCAATTTCGATCAATCGCAATTTTTAATATAGAAATTTTTAAAAAATTTTATAAAAAATCGAACTTTTTAATTTAATAATTGCAATTTTAAAGTTCTTTAAATATCTTTAAATTTAAATTTATTTTTCGTAATAAAATTGATCTTTAGTGACAGCTATTAAACCTCATGCATTAGAATAACAGAGGGTCAAAATATCAATTTTTTAATTCGACATTATTTAAGAAGTTCTAAATTCAAAAAGGATCTTGAACCAAAAGTCTAATGGCTTAAAGACAGCGTACTTTTACTGGAATCATAATTTAGAGCCCATAGTAGTAGCAGTAGTATTGTAACTGCAACTTGAACCTTGTTCAAGTTAACTCAAAGAGCTATAGTAGTCGTTTCACTATTATTTGCCATCGGGGCATCAAGCTTTGACTTAAAACTACCTAGACTTTTTGCTTCAATCACCTCTTCTGCTAAATTGTTAACGATTCTATTTATAAAAAAATTGTATCTTGAAAGACAGTTTTTTACATTTTATTTGTGAATTGTTTTGCTTTGTCTTCTTTAGTTGTAAGGACAGCTTGACCCAGGACCAAATTTAAAGGGTAAAGTTAAATTTTCATTTTTGCTCAACAATTTTAAATACAACAATCATAGGGTAATTTTTTAGATTACCCTATGATTGTCCCTTTTTATTCGTTATATTCGATACTTACCGTATTTCCTCAAATACAAGCTCACTCAAATAAAAGCGCGAGGCTTGTTTTTGAGGCCAAAAAAAACTTTTATTTGAGTTTTTTCGATTCAAAAATGATCTCGATTAAAAGATTGCTTTATTTAGAATTTTAAATTCCCATAAGTTTATAATAAATAAAATTAGCAACAACTAGGGTTGTTAAATTTCAAAACAAAATTTGGAATTCTTCCAAATTTTTTATTTTAATTTTGAGAAATGGTTTTGTTCATAAAAGTTACAAAATATCTTGTTTTTGTTTCAAAATTTGTCAAAATCAACCTTTTGAATAATTTAAAACAAAACTTAAGACGTTTTTTGAAATAAAAATTTGTTTTTCAAAAGTCGAAATTCAAAACTGTAATTTTTTAAATTCTTATTCAAAAATTTAAGAATTTAATGTAAAATTAATTGTTTTTTTGAACTAAATTAAATATCTCAACGATAAATTACGAAAAAAATACTTATAAAGTTTATTTTATCTTAAATTAATGAAAAAAAAGATTATAAACATAAGTCTTAGATCAATATAATCACAATCAACAATGATATTGACAAAAATATACAACCAAACGAATTGAGACTTGCTAAATCAATCAAATTACATATGAAATTTTTATTAACGAAGATAATTATTACGAAAAATTTGTTTTGATTTGTTTTAAATTCAATTTCTAAAATAAAATAGTTTTGAAATTTTTAAAAGAAAATTTCCAATTTCAAAAATAGAATTCAAAATCTTTTCCAAAATTATTATTCAAAATAACTTTTTTACATTTTGATTTGAATATTTAATTTTGAAAAAAAAATTTTTTTCCAAAACTAAATTTTTTTGAATTTTAACAACCCTAGCAACAACATTGATTTTTTCTTTCTATAAAAGATTCAAATAAAAGGTTTTTGTTCTTTTATTTGAGTCATTTTTTTTACTAAAAAAAATTCAAATAGAAGGTCTTCAAAAGATTGCGACTCGATCTTGTATTTGAGGAAATACGGTAAGATGTTGGGATTTTCAAAATAATTAATCTATTAAAAAAGTTTATAAATTCACATTCATTTTTCGTTTATAAATGTACTTAAATTTTGTATGAATTAAAATTGATTAAATTTAATTAAATTTAACTATTAACTAAAATTTAAAATTCTAATCTAGTGATGGGAGTTTTCCATTAGTTTTAGTTAACTAATAATTAGCCGACTAAAAATTATTTAACTAAAAACTAGTTTATCCGACTTGACTAAATTAGTTTAGTTTTGACCCATCACTAATTCTAACTTATAAAAAATCTTTTTATCTGACTGATTTTTAGGTGATAAAGCGACTTTATTTGATCAAGCATAGGAAGGAAAACTTAGCTTGTTGAGTGGTTCAAGTCGTTCAATGAAGGAACTTCGAATTTGAATAAATTACTAGTTGAGTAAAGGATTCAAATACCCACTTAAGAAACAAGAAAATATACTAATGTTTAACTGGGAATCTACCTTTTCTGAGAAAAAAAATTAAAATTATGTGAAAAATTTTTCTGTGAAAAAATTTTATGCGAATAATTTTCTGTTAATTATTTTTCTGTGAATAATTTATCTGTGAAAACAATCTGCGAGAATTTTGGAAAAAACTTTCCAAAAATATATAAACCATCTTTATTTTTTTAATTCAGGTGTTCATTGGTTAAATCTTTAGTTATTTTAAATTTTTTGGGAAGATGCAGCACTATGACAAGCTCTACTAATAACTCTTTTAACAAAAAAGAATGTTTAATAGATAGTAGAGAATCTGTATTTCTTTTAACAAATAATTTTAGTGTATTTTTGAAGAAATGGTGCAGAAAAAAATTTCAATGAAAAAAATTCACATAAAAAATTTTCACAGATCTCATTCGAAGAAATAATTTTCACAGAAAGGAGATAGTGGCGTTTAACTCAAATGTTAGTTTAATTGCTATTGCAGTAGGTTTTTAAAGGAAATAGACGCATGTAAATTTTTTTAATGTTCCTTTTAAGCTTATCTAGACTTAGAATAAAAAATCATACAACTTAAGAGAAAAAAAACTAAGAAATATCCATGCTTATTAGTGTCGGTTAAAAATAATTACGGTCTATCGAACCTAATTTGAAAAAGCTTAATTCTTAAAATCAAAAAGAGCTAGAATCGAGAAAAATTCAAAAGATAAAATTATTAAAGTAGAATATATTTTTTAGTTCAGTTGCTAGATACTGCCTCATGAAAAGGAAATTTTAGCGTTTAATTTAATGGAAAAATAATGGATTAAATTTCGAATTCGAAAACTAATTTTGCGAAAAATATCTTCAATTGCTTATTATTCTTATTAAACATCCAGATAAGTGATAGAAATACACATACTTAAGAATATAACATAATTAAATTATTATGGGCATGTTGAATTCTTTTTAAATATTTTAAGATTAATTACAATGAAACCTCGTTTATTACACAGTGGGATACTTTTAAAATAGATTTAAAAAAAAAACCTTAGCAAATTAGGATATGAATGATTGTCGCATACTCTAATAATAAATTTCTAAAAAATTTTTTAATTTGTTCTATGCTCAAAATACGTAGTTTTATGGAAAACATTATAAAAAATAATTTAATTTTGATTTCCAAGACATTAGATTAATCTCTTTATTGAAATTAATTGTTTTTCCATTTTATCTTTTTAATTAAAAAAAGCTTTTTGTTTAGAAGATGGTTTATATTTATTTTAGTATGTTTGCTTGAGTAAAATTTTTTACTCATCTTTGCTTTATAAAATTTAAGGACAAAATGTGTTATTTTAAAAGTGCTGGTTCTTTAAAAATTCAACAGCATTGCATGATTTTGAACAAAAATGAAAAAAAAACTTTACTTCATCTTTTTTTCTAAAGATTCAAAAAGAAATTGTCTTTAAGGTTGTTTTGGATCCTAAACTAAATTAATATTCCCATAGCGAGTAATATACAGATTGTGAAAAAGTTGTTTCGCGAAAAGCCGTTAAGAATAAACAATAAATTTAATTGCAGTAAGTTTGTGCATAAAAATGTAAGCTAAAATAATTCATAATATTTGAGTTGCAATTTATACTTTAGAATAGCAAAAAAATACTTTATAAGAAGATGCAGCAATTTTTTTATTTTTTTTTGCTAAAGAGATAGACGAAATAAAAATTCCTGTCCTTTTTTTTTGTTTGAAATTTGAGACTTGCCAAAAGAAAAATACAATAAATCTATTTTCTAATTATATTTTAATATTTAATAGATTTACATCAAAATTTAAAGCTATTGAAAGAATTTAATTAAAAAAGATGGATTTTTTGGCGAAATGGAGATCTCAAACAAACTGTAGAAACTCTTGAACAAAAATCGATTTTAAATTTTTTTGTTATACTAAAGTATATTTTGCGTGAATGCTTTAATACACGTAGGTCTTTAATTTTCGTTTTTTTATTTAATCAAATCGTAAAAAAGACACTAAATTTATCTTTTAATAAAATTATACTATAGAAGGATTATAAGGATCGAAATCTAAGACCCAAAGCTTAATTTTTATTTTTAAATTCCAATATATTTTTTTTTATAAAGCTGTTCAATAAAATTTTTTTAAAGGTTTTGAGAGGAATAAAATTAAAAATAATTATAATACTTATCTTCTTATAAAGTCTAATCGTAGGTATATTAAAAAAAATATCAGGATACTTGAAATATAATCACTACTACTAAATAAATTTTCATTCAGCACTCGTTAAAAAAATCGAATTACATTTCTAGGATTTATAATAAAAATGCTATTTTAATTTGGTAATTTGTTACATTTCGATTTTCTCTGACTTTTTCAAAATGTTATTGCCAATCAATAACAAAATGATCTTATATTGAAAATTTAAAATAAAATACGATTGGCTTTTAGAGCTCAATTTTAAAGCTAGTTTCTTAGAATAAAAAATTTACTTATATTAAATTTCAATTTTTTTTTGTTGTTGAAAAATAAAATTGAAAATAAAAGAATAAATCTTGCCTGCAAAACTTTAAATTTTTAATGCTCGTTTGCTTATAAATAAAATTATTTCAATTTTAATTAATTGAAAATAAACTTTCACGCCAAACGGTAGTGAAAATGAGTGGGCGAAATGAACAAACTTAATTATACTTGGCAAATATTTGAAATAAATCTACACACTGAAATAAAATAACCAAGACTTTTTCAAATTATCTTTCAGCTTAGGCTTCGATTTCGATAAAAAAAAAGCTATCAGAATTATTTTAAATGGGTTCCTGATTTTAAAAATATTTTAAACCTTATTTGTCTTTCATGTTAAAGCTAATATTAAAAGAATTAAGTGACTATTTATTTTTAAAATTTCTCTTTTACAGTTTATTCATTTATTTTTCAAATTCAATAAATATCTGTTAAAATTATTTATAGTTCTACTAAAAAATGTGCAAATTATCAAATATTTTTTAAAATAAAAGGATATTGTTATTGGGACATTAGTGAGAGATAAAAATGTGAATTCATGTTTAATATTTGAATTTAATTGGTCGTATTAAATTTAAATTTGAAATCTAAAAAATAATATGATTATTTGATTATTATCTAAATAAAATATCCTTTCTTTTAAAGCATCAAAAAATTCTGTGGTAAATAATTTCACTAGTGAAAAACAAAGTACTTGTGACACTGAAATCAAATTTTACTTATTGAAAGAATTAATAAAATCAAAAATATTATTAATTTTAAAATTTTTTATAAAAAGCGACGAAAGCTGGAAATTAAATACAGACCCATGGGATTTTTCTTAATAATCAGACAAATTTATTTATATTTTTTTTGTGACTGGAGAAAAATTTAATTTCTTAAATTTAAACCTCTTTAAAAAAAGACCAAGCCATGTGCATTTTTTGATTTGATTTAAATTCTGAATCTGAAGTAAAATGCGTTGATAATATTAATTAAGGACTCAATATAATTTAGGACATAATCAAAATAGGTTTTATCATTTTAGGACTTAATTTTCTATTTGAGACTTGACTTTGTTTGAAAAAAATACTCTCAATTTTATTTATATAAATCTAATGAGATTTAATTTATTACATTTACTATTGTTTGACTATGAATCTGACGATTCGATTCAATCCTTTGTACATGATTTAACCACTGAATAAAATTTTAAAAAAAATCTGCAAGTTTGTTATCAAAGAATTTAATGGTTGGGTTAAAAGTTAATTAAATTATCATACAGTGAATTAAAATCTTTTAAATATTATAAAATTTTAAATTTTTTTAAAATTAAAAAATTTATAATTTCTTATAGAATTTTTTAAATATCTTAGTCAAAATCTTAAATCTAGAAATTGTTTTTTATTTCCTTTAATATGAAAGGAATATGAGAGATACGTGAAATTTTGTACATTTATGGTTTAGGCAGATTATTCTGATCACAAAATAAAAATTTTTATCACATTATTTATTTTTAATTTTATAAAAATAATTGTGTTAAAAAAGATCACAAAGTGGCCTTTGTTCACATTACAGTCACATCCTTCTTATATCACTTTGTATTTAAATCACATTTCAGTTATTTCACAAATTTTGCTCAGAAAATTTAAATTCAATTACACATATATTTACCTCACTTAATTTACTATAACACTTCATTTATATCACTAGAATTTTCAAGACAATTCTTATACTAAAATGTTAAAATGTATTCATTTATTTCACACTCGCGAACTTATTCTCTAATAGAAAGAATATAAAAATAATGTGAACAACTGGTTACATAGTCTCGTGGACCCAAAATAAATGCTTGATTTGTAAGATCTAATCTAAAAAATTTGAGAATTCGTTCAAATTCAAACATATATTTTTCCTTTTTTAAAAATATTACTCACTCGAAAAAAAGATAAGTTTGATTACACATGAAAATTAGGCAAAATGTAATTTATTGTACATTTTTATATTTTTACATTTTTGAGAGAAAAAATAAGAATCTAAAAAAATTTTGATTCAAGAAAAGTAATAATAAATTCGCAATTAATTAAAAGGGATTTTCAAAGATTATCCTTGGTTTTTACATTTTATTTTTTTTAAAACTCCTTTTTAACTAATTGTGAATTTATTATTACTTTTCTTGAATCAAAATTTTTTTTGTTTTTTTGATTTTGAGATTTTTATTTTTTCTATCAGAAATGTAAAAATATAAAAATGTACAATGAATTACATTTTGCCGAAAATTATTTTTTATTTCCAAAAGTGTTTTACAAACTAAGAAGATCAATGAATGCGAAACTATGAAAAATCTTTTTACTAGTTAAATTTGAAAAACTGCTTGATTTTTAGGTTTGAAAAGAATAAAAAGCACTCAATTTAGATTTGTTAGTCTTGACTGGACAGGAGTTAATAGGAAAAGAAATTTGGCACACAAAGGTCGAAACAAAAATTCGAGGTCGATTAAAACTAATCGAATAAACATCTCCTTATTTTTATTTCTATGGTGGTCTTTCTGTAACAATTTAACAATGAAACTTCAAAAGTTTAACAAAAAAAAATAATTTAAATTAAATCTTTTAAAACTATTCACTTATTTTGTTTCAATTAACAAACTTTGGCATTCGATAATGCACCAATTGTGATTACTTTGGGTCCCTTCTTTTAAATCCTTTGATCGAAATCGATCCTTATACGGGAGAAGTCATATAAATCACCGAAAACTGAACATTTAAAGACAGATAACATGAATCTTAAGTTTCCGATCTCATTTAATTAAAAAATTTGCAAAGAATTTTTTTAAATTGTAAATAGTGATAAAACTCTAATTTGCCAATTTCACTTCTTTTGCATTAATGAAATATCGAAAACCGACACCAACACTAAACATTCAAGAGTTAATTTCAAATCTCTATTCTAATTATTATTCTAAATTGTTAAAAAACCTTACCTACCATACTGTACTCATCGTACGGTATGCTTAAAGAGTTTTTTAATCAATTACAAAGTATTTCAATTAGTTATTTAAAAAAATTCACTTGTAAAGTAATTATTAGTGTTGTGAATCGATTGACTTATCTTAAAATCGATTCGATTCGATTTCTTGATTTGTAAAATCGGCTAAAATCGATTATAAAAAATACTAAATCGATTAAAATCGATTATAATCGATTTAAATCGAAATTTTAAAACTAACAAAATGCATAAGTTTTTTAATTTATACAAAATTAACCAATTTTTAAAGTGTTAAAATTTAGTCATGTGGGTTAATTTTTGCAATTGATTAATGAAAAGAATGAATAAATAAAATAAAAAAACTTAATAATTTTAGGAAGAAGTTGAAAAAGAAATTTTTTTCATTTATCCATTCCGTAAAGAAATTTATAAATCAATTAATTGTTTTAAATTGCGATAAGTCATCAAATGTTTTCCTAACCAAAAATCAAATTCAGTTTTTATTTAGACCAAATAAAATACTTTATTTGACTGCTTGTTAACAGTTTAGAACAATTATGAAATCGTTCAAAAGATTTTTTATAAAAGTTTATCTTATAAAGAGGAAGTCTTATTTTAAACAACATCACATTTTTATATGATTCGAACTTTTAACCTTTTAAAACAAAAATTTTTTTTTAAATTTTATATTCTGAATTCATTTTATTATTTAATTTTGGTCTAAATTTATTTTTCGATTTAAATCGATTATAATCGATTATTTAAAATTTAGAATCGATTAAAATCGATTTTTTAAAATTTCAAATCGAGTTGCTCAATTAATCGAAAAATCGATTAATCGTCGATTTTTCACCAATCGATTCACAACACTAGTAATTATATAGTTCAAAAAATTGCCAATGAGTCATTGGCAATGACCATAAAACTCCGATCAAAAATATTTTGAATGAACTCTGCTAAATTTTAACCTGTTTAATGCTCGTTTTGATTTAATAATTTCTTGTAATATTAAAAATTTAATATCAATCAACAACAATCTCCGACAACTGACCGTCATCTTCAAACGTAAAAGGGCTTTTACGAATTCCTGATTTTATCAGATTTGTAATTCCTGTAAAATTACCGCAATTCTAGTTGACACTCAATTTCAATATAACGTCTCGATTTTAAAAACATGTCACTCGAACGAGTATTCGGTATTAGTGATATCTTCTTAAATATCGGACGATTACAAAATCGCTAAACTCAGATAGCAACTGATCTACAAACTTGCCAACAAAAAATTTGAGAAAAAACTTGGCTTCTAATTTTTTCTTTAATTAAAATTTGTTTCCCTCTAATTATTCTTGTTTCTCTTGATCACTTGGTTGTACTTTAAAATAGGTTTTTAAGATTTTTTTTGTATAAATTTCTATACAGTGGAATCCCTTTATAACTACCGGGTTGGGACCGCTAAAAACCAGTCGTTATAAACGGAATCGTTAAAAACGGAGTCGTTTAAAAGGGATTCAACTGTAACTCCTACTCTTTTTAGAAAAAGTTATACCATGCTTTAATATATCAATTTTTTGTTTAAAGTTTGTTTTTATGCTCTAAAAATGCATATTTTAACTAAATATTTTTTAAAGTCATCACTATTTTTTATTTATTTTTCTTAATTACTTGGTCCTTATTTTTTAATTTTCTTTTCTTTTTTTTAATTAATAAATGCAAACTCGAATTTAAATATCCTTATTGATATTTAAATTTTGTTTTCTTTGACGTATCTGTATTGATATTGTCGAATTATTAATCCCATTTTGATGTAATAAAAAACAAAATTAATTCGCCTTACTTATATGAAAATGCTTTTACTTTTGAGTTTAGTTTGATAATTATTTAATATCTTAATTAGACATGATTCATGACTTTGTTTTAAGTAAATTTACTCTTTACAGCATTCATCATGGTAAATGCTTAACTTGAAATCTGAGCGACAATAGTCTAATCATTTTTCAAAAAACATTTTAAATATATCAAATTTAAACACGTTTTAAAGTAAAAAATTTTTATCAAAAAAATTAATCTGAAAAAATTGCAAAAAAATTAAAATGGAAAATTGGAAAATTATTTGCTTTTTATTTTCTTTAAGCTCAAGTCAATTTTTGGTCAAAAACAATAGCAAATGCTCAAAATTCAAATCGAATTTTGAGTTTTATCAATCTAAACTAATGTTTATACCTTCAATTGTAATAAGAAACTTTAATAATCTTTCTAAATCAAAACTCGATTGTCTAAACAGAGATACTTACACATCAATATCTTCATATTACATTCAAATATTCTTTCTACCTTCCGAACAAATTCAATTCCAAAATGACTCGTTGATACGCGGAGTCGACACAAATAACATTTTTAAGGGCGTACAATATTTATATTTAATTTTTAACTATATGAATCTTTTGAATGCTAATCTTAAACCATTTAGTGATATTAAAATAAGATACATTGATGTTACATTTAGCTATACAAAAGTCTATCTTGATCCATATAATTGTACTTTAAAAAATATTTTAAATTATACTTTATTTGATAATATTTATTATTTAACATTTGATAAAGTCGAATATCATCCTAAACTATGTCCTTTAATATTTTACAATCTTAAAATGCGTATCCTTAAATTCAAATCAATACAAAATTCATTCATATCAAAAAATATTTTTTCATTTATGTCTATAAATTTTTCAAATAAATTTAAATTGAAATCGTTGAGAATATCAACTTATAAATTGAGCCTTAAATCTGATTTATTAAATGAAAATGTATTTGATAATTTAGAAGAATTATCTATTATGGGCTATTTAGATCTAATTGATTCTTCTACTTTGAAAACGATATCAACTTTAGACAAATTATTTCTTGACTTGTTTGATACTCAAAAATTTTTAATCAAACATTTAAACTGGTTAAATCAATTAAACTCATCTTTAGATAAACAAATGACTTTCTATTTGACAAACAAAGAGGAATATAAGTTTCCTAATAAAGATTTTTGTATTTATAAAAATTTTCCGAATTTTAATTTAATAAAATTTGCTATTACTTCAACCAAATGTACATGTTCTATTTTATGGATTAGAAAAATATGCGACAATAGGCAAAACATTAGTTGTGATTTTGAAAAATTAATTAAAAATTGTGATTTATTTCAAATAAATAAATCTCAATTTAAAACTGATTTTAGTCTTGTCTACAAAGGTGAATATCTTTTCTACGCTGCCTATTTAAACAATATAAGCTTTTATATTACTTTAACAGGATCAATATTTGGTTTTTTGACAAATTTAATTAGCATGTTAATTGTAATGCAGAAAAAAAATTTAAAAAATAAATTTGAAACAAAAATGTTCGATCTTATAAAATACGCTAGTATTACAGATTTTTTATACAGCTTTATTAAATTATTTCATTTAACCTATTTTTGTTCAGCATTAAATGCTAGTTATTGCTCAAAATATTTTGGTAATTATGCACTACAATATTTGGAGATTTATTTACATGATTTCTTAGGAGGTTTTTTAAAGACCTTTTCAAATATCTTAAGAATTTTAGTATCAATATTTAGAAGTATAACATTGGACAAAGAATCAAGATTAATTTTTATTTATAAATTTTTATGTGAAAATTTTAATCTTTTAAAAAAATTAATTTTCTTTGGAGTTTTTATTGTTTTAATTTTATTCTTTAATGTTGATAAATTGAATGCTACTGTTGTTAAATTTAAAAATGTTTATTTTGATCCTGACTATATTGGATTTCCTATAAAGAACTTTTTTACCAAAAAGTCTAATTTTGTGTTCAATGGATTTTATATTATTGCCGAGGAACAAAAGGATAACAATTTTTATTTTATTTTATTTGTAATCAATTTTATTTTTAACATTTTGTTATTGCCAGTTTTGCTGATCATAGCAGATATTTATTTGTTACTTAAATTTAGATATTTTATGAACAAGTCGTTAGAGATTAAAGAAAAACTACGTGGAAATAATCCAAAAGATCAAAAGCTAAAGCAAATGGAGCAAAAAAAGATTAAAATATCTATTAGAATTTGGTTGAATTCATCAATTATGATGTTTTTTCGTATGTTAGAGCTATCGGTTATACTCTATATTCTAGTTCTGGCTATAGTATATGAGTTCTGTAAAGATGCTCAAAAAATATGCGATAATCTATTAGATTTTAGTAATGTTTTCTATGTTTTATCATGTTCGTATACAATTGTTGTCTACTATCAGCTTAGCAAGCCATTTCAATTGAAATGTAAAGATTCAATTAGAAAATTTCATTCGTTGTGCTATCTATTAGTTGTCAAGAAAGATGATAATTTAAAAACAAATTCAAAGACATCTTCTAATAGTGTTGTTTTAGGCAGTCTGGAGACAGAATGATTTTTATTTTATATTAGATATACCTTTTTATTAATTCCAAATAAAGAATCATATTTTTCTAATTTTTCTTTTCAACTTTTTAAACCATTTTTTAATAAGCAATTCGAACTTTTCTATGTACCTCGGTAATTTTTATAAATTTTAATTACCTGAATTTTAAAAGCTCGCTATTACCCTATCCGCTTTCTTATTACTCGAGTTTTAAGCCAAGAATTTTGATTTATTGCATTGGAATAATTATCATCGTTACCATGATATGGATTTTTTTTGGGAATAAATCAAAATGGCTTGATATAATCTTAGAATAAAGACTAAAATTGACATTTATTCCTGGAGTAAAGACGCATTAGCGGACATTTTTTTTAAAGCTGGATTTAAAATGAATTTTATTTTAAAATTTTAATAATTTGCAAATTTTTTTTTCTATCAAACTTTTTTTATTTAAATTGCGTTTTAAAAAATTGCATTTTTATATACACTGTAAATTTTTAATGCGTAAAATACAGAGCATAAATGCGAATTTTAGGATTTCCTCCATTTATGCGTAAAAGAAATCGAGAAATTTATTATACATATATGCGTAAATTTATTGAGCATTTATGCGTTGACAAAAAACGCATAAATGAGTAAATTTAATCACATATATGGGTCTTTATTTACGCATTTATGTACAAGTTTTTTTGTTTTAAATTTAAAGATTAATAATAAAAAAAGTTAATTAATTTATTAAAAGTACTTTATTAAAATTAATCACTGAAAAAAGTCAAAAAAAAATAACATTTGGACATTTTAAAAAGAAAATTTTTATAAAAAAAGATTAAAAAAAGCGAAATTATCGCAAAACTTTTTTTGAGCTTTTTAAATTAGGATAGAAAAAATTTATTTTATTTCTAATCGAGTAAAACGGTAAAGGCTTTAGTTGGCTTTCTTCCAAGTCAAGAAAGATTTTTCTTTTGAATTTCGAACATGATTTAAAATTTAAATTTCAATCGTTTGAGATTTTGATTTAGAAGTTGAATATTAGAAAACATATTTTTTTCACTGCTTTGATTAAGTATAAATTGTATAAGTTTCCCTCTTATAAAAAAATATTTAAGATTGAGAAATGATTTTTTTTAAATTTTTTAATTACTTACTAAAATGCTTGAACTTAAAATGGAGCATTTAATTTTGATTATTTAGCCGTTTTCTGGAAAAGTAAACAAAGGTTGAGAAATTTAAAGGTGAATTTTTTTTTTTAAAATTTACTTGTTGCATTTTGAACTTTAAAAAAAAAAGATGTCGAAAAAGATTTTTTTTCAATATTAGAAAAGTTTAATTTATATTGAAAGTTGATACACATATATGCTCAATATTTTTTTTTACAAAAATGCGCAAATTCTTACACTTTTATGCGTAACTTATTTTTAAAGATTAAATTTACATTTATGCGTAAATTTATTGAGCATTTTTGCGTTGACAAAAGGCGCATTTATGAGTAACTTTGAATCTTCCGCTTTTATGCGTATCTTATTTTTAAAGATTGAAAACTTTTTGAGCTTAAATGCTCGACTTTTGAATAAATTAAGTTTTTTTTGAACCTAAATGCGTATCCCAAAATAATATTCGCCTAAATGCATAAACTTTTGCTTATAAATGCGTAAAAAAATGCGTAATGCTAAAAAATACGCATAAATGTGATAAAAAGTTGGAATTTACGCATTAAAAATTTACAGTGTAGTAAACTATTGCAAAAAAATAACATGGCATTTTAAAAATTTTACATTATTCCATATTTAAAATTAAAAATTTATTTATTTTTTTTGTGGCCAGTACACGATTCAGGAAATAAAAGATGCAGAAAACCATTCCCTCGTGATGAAAACGGGAAAATATTTAGACCCCAAAAAAAAATAAATTGAATTTTTTTTAAAAGTATAATCCAAATTTTTTTTCAACTTAAAAAGTAGTTTATGATTAATTTAATAATTTTTTCAACAATCAACTCTAATAGTAGTTATAAATGAGACTTTAATTTTCTAAAAGCTCTTCTTCCAAATTTTTGTCTAACAATAAATAATGTATGAAAAGTCTTTTATGATAATAAAATCATTAAAAAATTGTTTGACATCAGAATAAATTATTCCGAGAAAATATCCAATCTGTCATACTTTTGCTAAATTTTTTTGAATTACAAATTTTATAAATTGCTTTTCGACTTAAATTGATTAAGTTTAACGGGTGAACCAGAATGAAAAAAAAATATAGAAAAATAGGAGATAAATGAAATTTTGCAGATTTATAAGTTTTTCATAAAAGAAAATCAAGATATGTTTTTAAATGTTTTATATGGTTTACGCAGTATCAAATATCCATCTACAGTGGTGATGATTAATTTGTTTTGTGACGTCATATGACGGTATATGACGTTATCTGACGGTCAAAAACTTAGAAAATCTGACGTCAGCCGTTAAATTGCGTTATCTAAAAACAGCTATAAATGGCGTCATTTCACGTCAGATGACGTCACGTTACAAATTAATCAGCACCACTGTAACTATTCAAATTTGTAATAATTTTATAAAAAAAAAAACATGAACAGTTCAAAAGTTTATAGGAAAAACTTTGAAAAAAGACCGATCTCTAAATTTATTCGAAAATGGTAAATATTTTAGTTATAACTTTTAAAAAATTGCTCGAATATATTCCAATTTATATGGTTAATAATCAATACCAAACCTTCGAAAAAATGATGAAATGTTGATGATAAGACCTATGCATTCTGGTCACACTTAAAAAAAATATATGTATTTTTTGTCTTTATTATGTCGTCATGTTTTAACATTAATTTACAATTCAAAAGGAAAAGAGTTTCTTAATCGAACTTTTTTATTAATAATTAACTGCAATCAATTAACTTTGGGAGAAAACAAGGTATCAACTCAAAATAAAGTTTCGATTTTTTTAAATTGAAACTTTATTAGCTTAAGCAAATAAGATTTAAAATTTTTAATAAATATTTTAATACTTTCTAAAAAGTAGGAAATTCCTGAAAATTAAAAATATCAAATCTTTCTTAAAAATCTTTTTTTTTTTAAATGAAGTTTAAAAAAATATATTTGGTAGAAACGAAAATAAGATTTTAAGGTATATAAAATTTTTGAAAATGTTTAGGAAAATTTACGGAGTAGTTAAAGAAGTTTCATTAAGTTCTACTAGCCATGGTTTACCAAATATTATCCGTTCTGAAACAGTTTCAATTAGGTTAATGTGGATAATTTTTACAATTATATCAACAGGTTTATGTGCTTTCATGATTGTTGAAAGTATAATGAATTACTTGAGTTATGAGACAACAAGTAAAATTCGTGTACTTTCCGAATCAACTTCTCCTTTTCCAGTAATCACGGCATGTAATGCTAATTACTTAACTACCGAATATGCATCAGAATTTTTAAAAAATATAACTTTCAATTCATCATCAGCCCTATTAGATTATACATTTTATAATAAAGCTAAAAGTTCTTTACTAATGAATCAAGATTTGCGAATGAATATTTCCAAATTTGGTGATTCTTATGAAAAGCTAATTTTAAAATGTTTTTTAACATTTGTGAATTGTAAAAATGAGAATTATTGGAAATATTATTATCATCCATATTTTGGAAATTGTTATCTATTAAATTCAAATTTAAGTAATGTATTACAAGTGAGTGGTACTGGATGGGATAATGGTCTTAATTTAATTTTAAATTTAAGTTTAGCCGATGGTATTGAAGAATATTATCCAAATTCAGGTGCAATTATTCTTGTACATAATCAGACTATGAGTCCTCTATCAGTTAATGGATTTACTATATCAATTGGTACTGAAACAAATGTAGCTCTATCAAGACAGTTTAAATCTCTTGAGCCAAAACCTTATTCAAATTGTGATGGTAATACTAGTGATCCAAATGCATTCGATTCTAAACTATTCAAACTTATGCATTCAAATTCATTGGGTTATGATCAAAATTATGCTTTGATATGTGTTTTCAAGAATTGATTGTAGAAAAATGCAAATGCTATCATTATTTATATGCTTATTTTGGCGATGTTTATACAAGTCCATGTAGTGATGGGGACAAGTGTTTTAATGATTTACGCAATGAATATGTAATTCAAAAATAATTAGTGAAATTTGTGTGCCAAAATGTCCATTGGAATGTCAGAGTATGAAATTTAAAAAATTTAACTCTTTCAATAATTATTTAAATGATAAATTAGTAGAAAATATTAATAAAAAATATAATTTAACAGGAACAAATAGACGCGATTTGAAAAAAGAGCTTGCTGCATTAAATATTTTCTATGAAACATCAGGTTATGAGGAAGTAACAGAAAGAGAGAGCATTGATTTTGTTAGTTTATTATCAAATATTGGCGGAATTGCTGGACTTTTTCTAGGCATAAGTGTGCTTAGTTTAGTTGAAATTATAGAGCTTGGTTTTAAAATATTACATGTTTTGATTGAAATTAAAAAAGTTCGAAAAATTCCTACTCCTTTAGAATAAAATTTTTTTAATTTTAGAAATGTTGATATTTGTCTTTTATTTAACTTTTTTTTAAAATAAAATTACTAAAATTTATTAATTTTTTTTTTCTAAATATTAAAGTCTACTTTAAACTTTTCAGAGACTCTGCATCTAAAGATCTTGTGTCATAATAATTAGTTTTCGATGTTCAAATGATTTTTTAAACTGCAAATTAAATTTATTTAGCTTCAAATTGATTTAACTCAGTTGGTGCCGTCATGGGCGTCAAAGCAGATGATCGAGAGTACAAATCCTGTGGGAGTTAAAAAAAAATAGAATGAGTTCCCTAATTATCTCCTAGTGTTATATTGAGTAAAACGCCTGCCTACACCAGCTTGTGGGCATCGAAACGCCACTTTAATTTTATATTTACTTCTCCAAATTTGAAGGTTAATTTTATTCAATAAATAAATAAATAATTTAAGTGTCTTTTAAAGTCTCAATTCCATTCGGAAAAGTAATTTAATGCTTTTTTTTGAAAATTTAATTCTTATTTTCAAGGTTTCAAATTTCTAAATATAGATCTAATATTAAAAAAAAACTCATATTTTTAGTTTTTTGATTCATGTTTCACTGTTAGCGTTTAATTTAAAATTTTAGCTGAAAATCAACATTTAAGCAAACCCATTTGTCTGATTAATGAATGAGAAAAAAATTTACTCAAAATTAAACGATATTTTAATTTAGAATAAAATATTTTAGCGATTTAAAATGTTTGGCTTTCAATAAAATATTAAATAGGAGATTTATCTTAAGGCTGAAATATATTACTTTTAAATATAAAAAAAATCTTCAAAAAGATAACCTAAAAGCATACTTAGCTAACTATAAAATTAATTTCTTTGATAATTTTATATTTACTAGAACAGTGCACCCCTACACTCTCCCTTTATTTTCCAACCTACCCCCACTTTTTATCACGTCATCTAACTCAGTTTTTAATGATTTATCTGAATATGGACTTCTTTTTTCATTTTTACTCGCCATCCTCTTTAAATTTTTTTCCGACTATCTATTTTTTTTGTGTTCGCCTTTAAAATCTCCTGAATTGATATATCGTTTTGGCTCGTATAAATTCAAATTTTACAAGTTAATATTTATATGTAAACTTGACCACGAGCCAAATAAAAAAAAAGAATTACCCTAAAATAGTTTAGTTTATTTTTGACACAATACTACAGAAAATTCAATTTTGCTTGAAACAAAATTCTTCAAAATACAAAAATACTTTTTCTAATTTTCGGCAAAGTAAAATTTTTGCTCATTTTTCAATTTTCATTATGCTCAATAAATTTAAATACGCAATTACTTGCACGCTGAATTTTTTAATAACCGATCCTTTTTTAATATTATCAAAAAATACTTTATGAAAGCTTTAAAAAAAAAGGATTGTCTCTTAAAAAATTTAGCGTGCAAGTAATTGCGTATTTAAATTTTTTGAGCATAATGAAAATTGAAAAATGAGCAAAAATTTTACTTTGCCAAATTTTCAGAACATATAAATACAATTTTGAAAAAAAATTTAAGATGGGAGATTTGTTGAAAATCAAAATTTGAAAAAATATGTAAATATTTCATTAGCCCAAATTAATTTAAAATTTTTTGTTTTTTTTTATTTTTGATTTTTTTTTTGCAAAAAAAATATTACTGCATGCATGTTGCGTATTTAAAAAAATTAATAATAATACTTTACATTAAATTTTTTTGAATCACGTGATAAATAAAAAAATAAAAAATAAAAAAAATTTAATTTGCCCTGAAAACTATCATTGTGAGTGTCTCTTTTACTCATCACTAATTGGTCGTAGAGTTTTAAGCTAACTTTTTTTTAGATATTATTATTATTTTATTTTATAAAATTTCGATGATTTAGGGTACCAGTAGTTGAAGAGCCAGTCATTCAAGATCAAATTATTCCAGATCCAGTTTTTTTACAAAGTGAATTAGAGAGACAGAAAAGCTTAGATAAAAAGAGAAAAATTCAAGAATTACGATTAAGACTGGATGAACGAATTCAGAGGCAGGTTGAGCAAAATATACATAAAAAGAGAAGATTTCTAAATAGCGAAAATCAACCTAGGTCTTCTCAAACTACAGAATCTGATAAAGAGATTGAATCAGCTATTTTGAGTGACAGTCTTCATGGCAATGGAAAACGTGGAAAAGGTCAAGGAAGAGGAGTTAATCGTGTAAATCCTATTTTAGAGTCTCCCGATAAAGATCGAGCAAATAGTATTAGCTCAACTATAAATTCTAAAAGAGATCGAGGAAGGCCACGAGAGACTTGATTTTTAAAAAACCAGTGTTTTAATTTAATTCAATTTTTTTTTAAAAATTTTCAGTTATAATTTCGCAATTCTATCTGAAAAAAATTCAGATAATTACATGTAACTATAATAGGTCAAAAAAAAAACATTTTTCGGTAAAAATTACATGTAACAAAACATAAGATCTACTTTATATTACATGTAATTATGAACGCGACTTTACGGTACTATTAAAAAAAATTTATCTCTGAAAAAATCTGATCGGAATCGCTTAAATCACAAATAAAAAAATTGATTATTATCTTAAAAACTTGAAGAAAAAAAATAATAAAAATTTGGATCATATTTCCTAAATTATTTGGATGTTAAACTAATCCACAGTTGCTTAGAATAAATCTTATTTATTTCGACACATGTGTTCAACAACTACTTGAAACAAATAAAAAAATATAAATTAATAAAACAAAAATCCGCTAAAATATTTATCTCTCTCGGGCTATTATTCTATTTGTTGAATGATTAATTTTGTTTTAATTACGAAGAAGCTAACGGTCAGCCAGAATATTATAAGTTATCCAAATATGGAATCAATTTATCAATTTGCTCAGATGTTTTTAATTATACAGATAAGATAGTACGTGTGCTGGTTTTCATTTCAGGAGATAGAAACAACAACAACATAAAGATCTGCTCTCTTTCTCTCTCTCTCTATTCTTAACATTCCAATAAATCAAAAATAAATTAATTAACTTATTGGCGTGTGTTGTTTTTTATTATTATTACTGCTTAACAAAAAAAAAAATTTATAAATCGATGATATCGAATTTCAACTTATTCTTATTGAATGAAAATTAGGTTAAACTATCTTATACTGCTAAACTTTACTGCAGATAACTAAACATAAAAATTCCTTAAGTTTAAATAAATAATTAGAAGAAATACAAGTAAATCTTGATGAAGATAGATAAATAAAATATTCAATTAACCAATGATTTGATCAATGAATTGTTTAACCTCATCGAACTAGAACTCGTTCTTCTCTCTTTTGTTTTGTTCTGATAATCTATTCAAAATATCAGGAGAATAAAATATTTTTGTTGTTGTTGTTTATAGGGCTATAAATACTGGTTAAATATCAGAATTCTATTCATTCCGAAACAACAAAAAAATTAATAAGCAAAATTTCAAGCAAACAAAACAAAAAAAACTTTTATTCAACCAACTTCTTTGCTTCACCATATAGTTAAAGATATTCTATGGAATGTAAAGAAGTTTGTGGAGTAAAGTATTTGATCAGCTTTAAATAACAACAAAAAGTAAATAGAAAGACAAGACTTTAAGTCACATAAATTGTTGTCATGGTGATTTGAAATTTCTTCTTTTAATTTTATACATTTTTTTAAAGGGATATGTAAATGGTTTTGTGAAAAAAAAATATAAATTTTATTATTTTTCATAAAATGAGCACCTCATCATTATTCCGAAAGCCTTTTGCACCTAAAAAAGCTCCACAACGTGAGGCAACAACTATTTCACCATTGCAGTTAGATGCTTCTGAGAGAAGTAGAGAATTTCTGCTAGACTACACTTATGCACATATGAAAATAGGAAGCAATTATTTTACATTCGATCCAGAAACTGGCGATTGGTACAATGAATCAGTCGGAGAACAACATGGTAATAAATCAAAAGCTAAAGTAATGACATCTTTGAGTAAGGACGCTCAAAAAATTCAAAAGGAAAATCTACAATTACAAGAAGAAAACAATTTATTGAAAGTTAAAAATGAAATTCTTTTGGACATGGTCGCTGAAATATGTTCCGAGTATAGCTTGGAAAATAAAAACAATAAAAGAAATAATTAGTACTTTTTTTATTCGAATTATTTGTTAGTTTTGTATGCCTTAATAATTTCTTTTAAAAAATAAAAAAATTTAAAAATTAAATTAAAAAGCTTAGAATAGTTTTTTTGTTTGTAAACAAATTTATAAAAAAAAATTCAGACCTATTTATAAATTTAACGTATATAAAATATTTAAGTCGATCTAATTAGTTCTACTTGAGTTAGTGTCGTTGTCATGGTAAAAATACGAAAAGACATTAGAATAAATTTTTATTTTTGTTTAAGAATTTTTTTGATTAATTTTAAAATTTGATTAATATTAGAAATGGGTCCTTGTCGCAAACCTTTTGCTCCTAAAAAAGCCCCGCCACGTAAAGCAACAACAATTTCACCGTTGCAAATGGGCGCTGCTGAACGTAGTAGAGAATTTCTATTAGATTATACATATGCCCATACCTTTTTAGGAAATAATTATTTTACATTCGATCCAGAAACGGGCGATTGGTACAATGAATCAGTCGGAGAACAACATGGTAATAAATCAAAAGCTAAAGTAATGACATCTATGAGTAAGGACGCTCAAAAAATTCAAAAAGAAAATCTTCATCTACAAGAAGAAAACAATTTATTGAAAGTTAAAAATGAAATTCTGCTAGACATGGTCGCTGAAATATGTTCCGAGTATAGTTTGGAAAATAAAAAGAATAATAAGAATCACTAATTTTTGTTCCAGTTTTTTTTGAAATTATTATTTTTTAAATAAAATTTTTCAAAATGGTAAAACTATTTTTTTTTTAACTTAAAGACCCTAGACTTAAAAAATTCAACTTTTTATTTATCCAAAGATTTGGTAACTGTATAATGTAAAAATTATTAGAAAATTCTTAGCTGAAATAAAAGCGCATATCAATCATTGAGATGTTTGAAAAAAATATTTATTAAATAAAAATAATAAATTTTTGAATTTCGGTCAAATAAATAAAATTTTAAAAGAAAATTGTTTTTGAAAATGTTTAAAAAAATATAAAGCCGAACAAAAATGTTATTAATTTAAAGGTTTTGACAAAATTTGTTCATTAGCCCCTCTTTCCGTTAGTGGATCGGCAATAAATCGACTTCTTGGAGATAATTTTAACACCAAATTTCCATCAGCATCATTAACATACTGAAATAAACTAGGTGTAGCTGTTTTTCTTGAATTTTGGTCATCAGCATGTGCTAATTTGACAAATAAACCACATACCAAACCAAAAAATATCCAACTCAATAAACTAAAATTCATTTTTATTTATTTAATATTAAAAAAAAGAAAACGAGTTTTAACAAAAATATTTATATCAAAACAATTGTCAATTTAAAAGTAACAAATTTAATTGAACACAAACGCAACAGAACTTTTTTTAAAATTAAATTTTTAATTGATTTAAACTTTAACAACAAATTTTATCCAAAAACTATTTGAAATAATTATTTGAAACAAATTAAATTAATTAGTAATTTTTTGATGAAACATTTGGATTCGATTGGGATAGAGGTTTTCTTTTTTTCCCTCTCGATACATTTTCTACTTTGACTGGCTCATTTTCTTTTCCTATCGATGGTGTACTCTTTTGCTTATGTAATTCTTTCTTTTCAGCACGCTTTACCGGACTTTTTTGTTGTTCCGACTCTTTTTCTTCTTCTTCTTCTTGTTGTCTTTCGGCAATTTCCATTCTAGTTCTTCGACCTCTCGAACCAGTCTCACTCAAAAATTTATGAATAACATCTTGTTCTTTCTTTGGATATTTACTTATAAACTCACCACGTCTATGTCGTCTAGACTCACCTCTACTTGATCCAATATCATGATAATATTTACTTATAATTTCTTTTTCATGTCGATTACGTTTTTTGTACTCAGGTGATTCACCTCTTCTATGGCGCTTCGATCTTATATCCAATCCACTTAACGATTCGCTTTCCGATTCACTTTCCTCTTTTCTTGTCCTTGCTCTACGACCTTTAGATCCAATTTGACTTAGAAAATCGTGAATTATTTCACGTTCATGTCTAGGAAATTTTTTAATTATAAAACCATAATCATGATGACCACCGGATCCTCGTTGACTGCGAATTTTTTGATAATACCGATGAATTATGTCTTTTTCTTCATCACTCCTCTCGGACATTTCCTCGGATTCATCGCGTCTTCTTCTAGATGGTCGGTATCTAGTTGATTTTCTACTTGGACGAGGATTTTCATAATATTCTATTTCGTATTCGGACTCTGGAGATTCTTCTGTCCGATATCGAATTTTTTTTGCTTTTTTAATATCTTTACGACGTTTCTTGGGCTCATCACTTTCACTATAATCACCAGTATAGTCTTCCAGATCAGAATCTTCATCGCTGCTTTCATCTTCTTCATCTAATTCAGCTTCTTTAGAATTTCTTTTATCCCATCGTCTCTTTTCTTCATTTCCATCGTCTTCTTCACCATGGTCTCCATTATTAGCACCATTCGCCGTTTCATCATCCTCCTTTTGCTCTTCTTCTTTCTTTTTTTCCTCTTTTGGATTAGATTTTTTTCCAGATTCACTTTTTTCACCACCAGCATCAACTTGTTCACTCTCAACAACAACAATACCCTCATAATTAATCAAATTCAAACTATTTTTGTCCAAATAACACAACTTTTCATCAGCATTAAACAAATAAACACTTAAATCATTCAAAAATGAGCTGACAACTAGAGACATCAATTTTGATTTAATTAATTCGAAATTAAGGTTTAAAGAATCATTTTTTTTATTAAAGTGAATGAGCTTGGGTCCTAAGGAATTGTTTATATTTAATATTCTAGAATCGATCTTCATTTTTAAATAACAAATGGAGGAAAAAATTTAAAGCAAAATTTCTCTCTGAGAAGTAGAAAAAAAAACAAAACATTATTTCGTTTGGTTTAAATACACTACATTTTAAAATAAAGGAGAAATTTTCTAAATTTAGATTTTTTTAAAAATTCTAATTTTAGGTTTAAATTTATTTAACGGGTTTAACCAAAATTTTCCAAAGATTTCAACAAAAAAAAAATACTACTATTAAAATTTATCTATCTATTAAACAATCACTAAATTATAATTTTTCACGTAATATTAAATTTTAAAAAACTCATGAATGAATGAAAAAGAAGTCTAATTTTACCCACAACTGACCAGTTGTGTATCTTGAATATAAATTATACTACTATCGATATAGTTACGATATATACAGTGCTGCTATGATACGATGAATTCACCATATTTTACGTAAATTATCGGTAATTCCTTAATTTGGACTTAACTGTATTCCTTAATTTGCTCTTAATTAGTTTTTAAAAGTTTTTAGAAAATTTTATAAAATTTAATAAATTTGAAAAATATATATTATTGAAAACCATTTTAATTACAGTACAAATTAAAACTAATTTGTACGATTGTTTTCCTTTCTTTCCCCGACACTTCCTCTTCTTTTCTTTTCCTTTCTCAGGTCAGCAAAAGTTTCAAAATAAATACGTTATAAAATGTTAGTTTTTATTGAATGTTTTCTTCAGAGGAAGAGGAATAGAAGAGCTGAAGAAGAGTCGAGGAATAAAATGCGTACAAGTTAGTTTTAATTTATAATTCTTTAAATACTCATAGTATTGA
Source organism: Brachionus calyciflorus (assembly GCA_002922825.1). Classification (NCBI taxonomy): domain Eukaryota; kingdom Metazoa; phylum Rotifera; class Eurotatoria; order Ploima; family Brachionidae; genus Brachionus; species Brachionus calyciflorus. The sequence goes on from NTPY01000370.1 coordinate 338,872, forward strand.
TGATCGATCGCCGATCGGCTAAAAATTGATTGATTTTTTGCTAATAAAGATTGTAATAATTTTTATTTCTAATTGCTGTCAAAATCCATAAATAGAAAAATAATTTAAAACGAGCCCTTTTCTCCGAATTTATAGCAAAAAATAAATCAAATGCCGATAAGCGATCACCAATCACTAACTCATAGTAAAAACAAGTATAAATGCTGAAAAGTGAATTTGACTTAAACCCGAGATTTTTTACACCTTCAACGCAGTTAATTTTCAATTAAAGTTAAATCGAAAATTTTCAAATGAACGTCTTTAAAATAAATTTGACCAAAAACTTATTAAACAAAAATTCAAAAACTTTATTAAAAAATTAACGTTAAATTAAAAAATTTACAAAGATAAACGAAGAATTTTTTTATTATTTTAATCAATAAACCCTTTTATTTTTTAAATTAAACTTTTAACAATTAAAATTAGAACAAATTTAAATTAAATGAAATTGAACTTAGAAAGAGAAATTGAACATAAATTATAAAGAAAAATTTTTTGTAGTTCAGAAATCAATAAACTAAGCTTGACGTTCAATATTAGGATCGATTTTTTCCAAAGGAATTTTCGATTTACTAGCACTTTTTTCAACTGTTATTTTTCTTGAAATTGGACTTGATCTTTTTTGAATAGGACTTTCTTTACTCTTTTTATCTCCGGATTTTATAGATTCTTGTTGTCTTGATGTTTGACTTTTTTGCTTTTCAACTTTGGGAGCACGTGGTGTTTGTTTTATTGATTTTCTTTTCGGAGTTTCCTCTACTTCAGACTCAGTTTCACTTGGTGGTAATTCGCGTCTACTACTACCACCTCTTCTACCGATCTCAGACAAAAACTTGTGAATTATTTTTCTCTCTTTTTTGGGGAAACTGTCAATTAGACTACCGGGTTCAGAACTAGGCCGACCTTGACCAATAACAAGATAATATTTTCTAATTATTTTCTTCTCATATGGGTTTCTCCTTTTGAATTCAGGTGATTCAGACCGACGTCTTTGTCTCATACGTTCTTCATGCTCACTTTCCGATTCGCTTGATTCGATTTCAGTTCTTCTACGCCTTCCTTTTTGACCTATTTGATGTAAAAAATCGTGAATTATATCTTGTTCATGTCTGGGAAATGATTTTATAATATAGCCTCTTTGGTAACGTCGACCTTGATGACTTTGATGTCCTATTTTTTGATAATATCGATGAAGTATTTCTTTTTCATCATCGCTTCGTTGAGACATTTCTTCAGATTCTTGGCGTCGCCTACGACGGCTTGTTCTTGGCTCATAATCATAATCTCCATCGCTAGAATCTGACTCGTCATAATACTGTCTATATTTTTTCTTTAGTCTTTCATCCTCATCTTCACTTTCAGAATATTCATCAGTCTCAGTCTCGGCGTCTCGGTACAATTTTCTTTTATCTTTCCTCTCGTTACTTTCATCATCATCATCATCATTGTCCTCCTCATCCTCAGCACCACCACCAATTTCATTATCTTGGTTTTCATCTTTTTTTTCTTTATCTTTTTTCACTGATTCTTCTTGTTTTTTAGATGTTGGATTTTTTTTAGAATCATCAGTTCCATCAACAGCTTCATCTAAATCACATTGATCACGATTACATAGAAAATATTTAGATTTTTTTTTATACAAACAAGCTCCAAATTGGTCTAAAAAATCCACCAAATAATCAAATTTAAACTGAGACTCTATTGATTTAAATTGGTTTTTTATTTTAGGCTTTTTAAATAGTTTTGGTGATGTATGGTCGAATTTTTCGATATTCATTTTTTCTCAAGTTGAAAAGCAAATAAGTTATAGAAATTTAATTTTTTCAGCTTTTAAATAATTTTCTAATAAAAGGATTAAATATTTTACAATTGTAAAACTATTTTTAGAAATTTTTATTTTTAGAGGTTGTGATTTGGATTTTCCCTAAAATCGAATTTTCTAGCAAAAATTAAAAAAAAAATTTATTTTATTAATTTAAATAATGTTATTTTCTTTTTAAATAGTTTTGGTAAAAGAACTACTATGAGATGAAGTTGTCATTTGTTGATAATATTGATTTAAAATATGAAGTTCATAATCAATTCCAAATAGTGATTCTAAATCTTTTAATTCTTTTTTGAGAACTTTGGCGTGATAGGCTTTTTGACCGATTTCATGTAAAAAACTGTGAATTATTTTTTGTTCATCTGGTGTAAATGAATGAAGAACATCGCCGTGATGTAAAACACCATGGGTCGCTTTAGTGTGACCTATTTTTTGATAGTATCTATGTAATACATCTTGCTCATATGGTGTTCTTTCTAACATTTCAAAAGATTTGCTATGATGCTTTGATCCATGGCTATGCTCTTCCATGCTGCCTTTTCTCTCTATTTCTACTGGAATATTTAGACTCATTGTTTTATTTTTTTAAATTAATTTTTATATTTAATTTACAAAACCATTTTATACCTAAAATATTTGGAATTTATTTAAACTTATTTTTAGCTTCAGATAAAAATAATTTTTTATTTTAGCTGACTTAAATTTAATTTTGAAATTAAAATCTTTTTTAAAAAAATAAAACTAAAATTCTTGGCTCTGTTTAATTAGAACATATATCCAAAAAAAACAAATAGATATCTATTTTTCTGTGAAATATGTAAGAAAGTTTTTTTTTTAACCCAAAAACAGGATTTAAAATGTCCATCAAATTTTGATTATTTTTCTGAATCTTTATAAAATCCTATTAACTTAAAAAAATGAAATAATCTTTAATAATATACCGTATACGGTTATGCATTACTAAAGAAATAAACCTCAGTCTTTTGATTTTTCCACCGGAAAATTTACAATTGACACCACACTGTTAACAAAAAAGGTTAGGGATTAAAATTTACAACCTTAGTATTGACAATTTAAAGGTTGGAAATGTAAAGATAAAAGACCATAACCAACTTTAAGGTTGTCAATACTAAAAAAATAACATGTGTTGGTCTTATAAAAATCGCAATTCTTGATCAATAAAAATTTTTTAAAAAATTAAAAATTCACTTCGAACACACAATTTGTGCGATTTATTTTGATTCGATTCAACCGAAATTCAACCTTAGCAAGCAAATATTATTTAAAATGGAAAATCTGCTATCATAATTTAGCTTTAAATTAAATAAAGACCTTTTGGGAAATTTAACACAAAAGTTTTATAGTTGATGGTTTTTTATAATTTAAAATCCCACCAATTGTGTATTTCAATTACTTTGAAAATATTTTCTTCTAAAATAAAAAATCAAAGGCCTATGTGCTGTTAATGTTGTGTTGGAATCAGATTTTGCGTAAGTGTTCACCTTATTTAAAAATTAGACGATTCATTTTTAATGTATCATTTTTAAAATCATTTTATTCGCCATAAAAAGTTTAATTTAACTAAATTATAGACAATTTTTTTTATTAAGAGGCTTATTTATTTATTTTATTTATTTAAAAAATAGCCGCAAGGCCAGCTGCTTGAAGGTTTAGCGCCCTTCTTTCAGCAAATTAAGAGGTTATCTTTAATTTGTAAATTTAAAATTAAATAGATAATATATTAAAAAAAAATTTATTGATTTCTTTTTAATTTTTGAAATTTTGGCATTAATTCACGTAATTCAACAATACCTTCATCGGCCATATCCTCTAAAAATTTTCTTAAAAATTTACGATTTTTTCTTGTATATTTATTCAAAACTTCGCTTTCTGATTCACTCTCCGATTCACTTTTTTCAACTTTAGCACTTGGTTTATATCGAATTTCACGTAAAAAATTTCTTATAATCTTTTGTTCTCTAGGATTAAATGTATTCAACACATGACCATGTTTACTTGTACCGGATGAAGTACTTATATCATGATAATACCTATGTAAAACATCTTGTTCATAATCACTTTTGTCATTCATCACCGAATGCTTTTTCAATTTAGTCGTTTCAGTCTGATGTCCACCAAAACGAATTTCTCGAAGAAAGCTCCTTATGATTCTTTGTTCATCTGGATCGAATGTTCTTATTATGTCACCATGATGATGAACTCCATGAGTGGCTTTTGAATGACCGACTTTTTGGTAATATCTATGTATTACATCTTGTTCATAATCACTTGATTCAAGGTCTTCACTTGTCGTTTGAACTTGTTTTAATTGCTTAGAACCCTTAGAATGTCTATAACGAACACTTTTCAAAAAATCTCTTATAACATCTTGTTCCTTAGAGCTAAATTTCTTTAGGATATCACCATGATGTTCAACGCCACCAGTGCTTTTTGAATGGCCAACTTTCTGATAATATCTATGTAAAACCTCTTGCGGCCATTCACTCTCCGATTCACTGCTGCTTAATTCTTTACTACTTGATTTTTTTGTAGACATTTTTATCTTTATAAAAAAAATACTTAACAATCTAAAAATTTAAGATTAATATTTATAGTCAAAAAAGTTTTTTATTTTAGATTTTATTTGGGCTAATTTTGGAACAAAATGTGTCTAATTTTAATTTCTAGAATATTTTTAAAAAATTTTATTCAACAGAAAAAAATTAACTTTGTTAAAAATTATTAGAATTAATTTTTTTTTGGGTATTTTAAAAAGCTAATTCTTCAGACTCTTGGTATGATTCCACCTCGGTACCCTCTCTTAGTAAATCATGTAAAAATTTACGAATAATTCTCTCGTGTTTCTTTGGATAACGATTGAAGAATCCTCTATTTCTCACTGGTTTTGTTTCGGAAATTTTAATTGGTATTTCTTCAACTTCACTTTCGGATTCTTCTGCTTGTCTTTTACTTCTCGTTCGTCTACCTTTTGAACCAACTTGATGCAAAAAATCTCTTATTATTTCTCGTTCATTTTCTCTAAATGATTTTAAAATATCATGATGAGGAGAAAATCGAGAAGCGCCAACTTTTTGATAATATCTATGCAAGACATCTTGATCATAATCACTTCTTTGTGACATTTCTTCCGATTTAGGCTCCTCTTCTCTGGCTCTAGTACCTCTAATCTGATGCAAAAAATCTCTAATAATTTTTTGTTCATCAGGATCAAATGTATTGAGTATATCACCTTTGTGAGCAACACCATGCGAAGCTTTTGAATGGCCTATTTTTTGGTAATATCTATGTATAACCTCTTGATCGTGTTCACTACGTTCAGACATTTTTATTTTCTTATAGTTTTAACAAAAAAAGAATTTATTTTTATTCAATTTATAAAGTTTTTGGTGCTATTTATAAATTGTTTAGGAATTCGCCTAAAAGTGGGATTTATTAGATTAAAATAGAAAATTTTAAATAAAAATTTTTGAAAAAAATATTCAATTCAAATAATTCAATTAATTTAATCAAGAAGCGAGAAAAAAAAAAACAGAATTTTTTTTGAAATCGAATTTATTTGAAATTAAAAATAAAATGAAAAAAAAAGTTAATTAAAATCTATTGAGCAAATAAAAAAAAATTTTTTTAAAAAATTATTTTTCTCTTTTCCATGTCTACTTTAAATAAGAACTCGACTAAATTGATTAAATATTTAAAAAAATATTTTTTGAAATTGATTTATTGATGAGATACTTTGTGAACATGTTGAATTAAATCAACAACACGACAACTATAACCAAATTCATTGTCATACCATGAGACTAATTTAACAAATTGATCATTCAATGAAATACCAGCTTTGGCATCAAAAATAGAACTGTGATGATCGCCAATAAAGTCACTTGAGACAACTTCATCTTCAGTATAACCTAAAATGCCTTTGAGTTCATTTTCCGAAGCAGCCTTGACAGCAGCTTTGATTTCATCGTATTTGGCTGGCTTGGCCAAACGTACAGTCAAATCAACAACTGATACATCGGCAGTTGGTACTCTAAAAGCCATACCAGTCAATTTACCATTCAATTCAGGTATGACTTTGCCAACAGCTTTGGCAGCACCAGTCGATGATGGAATTATATTTGTGGCAGCAGTACGACCACCTCTCCAGTCCTTGTTTGATGGACCATCAACTGTTTTTTGTGTGGCTGTGTATGAGTGAACAGTTGTCATTAAGCCTTCAACAATGCCAAATTTCTCATGGATTACTTTAGCCAATGGAGCTAAACAATTGGTTGTACATGAAGCATTGCTTAGAATTTGAATTGATGGATCGTATTTGTGTTCATTGACACCGACAACAAACATTGGTGCATCAGCTGATGGAGCAGTGATTACTACTTTTTTAGCACCACCGGTAACATGAGCTTGACATTTGTCTAGTGTTGTAAATACACCAGTAGCTTCAACTACATATTCAGCACCAGATTGACCCCATGGTATAGCAGTTGGATCTCTCTCAGTAAATACTTTAATATGTTGACCATCGACAACCAATAGACCATTTTCATGGCTTACTTCACCTTTGTATCTACCATGAGTTGAATCATATTTAAACATATAGACCATATAGTCCAATGGGATGAATGGATCGTTAATGGCAACTACTTTGACACCTTTAGCCAAGGCAGCTCTCAATACAATACGGCCAATTCTGCCGAAACCGTTAATACCAATTGAAGCCATTTTATTCTTTAGAATTTTTTTTTTTAATTATATCTAAAATAAAATTTTTTTTTTATTAAATATTAAGCTCAAATTCTTTCTTTCGTTTAAATATAAAAAAAAAACATTGAAAAATTACTATTTATATGATTTGTTTTAGAGAGCTAAAAGAACGCTTTGAATAATAAGCATAAACGCTAAGAATTAATGTTAAAGGAAAGCTTTATTATAAATACAACGCTATCGGAATATTAGAAATTTATTTTTTAATTTTTTTTGTTGTGTAGCTTAACTCATATTGCTTTAAAGCATAAATTTTTTCTTTCTCTTTTTTAATGTCTGGTTTTTTTTTTGTTGTTTTTTGAAATATTTCAAAATAAAATATTCATTTTCGAAGAGAATGAGAGGGAAAAAATTTTTAGATTTCTTTATTTATAATATAAAATTTACATAAATTTCTCCAGGATTCATGTATTATTTCTAATTTAAACTTAGACTAACCCACCCCTTTTAAGCGAAAGAATTGTTCATGATATTACGCAATTACACTAACGCTAGAGTTTTATTATTATACGTAGACCTAGATTGTTGAAGAATTTTTTCCTTTCTTTTTATACCTTTTATAATTAAAATCTATTCAATTATTAATGGTTTAACTGTTTCAAATAAAAACAAAAAAATGGTTAAATCTAATTGAATTTAATTTAAAAAACGAATATTTTTCTTGGCTGATTTAGTACGCACTTATGGTCTTATTTTTATTTTATCAAAAAGAAAATATTTGATATCCTATTGAGATTTGCGAGTTTATAATGATTTCTGACCTTAAAAAAATACTTTGAATCTGGATTTGATTTAGTTATTAGTAAAACCTCTTGAGATTGTATTTAAGAAAACTATGCTGATTTTTTTATTTACATTGTTTTCAAATGGAATAAAAATGTTGAAAGTTTAAACCCATTGAACTTTAATTCGATGAAGGAATTCAGCTAAAATTTTAATAGCATTAAACTAATTTTTTAAATTTAGAAAAAGTTTATTTAATCTAAAAACTGTTTTAACAATAAAAATTGTTTTTGGCATTTTGGCTAGTAAAAAAATGCTAAAACGATAATGATAAACGATTATGACCTACGAAAAAAAAAGTACCGTAAACTTTTGCTTAATACTCTTAGAAATAAGTTTGTATTTTGGGTTAACGCTAAATGGAAAACAATTTTTTGAATTTTTTTAGAGGATATGTCAAATTAACCTTTTTTCAAGTAATAAAGCCCAATGTTGGTATTTTTTCTAGCACAAAATTAAACTTTATTAAAAGAGAATTAATTTCGAAAAGATTTAATAAAAAGTTAAGTTTAGAAGAATTTTAATTGCGATATTGTCGTATATTGATAAATTTATAATGAGCTGGTGATTTTCGATCATCAAGAAAATGATTTTGCCATTTGCTATTGATTTTCAGAAAAAAATCTTTTTCACTGTTTGATTTGAGTAGCTGTAAGGGAGAAATTTTTTTATCATGTTTTATATTGTATAATTTATTTTTGCTAATTTTGTTTTGAATGAAAAGTTATAATTAAAAAAATTCTTTGTTTTTTATTTCTTCGATAAAGGGATGTTAGGATTTTTGATTAGTTTTGTGACCTTTTGAATCACCATTTTATCAATACGGTTGTATCGATTTTAAACTCACGACTTATGACATGCAATCTTTTTTACAAAAAAGATTATCAAGTTGAGTTAATCAAGTTAAAACTTGCGCTACTTAATCTTGGCTATCCTTTCAAATAAGTATCCTTTGAGATCAGCACTAGTGAAAATTTTCCAGTCAAAGAATATATATATTATATGGTTTTGATATTTTTCTATCTCTTTAAAGTAACAGTAATTAAAAACACAAAAAAAATTCAATTCTGATCAATTCAGCCAAACCAGACATAAACAGTTAAAACGAAATTTTCTTAAAGCCGAAAAATTGCTTAAATTAAAATAAATTCATCTCTAATTACAAAACTTAACAATATGCTAAATAATCGAATCGAATTCGAAAACAGATGCCTGCTCTAAAATCCCGGATTTTAGAAAATGATTTTTACGCTCTAAAAAACTTTAATCAAAATGAAACGCATCTTTTTTAAATTAAGTCACATTCCACCTCAACTCAAAATTTCCAAAATTTTTATGATTCCGAAAAAGATAAACCTCCTGATGATTCAAACTCATAGAGAGCCATATCCCTAATTACCTGCATATCGAAACTTCTGGAAAAAATAATCAACCACAAAATTATCAGTTAGTTCAAATGTAGATTTTCCAAAGACATGAACATTTTGCAAAGAAACAAAGTTTTTGCAGACCTATGTTTTCAGGTGTTGCAAATTTGTTACACTTTTTATCAATTTTCAGAATAAGTTTATCAATTTAAGTTCAAAAGTTATAGCAATTTGAATGAATTTAAATTACGAATTGAAATTTACAAATTTTTTCAATCTATCAGCGGATTTTAAATACAGCACTTGCTTATTTTATACAATTACGAATATGATTACTCTCATAATCACAAGCTTTTAATTATATCGATGAAAAAAATTATGGAAAAATTTAATTAAAAATTAAATGAATGGTATGGGATTCTATACATTTCATAGAAATTGTTTTTTTTTCGGCAAGTTAAAATTTATTGTTTTTTATCCTTTTAATTTTTTTTGAAAAAAAAGTTACTGAATGCAAATTGCGTATTTAAAAAAAATCTATAAAAAATTAATAAATATTAATAATTAAACTTAACATTAAATTTTATTAGGTCATGTGATAAAACTTTAGAATATCTTGCAGCATTAACATGCATAATTATTTTTAAATAAAAAATAAAAAAATTAAAATTTGCCATTCTTTTCATAAATTATTTCTCCATATTTTTTATAGAGATTAATTTTTCAAGTATTTTAAAAGATTTTTTTTTTAATTTTTATTTTTTTTAATCGATTTAATAATAAGGAATCTAAAGATTAGTGCTTAGATTATTATTACCACTCAGGTTAAGACGAGGTTAAACTGTTAAATATTTTACATTACTGTAGCATATTTTTTATATCAAATTTTTTTAAAAACTATTCTTCAACTAGCGTTAAAATAGCGTCTAATATTTATAGGCGTTCTACACGTGGGATAGCTTAAGATTGGCTACGCCAGTGATGACAAACTAAAATATGATTGCCAGTTGTTATCACAGACCATTTCGCTCGTCCTCTCCGTCATAGAGAAATAGTATCTGTGATGTCTTTGTTCAACTGTATTTGTTGTTTCAGCCCCATTAATTCCTTAAAAAGATTTAAAAACGACAGCCACATCGCTGTTTTCGGTTGGAGAGGATTTTTTTTTGGTGCATGGTCCAGATATGATAACATTCTCAACTTGGAGGAACGCTACTATATATAAACCTTCCTCAGAGGCGTAAACCCTAACCTGTTCGATAAGGGAATCTTTAATGTTGATCCTATGGATCCTGAAGAAAATGATAAAAAAATAAAAATAAAGTTTCCTATTTATAGAGCTCATTTTGAGCAATATGTTTAATTCCCTGTGTAAGTTCCCAGCAAACACTAAATAATAATTTAAGTACCGCTGATTTTCTGGTGGTACTTTGATTCCAAGGAGCAGTGCTTTGGTGTAACTTCTTTAAGAAGACTAAAGATGGCTTCTGACGCTTCCTTTGTCCTCTAAAAACCCTCTTAGTGCAAATTGTCCTGATTCTAGGACCATCTTTTTCGTTTTTTATTGTCCATCTTCCTTTCTTAAGTTTAGCGAGCAGAAATTTTACTAAAGATTTTTGACCGAGAACATCTCGATGATTAAGTCATCTAAGTTTCCGGAGTTGTATACCCTGTATTTGTAAATGAAAGCTAGGGCCTGGTCGAGAAGCATTTTTTGTATATGAAGGCTAAAGAAAGCCCCTATGGCAGTCTATTGAAAACGAAAAATCTTCCCCAAAAACCTTTGGTAGTGAATTGCCTAGATTTTGAGTTTTTTTTTTAATTCTCATTATCTCCTTTCAAATCATTAGTAACCATTTATAATTAGTATTTATGTTTTTCAAAGCTTTTTTTTGAAAAAGGAGTTCACATTTTTCAACTACGTTTATGTCGGAATTGGCAAAATCTTATTTTTTGGTTTGAGTCATCATTTCTACTAGTAAAGCAGCTAATTTTCTTTTGAGTTCTAAATTCTCTCGTTGTCTCCCTCTATTTTTTCTTTTATTAGTTTTGTGTGATCTTCTTGACAATGAATTTTGCACTTTAATCAATCATTAATTGGAGAAAGATACATTTTACTAATTTAAAAAATTTTTAATTAAAAAAAAAGAATGTTTTAAAATAAATAACAAATATTCTTAGTATAGTCAGAGTTATTGCTCGCATAAAACTAAAATGTACAAAAAACAAAAAAATGAAATGCTTAAATGAAAGTTTTTTACAAGTTTTATTTTTTTTTGTTACTACAAAATGAATCAATTTAATTAAAAAATAATATCATAATTCATCATCCAAGATATGGTATAAATCTTCTTTCATGTACTTGATCAAATAATAGTATTTTTACTTGCAAGAATTGTCAAAACTAAAATAATTATTAATTTACAATTCATTTAGTTAAATAAATTATCTATTTATCATTTTTACTAATATTTTAACACTTAAAATACCGGCTGGTTTTTCAAACCCGATTGCAAAAAATTTGAACGCAAATAAATTAGATTTCTTTGTATTAAGGCTTATTTAAAAGCCATAGCGTATTTCCTTGCAATTATACCTTTTCTTTAAAAATTATACCAAAATACCTTTCTTTGTTTTTTCGTGAGTTCTTTATCCCTTGTCTTTAATGATTTATATTTCAAGTTATTATAATCAAAGACACTCTTAATCTAAAAGGCTAGCGGAAATATTGTGCAATCTCTAAATTAGCTAGAAGTCACTCTGAATAAACTCTATTGAAGCCATAAAAATCCGATTTATTTGATCATTAAATTAAGTTGATTTTAGGATTTTCCGTAAAAAGATTTTAGGGTCCACTTTACTCAAACAGCTTATTAATTAAAAAAATTAAATTTTCTTTATTTATCTTTTTTTTTTCTACTCACGACCGAGTTCTTAGTAGCAAACTCCAAAAAGAAATAAAATAAATAAAACTGAGGCTTTGTTATAAGTTAAATATTTTTTCAAAATTGCAAGATATCGAGAAAACTATGATCATTTTAGATATGATATTGCAATTACTGCAAAAATGTAAAAAAGCCACATATTAAAAAAAAATTATTATTTTAACACTGAATTTATAATTAGATAACACTTTAATTGACAAAAGATACGCAAAAAATTACAAGTAGGAGGTGAAATTAAGTAGTGAAAAATGCTATATAGGCAATAATCCAAAAAAACAAAAACAGAAATTGAATTTATTATTAATTAATTTTAAAGTAAGTTTTAGGTTATTATGGCAATGTCGTTTTTTTCACTTTTTTGAAACACCTCCCTTTCATAATTTTTACCGGATCTTTTATAGTTTTAAGTGAAAATAATTATAGGTGCAATGTGAAAAAAAAATTTTAATAATAATTTGCCGCAAAAAATTATGGATTGGATTATGAATTAGACCTAAATACAAAAAAAATAATTGCTCAATTAAAGGCACAGGAAGTTTATTACTGTTTTACTATTGCCTTTTTGTCTTATTAGTTTAGAAATACAATTTAGACAAATTTTTTTTAAGCGGTTGTACAAATTTATGTACAAAGTGTTCAAAAAAGAAAAATTATTGGTTTCTCATATTTTCGACCTTTAACACTAATTTGAAATCGGAAAATTATTCAATCGTGTAAACATAAATTTAAAAAATTTTTATTTTTACTATTATATCTAATTTTCGGAAACTTATTTGGACACCTTGGCTCTGCAGTATTTGAACATTTCGTTCACACCTACCGGAGTTTCAATATTTTCACATTCTTTGATAAAACTTTTTCACATTCTTTGATTCTTTACTTAGGATTAACCTGGTGTTAATCCTAAGAAATTAGGTTGTTAATGAAATTAGAAACTTTGAAAATACTTTTGCAGAAAAAAATGTTTGACTTGCCAAACCTAATTCTCAAACAGTAACTCTAAAAACTTCAACTTTAATTAAAAACCTTCTTAAATTTACTCAAAATGATAGTAAATTTCAAATTCTCCATCTCAATATTAATCCGATTTTAAATCACTTATATGAAGTTCATGAAATTTTAAAAAAGAAAATATTTGGTATTGTTTGTTTTAGTGAAACTAAATTGGACGACTCTATACTAAATTCATTCTATAAAAATGACTTTTATTTTAAATTGAGATTAGATCGATCTAGGCATGGTGGCGGTCTAATAGTGTCATGAAGTCAATCTTACTTGACAAAATGGAACTCATTTATTTTCAGATACAGTCAAAAAGGAATAAACTCAATTTTGTTTACTCGTATCGAGCACCGAATTTGAAAGAACAGGTATTTCTAGATAAACTTGATGATTTTTTCATATTTTAAATTTAAATGATCCTTTGTTGATTGTTGGTGATTTCAATATGAATTTTGATTCAAATAATATCAACTCAAATGTTAGAGAATTCAGCTGTAACAATAACGTCAACTATGTTCAAAAATCAACAAGAATCGCAAAATAATTTTTTAAAAAAACTATCAGTTATAAGTGTTCATCAACCTTGATTGACTTGTTTTTACATAATTTCGATTTAATTGATCAAACCGACGTAATCGATTGTCCGTTCAGTGACCATCATCTTGTTGTTGAAAAACTATTAATTAAAAAATCATCAAATACTATTAATAAACTAAAATGTAGAAATCTCTCAGCAGCAAATATGGCTAAAATTATCCAGGCCATAGATAATACTGACTTTAAAACTATTGGTATGACGAAGAACTCCTTCGGCTACGGCATTTAATAAACTTAAACTATAAAAGATCGGTTCGTACTGGTTTGCCTGAGGATAAAGAAATGTAGGATTTTTACAATAAGCTGTTTAATGACTATAATGATGAAAAATTAATCGATTATTTTAAAGACAAATCAGTGAATGATTTTAGAAGTTCAAAAATTTTGGGAATATTAATCATCTAGAATAAACATTAAATCTGACAAAACATCATCTAATCCAATTAGCCCAGTAAGGTTTGATGGGAAAATGACTGAAAATAAAGATGAGCTTTGTAATGTGTTCAATCGATTTTTTTACAATTTCTTCGTCCTCAAAATCGACTTTCCAGGAGTGCTCAGACTTAATTGATAAAAATCTTGTAGATAATGAGCTCAAAGACACATTCGAATTTAATTTTACCTCAGCAAATGTGTTAAATGAGTTGTTAGCTTCATTACCATCATCAAGTGCACCTGGAATTTGTGGTTTACCAACGAAAATTATTAGATCATCCTCTGTAAAGTAAAAAACAGTTATTGCTTACTTATTTAATTACTCGATAATGTCGTGTACTATTCCTTATTATTGGAAAACTGCGATTGTTTTACCTCTATACAAGAAAAAGGGTTCAAATGATGATTTAAAAAATTATCGAACAATCTCTATACTTCCATCCATATCCAAATTATTTGAAAAGCTTATTCATAAGCAAATTCTTACTTACTTAAATGGGAATAATCTTATTACAAATGATCAACATGGATTTCTTACCACAGCTGTGAATGTGCCTTGCATGAAGTTATTACTGAGATAAACCAAATAAAAAGGTAGCGTTTAATTGGTTTCTTACTATTCATTGATTTTAAAAAAGCCTTCGACTCGATAGACATTCGATTACTTTTAATGAAATTAAAAAAATATGGCTTCTCAGACAGGGCTCCAAAGCTTATAAAAAACTAATTTGAAAATCGCTCTCAAATTGTACAAATAGATGACTGCTTTTCAGAGCCATTGCCTATTAATCAAGGCGTCTCCCAAGGAAGTGTACTAGGCCCTCTACTTTTTCTATTTTTCATAAACGATTAAGTTAAATATATTAAGAATTTTAGAGTCAAATTATTTGCTGAAACATATAAATAATTAATTTAATTAACAAGCGTTTTTTCTCTTTGACATTAGTCTAAATTTTTTACAAGTTTAACGTAAGAGGTAAAAACGTTTCAGCATCATAACCACTAAATTATTTACGTATCCGAAACCAAATAACATAAAATCGTAACCGACTCAATTAAACAGTCCGGAATAAAACAATATCTCTATATTTTTCTTGAGACCGTGTCGCAACTTCGAAAAATTAATTATAGAAAATTATTATAGAAAAAGTCAAAAATTTATATAGAAAAACTTTTTATAGAAAAATAAAATAGAAAAATTTTTGTTCGAAAATCATTATAGAAAAAATGTAATTTTTATACTATTAAAATTATTTCTATTTTGATTAAATAATTTAAAAAATATTTTTGCTTATTGAAAACCTTTTTTAGAAGCGTTCCTTAAACCAGCTTTATTTTTAGACGAACGGAAATCAGAGAAGTATTTTATTTTATAATTTTTAAATAGGCCACTCTATTAGGAATGTCATAATAAGATATCAAATTCATTTTTCTTGAGTTTAATTTTGTCTTTTAAAGAAGAGATATTTTTTTTTATAAACTTTTCCAGCAATTAAAATTATTTACTAGAAAATATATGGTATATATCTTCCATGATCTTTTGTAATCAATATATTTTCGAATTTTTTTTCAATGTAACTTTCTATAATTTTTTTCTATTTAAATTTTCTATAATTTTTTGTTTATTTTCTATTTAAATTTTTTCGGCGATTTATTATTTTTTCACTTATTTTTCTAATTTAATCACTAAAATTACTTAATAAAATCTAATTTTTCTTAATTTTCCCAACAAATATTATTTCACTTAAATTTACTAATGCGTTCTAGAATTTCGAATAAATCCCTAAAATTTCTTTTTTTTTTACATTAGGTGACCAACAAAATCTAGGTTATTATAATTTTTGGCTATTAAAGAGAAGGTCCCATAATTTTTTTAAATAATTTTGGTTGTTCCTTATAACCAAAAGGAGGTTATTGGTTTTGATTAAAAACCCGGGTTCAAATTATTGTCTCGATAAATAAAAATTTTATTGTACAATATTCTTAGTTGAATTGAAATTTACTGTACAGAGCTCAAAATAGAAACTAACATTAAAATTTTAAGATCTTATAAAACTGATTCGTAGGGTGTTTCTGACGCGAAAATTTTTTTTTATGTAACAAAGGTAAAAAGTTAGGAGATTATTCTTTTTTTACGAAAAATAAATCATGAAAGTGAAAAATTTAAAATTTTACTTTCAAAGCTTAAGAAAATTGTACAACGGGAATTTTTAGAAAAAACATTATTGTATAAAATAATAATAATTTTTCCTTTATTCATCTTTATGCTTTTAAAACTTAAAGAATTTTTTCTGATGCCATAAGATGTTAATAAAAAGAAAAGAAGCTACGTGTTATAAAAAATAAGAAAATATTTTAGGAGACGATAAAAGAAAGTAATAACTATTTACCCTAACACGTAACAAATTTACAACAGACAATTTTAGACAATTTTGAAATTAATAATTAAAAAAATATGTAAAAAGAAAAAATATTAAAAGTATAACTTTTATTTTAAACTAAAATAATATGTAGAAAAAAGAGTTCAAAATAATAAAAATACGATATGATTAATAAAATGGTAAAAAATAACAATTTAACCGAAAATAAAAAACCACTCAATCGAATTATTATTGTGATTAAAATTGGACTTCAATTAAATTCGAATTCAATTTTAATTTAATTTTTTTTGTAATTTGTTTTTTTAATTTTATTATATTTGATTTGAAGTTAAAACGTTTAGAATTCATCGAGGACGATGAAAGCTTAAAGGGGGGGGGGGGGCATGTTAATTTTTACCCCCTAAAAAAATTCGACTTTTTAGGTTTTCATATATATAGATTACGATTTCAATGTCAAAAACCAAATCTGAAAATTCAGTAGACGTTTTGCTTTTTCTGTATTTAAGAATAAACGAGTTTTTCTCAAAAAATGAAAAAACTATACACCGGATTTTTGTATCTTTTTAGGTATTTTTTACATGGTGTTTTAAAAATTTAGGTAATTTGTATTAAAAAGCGATTTTGCGAGTAAAGTAAATAAAAGGCACACTTTCTAATTTTTTTATTTTAGGTAACTAAATGTGCTAATTTTAATTTTCTAGAATAATTGGTGGTGTTACATAGGTAGCTTTGAAATACACCACTGTGTTTTTAAAAAAAAAGTGTATTTTGGCGAAAAAAGTATAAATTTACAAATATTGTAAAATAAAAAGTTTGTTTTTGAAAAATTTATGAAAAAACGAACATTTTGGTATATTTATGGTCATTTAGGCATGTCTCTTTGTGAAAATACACCATTGTATTTTTTTCAAAAAAAAGGGGGTGTCTGTTTTTCAGGTATCCTTAAGTTACGACTATCAAAACATATAATATACGATAAAAAATCTTTGACTGGGTAATTAAGCTCCCTATAAGAAAAAAAAGTTCTAATGAAGAAAAATTTTCTTAGATGCATGATGTGCCATCCAATAAGATTGCTTAAAGCTACATTTCATTGTAAAATTTTTTTTAAATTGATAAATGTAACATTTTTCAAAAACAATTGGCAAGATTTTTTTCATGTTAATTTTTTCTAAAAAAATTGCGTAATAAAATTTTATATTTTTATGTATTTTTACTAACTTTTTGTTTTTTTCTTTCTATTTTTCTTTTGTTTTTGAGTATATGAGACTCGATTCAATTTCTTAAATAAATAAATGAATTATAAAAAAATTTAAGTACCGTAAACTCGTCCAAACAACCCCGGGATTTTAAATCGTAAATTCGGTTTTATCCAATTTTCTGATTGGCTGAAAAAAAAATTGACCAATCAGAAAATTGGATAAAACCGAATTTACGATTTTAAACCCCGGGGTCGAACATGCGAGTTTACGGTACGCAATAAAAAAAATTTGAAAATGCAAAATAGAATAAAAATCTTGCCAAATGTTTTTCGGTGTTTAATGCGAGATAATAAGTTGGACATTTAGAGTTTATGCGTCGGAAGAAATAGCAAAGAATTATAGTATTTATTCCTCAAATTATCTTAATTCATTTACTTATTACGTGTGAAATTAAGGACAATTGCAATGAAATTAAGGGCATTTCAGTAAATTTACGAAAAATTACCAAAGTGAAAAATTTTGAAATTACCATAAAGGATATCCCGCGGCAAAATAAAATCTTTCAAAGATCATTTTTTCTATATGTTTTATATCTCATTTTAAAGCTCATCTTTTTCACAATCTACAAATGTGAATTTTATTAAAATTTTCAAAATTTTCCGCCATATTAATTTTTTTTCTAAAGCATACAGCATTCAAAAGAGGAATGTATAACGTAATTTTCTGCAAGGATCCTTGAGATATTTATTACTAAGTTTAGATATTCAAATTTAAAAAATGCACATTTACGCTTTTTTCAAAGGACATTGCCGTTTCTTTTGAGATTTACGCCTTAGATGTTACCCCCTAATTACAAAGACAAAAATTTGGAAAAATTTTTATTTTCTGGAGTTATTTTTATTTTCAAAATATCTTTTTTGAAATATGGGGTAAAGATAATTTTTTAACAGTTTTAGGAAGATAACTTATTATTTACAGAAAATCTTTATTTTTTTTAACTTATAATTAAAGAAAAATCATTTTTTATAAGGAGCTGGATTATTTTGGTTTTCAGATGAAAAAGAAATCGATCGCTTAATAGTTGAATCCATTAATTCTGAATCACTAGGAGTATCATTTTCACTTATATTATCATCATCTGACTTATTTTGGCATTTCATCATATATCTTTTGATTTTATATCCGGGTTTTGGAATATTTTCTTGATCGAACCTTCCAATTCCCATAAAATATATAACTGACGCTATATGGCTACAACTTCCCTTTTTTTCTTTTTCCTACTTTACAGCTACAAATCCAAGAAATATCGGATATTTTCCCTAAATTTTCAGTTTTAGACCATGTATTTAAACTAGAATTTAATTTTTTTATTTAAAATATTATTTTTTGCAGTTTAAATTCGATTTAAACTCCGCAACAAAAGTATTTAGAAAAAAAATTCAAGATAGATTCATGTGAAAAAAGCAGGTTTTTACAACTGGGGTTAAATACGTGAGTTTACGGTAGTTATTGCGTATTTATGGTAGTCATTGAATATTTTTTTCTACTAGAAAATTTTTTTGAGAGAGACTAGCTAAAAAAATCTATCCTCTGAAAGTTATAACTATTGTTTAAACAGTTTGAATAAAATTTAAAACAAAAGACCATATTAAATGAATATACATTGAATATTGTTATGTAGATACTTCTCTCACAAAAAAAATCTTAGTTAGGAGATAAAGCAATAAAATCCCTATAAATTGATATATTATAGACTATTTTTGGAAAATTTTAGAATCTCTAAGAGATAGACGAAATTTCAATAGAGATACGGCACGGTCCTTTGCGCACTACACTCTAAAAAGAAGACAAACGATCGATTTTTAAGAATTATTTTATATATCATTTTATTTAGAATTAGAAGTTCTTTATCAAAAATTCAGCTTGTAGCTGTTATCCGTTAAAAAACCAACAAAAAATCTAGCCTATTTGAATTGATTTTAAGTCCATAAAATATTATAGAAAAAAATTGTTATCATGAAAAACTAAAGCCGTCTACAAATATTGATTGATGAACAAAATAGTTTTAATATTTATTTTTTTGAATAAAAAATTATTCTTTAAATTTAACATAGCGTCAGTACTTATGATAATATAATTTAGATTCTATTTTGGCTTTGAATTCTTTTGAAAATAAGGCTCTCTTTATAAAAAATTACCCTCCAAAAAACATTTAGTTTGATTATTAAGAATTAATGAACTAATTTTTAATTTAACTGTAATTATTTCGAATAATTTATTAGAAACTTTTCTGGGTATAAAAGAAGAAAAAAATTTCAGATAAAAATTAAAATAAAAAAATTTGTTTAGGTTTTGCAAAATTCTAGAAAAAAAAACAATTTTAATAATAAAAATGGCTTCAATTGGTATTAACGGTTTCGGCAGAATTGGTCGTATTGTATTGAGAGCTGCCTTGGCTAAAGGTGTCAAAGTAGTTGCCATTAACGATCCATTCATCCCATTGGACTATATGGTCTATATGTTTAAATATGATTCAACTCATGGTAGATACAAAGGTGAAGTAAGCCATGAAAATGGTCTATTGGTTGTCGATGGTCAACATATTAAAGTATTTACTGAGAGAGATCCAACTGCTATACCATGGGGTCAATCTGGTGCTGAATATGTAGTTGAAGCTACTGGTGTATTTACAACACTAGACAAATGTCAAGCTCATGTTACCGGTGGTGCTAAAAAAGTAGTAATCACTGCTCCATCAGCTGATGCACCAATGTTTGTTGTCGGTGTCAATGAACACAAATACGATCCATCAATTCAAATTCTAAGCAATGCTTCATGTACAACCAATTGTTTAGCTCCATTGGCTAAAGTAATCCATGAGAAATTTGGCATTGTTGAAGGCTTAATGACAACTGTTCACTCATACACAGCCACACAAAAAACAGTTGATGGTCCATCAAACAAGGACTGGAGAGGTGGTCGTACTGCTGCCACAAATATAATTCCATCATCGACTGGTGCTGCCAAAGCTGTTGGCAAAGTCATACCTGAATTGAATGGTAAATTGACTGGTATGGCTTTTAGAGTACCAACTGCCGATGTATCAGTTGTTGATTTGACTGTACGTTTGGCCAAGCCAGCCAAATACGATGAAATCAAAGCTGCTGTCAAGGCTGCTTCGGAAAATGAACTCAAAGGCATTTTAGGTTATACTGAAGATGAAGTTGTCTCAAGTGACTTTATTGGCGATCATCACAGTTCTATTTTTGATGCCAAAGCTGGTATTTCATTGAATGATCAATTTGTTAAATTAGTCTCATGGTATGACAATGAATTTGGTTATAGTTGTCGTGTTGTTGATTTAATTCAACATGTTCACAAAGTATCTCATCAATAAACTTTTTGAAATACAGTTTAAATGATTAATTTTAAATTAGAATTTTTTAAAAATTGTATCCCATTTTTATTTATTTGACCTACTCTAGAACTGTTAGACAGTCTATTGCTCAATATAGAATTGATTTTTTAGTGAAATAAAATTATTATTTTTAATTATTTAAAACTTAGTTTAATAATTAATAAATTTTTGTTTCTAATCAATTGTTTTTTTTACTCAATCTAAAAAGATATCAAGTCAATTTTTTAACACTAAAAGGCCTCGCGGAGTATTTCGACCCGTTTTTGTACTTTAATGCTGTCTATTTGTCAAAAAAAAATTGTTCGAATCCAATCTTTTCAAAGTTTATCAAAAATTAGGAAACCTTTTTGAAAAATATGAATTTGATCATTTATACAAACTATTTTTCCGGAAGACAAATTTTTTTTTTAATGGGCCAAATGTTTTTTTTTGAACCCGGTGTTTTATTTTAACCATTTTGATTGTAAAAATTCCAAGCTTTAGAACAAATGATACTTACAGTGGTTGTAATATACATGTAACGTCAACCGTAACTTTTGACCGTAACCGTAACCAATGTTAATTCTACTTAATTTTCAATTTTAAGATGTTTGAGCTATGGTTACGGTTACGATCAAAAGTTACGGTTGACGTTTGACGTTACATGTATATTACAACCTCTGCAAAACTTGAAAATTTAAGTTTTACTTCTACTAAAGCGTAATTTTTCCTATAAATGCTCATGATTCAAATTACTGACTAGGGTTCTAACACAATACTAACGGTAATGGGAGGACTCAAATTTTGATATAATGACCAAAAATGAAAATAATTAAGTAAAACTAACCTTGAAAAAATGTGATGAGTATTTTAATGAAAAATGAACCAATTATTTATTTGTTTTCAAACAAACTTATTTTTTAAATCCGTTCAATGACGTAAATATTGAGGAAAAGTTAACAAAAATAGCTTTTAAGGTTTAATGATAACCTAAATAAGTGAAAATAATTTATTTAAAAAAAAATAGTCATTTAACTGTACAAAAGATTGAAGGGACGAAAAAAACCTGTTTGGATCTTAAAGGTGTAAAAAAAATGGGGCTTCTAATGTTAAATTCGATTATAAATATTTTAAAAAATAAAAAACTTTAATTTCAATCAATTTGATTTGAATACGAAATAACGAAACTAGTAAAATAAATTTTAATTAAATTATCAGCCTTTTGTCCGTGTCCGAAAAACAATAATAAGATAAAAATTTATTTTAAATAATAAAGGATTTTATAAATTTTTGGTAATAATCTTTGGTTTGAATACTTTGACTATTAAAATAAAAGCAAATATCATCAAATTCCATCAATAAATGGGTGCTTTAATTTCAATTTCGGAAATTAAATTATATTTAATAAAAAAAAATTAAAAAAAATTATTTTAATATTTTCTTTATTTTATTTTAAATAAATAAAATAGAAGTCTAAAAACTTAAAATAACTTGTACTAGTTAATTACACTCATTTCGAATCAATTTCGATTAGTTAAGATCGAATTGAACAATCGTAAAATTCTATCCTAGATGTACAAATAATTAAAAATGGGTGATTTACAAGAAAAGAATAAAAATTTTCTTAAATAAATGAGATTTAAAATTAAAAAAAAAATAAATAAAACAAATTTTATCATCTAAGAAAAGATCTTATCCATTTACATTAAGTAGGTAAAAATGGCGTAAAAATGAATGCTTGCCGCTAGTGTTACAAATAAATGCCAAATAGCATGTGCAAATGGGATTATACCATCTGATTTAAAAAATAAAACTCCACTCACATAAAGAGCTCCCCCGATAGCCAACTCAGTCAAACCTGATACATCAACCATGTCAATTACAACTATAGACGGACATACTCCAATTAATAAATAAAATATGACCTCCAATAATTTGTACTTTTCATGAAATATTATCTGATATGCTATGCCTAGAAATGCTCCAATCCAAACAATGTAAATCATATAATCGCCAAATGTTGTGTTTGTGCTCCTCAAATGAAGCCATGGTGTATAACTCGATGCAATAAAAACATAAATAGTTGCTCTGTCACAATAATGAAAAAAAGTACGCCATCCAGTCTTACTATTTTTGAAAAATATTTCGATAAAAAAAATTTTTTTTTGTTTTTACTTGAAAATTACTTTAGACAATCAAGCATTGAGCATAAATGAAAAAGAGTACTAACACTGAATAAGAGTATAAGACTTATTCCGTAAATTAAAGTAGACTTGTGTTGAGCGTGTGTTTTGGCATAACTGTTTAATTGATAAGCACCTAGTATACTTGGTATTATCATAAGACCATGAGTGATCACATTTGCGTAGTGTTCAAAAATTGTCGGACTATAAGGACAACATGATTTAGGTCTTGGATTCATCCACTTTGAAGAAATTTTAGTCAATTTTTTATCACTAAAGCAGCAATTTTTGCGTTTTTTCTCAATATTTATACTAACATTTTTGAAGAAATTGCATAAAACAGACATTTTTTTATTCATTAAAAAAAAATTTTTTTATTTAAAAAAAAATCTATTTTGATTCTTTTATTTTTATTTGCCTCTTTTAGTGTTAACTTTATGAAACTATGGAAATTTGATTTTTTTGGTCAAAAAACAAAAAAAATAAATAAATAATTATTTCAATCTATAGAATTCAATTGAAATAAAATTAATATAATAGATCATAATCAGATGAATTAATTTAAATTTTTGTTGCTTGCTAGTATTGAAATAATGTTAATTTTGCTTATTATTATTACCCGAGTTCATATGGAATAAACAACTACAACAAAAAGTTTATCGATTCTTTTTTGAGTCTTTTTTTTTGTTGCTGAAAAATTGTATGAAAAAAAAAGTGGTGCCGTGACCAGTATTCGAAACTGGGTTGTCTCGGCCACAACGAGAAGTACTAACCACTATACTATCACGGCCTGGAGATGCCGGGTATCGATCCCGGTACCTCTCGCATGCTAAGCGAGCGCTCTACCATCTGAGCTACATCCCCTCTTACACAATTATCACTTATTCTAATCTCAAATTATTAAATAGAATAAAAAAAAAAATTTTATTTTAAATTAAAATTTTATTATGATAAAATTGACATGACCAAAAAAAATAATAACAACAACGACAAAAATAAGTAAAATTTTATTAATTAATTCAAAAACGATGAAAAACTTGGCAAGACATTTTCTTGAACTAAATCGCAATCTGTTTTGACTAAAATTGTTTCATCAATGCTATTTGTTGGCTCATATTGACCATCCATAGAATAATCATTTGTTTTAGGCTCATTTGTGTTGTAATATAAATAATTGTTTGTGTATTGTTGATAATTATAAATGTCCATTTGATTTGTTGATGAAGATGACGAAGATGACGAAATTGGTAAAAAGTCATTTTGATTGTAGAGAAAATCAGCTTGATTTGAACCACTAGCTAAGTCTTGATTACATGAAGCACTTGCTAATGGTAGACAAACACCAGGTCCTGAATAATAATTATAATCATAATTAGGTTCGATCATTTGATGACTAGTTGATTGATGAATATTGTAAGGATGATATCGTGTCGACACATTTGTTGAAGAATTTTGCTTTTTCCATTTTTTATCTTTAGAATTTAGAATTCCAGTATTGACATCAAATTTAGGTATACTACATTGCAAGTCTAAATTACGCTTAAAATGATCGAATAGTGAGTGCTTACTATTCGATTGAGGATTGCCAGAATTCATAAAATCAAAAACATATTCAGCATCTCTAATTACATCTACAATTGGTCCAGTATATTTGTAAGCTGGTTTACTAATGTTGACATCATTTGAATGATATTTTTTAATTAGACCTATTCTTGTTAATACATTTGCAATATCATATAAACGTCGAATTTTAGCTAAAAAACATTAAAAATTTTAAATTGTTTAATTCTTTTTTTGTTTTTTTATTTTAATTTACTTTTGAATTTTCCAAGTTCTGTAGTGTCGCTTTTAGTATCGCCTAGGAGAACTCGTGCCGCAAAATTAATACTTACAATTCCATCTTCGGATGTCAAAAAAAGCATTAGAAATTTTTGTGACATAATACCCAAAGATTTTTCTTCTCTTGAAACTAAATAAAAATTATTTTTTAATTTAAAATTAACTAATAATAATTGAAAGTAAAAAAAAAAGAATTACTGCTTATTGTTTGGGTCATGGCATCTCTTACGTCGGTAATTACTTTATTTATTTGAATCGCATATTCGAATCCAATATTTATGGCTTGTTTAGTGTCTTGATACAAGTCGTTTGACTCATGATTTTGTGATTCTAAAAGTGTTTTTGTGTATTCCAAAAAATTGCTTTTTAAAGATAATGTCTTTAATTTGGACAATGTGTGTGGTATTTGAGCAAAGCCATGCCAAATGTATTGATTCTTGCAATAACGAGATAAAATTTCAACACTTTCCAAAACATTGACAATGTCGTAGATACGTCTGCGCTCAACTTCTTTAAAAGCAAATAAAAAAAAATTTAGAACTATATAAATAAAACTAAAAATGTTTGTAATTTACCTAAAAGATCAGCCATTTGGTGAAGTTTAATAATTATGGTCTCATTGGGCTCGACTTTAATGGGGTAGTATGAGAGAAATTTTTGGCAAAGTAGACTTAGGGATTTTTCTCGTCGAGTATTTTGTTTCATTTTTTAATTTTTTGTAAGTTGATAAGTTAAAAAAAAATATATAAATTTTTGCAGCGAAATTTTATCAATTTATAAAGGAGGGAAAAACGAAGAGAGTTAGAGAGAGAGAAAAAAAAAGTTGGTGTCTTTTTAATTAGAATATACTGTAACGTACAAAATTTTTTTTGTTGTTGGTTATGAACTAATTTAGATGACATATCAAGAAACGAATGATTCTAGTTCTATCTTTTCTTCTCGTTCTTTTTTTTTTAAATTGAATTAACCCCTAAATTGATTGATAGTTGATTGAATCAAAGATTGATAAATGACAGTTAGAAATATAGAAATAAATATTTGGTCTAAAATTTTCATGATCAAAATTTATTTTAAGAATAAAAAAAAAATTTAAATTTTAAACGATCTAATATTCCAACAAAAAGTCTTCTAATAGTCTAAATTTGAGCATTTAATAAAACTTAAAAAATAATAATTATTTTCAATTATGTATTCTTTGCCAAGCGGTACTATTTAGATAAATAAGGTCAATTTTTCGGAGCTTAAAGAGAAAAAGAGAAGTGAAAAGTAACATTATATGATGACTCTAAAAAGGGAATCCAACTATATTTTTTTAGTTGGCCTTTACTTGAAAGTATTAAATTAAATTTTTATTCAATCAAGGATTTTTTTAATCCAAATGATTTTCCAAATTACAATTGTTGATTTAAACAGAAATAAAATATTAAACCAAATTCCTTCTTAATCTTTCAACTTGAAATTTACATTCACTTTGAAAAATCAAAATATTAAAAAAATCAGAGTTAAGCCAGTTTAATTCTTATTTCAAATGGCTTGGACATTTATTCAACATCCAGCCAAAAAATATGCGTCTTAAAAAAAACTCGTTTTTTACAGAATATTTTTAAGAGCCCATTGACGCTGTAAATATTTTCTACATTCAACTCTTGCCTCGATAAAGTACCAAGAACATATATGTAGAAAAGTTTCCATCTTTAAAATTTACAGTGTACTTATCTTATTCCAAATTAATTAGAGATAATTTAATTTTTAAGGGATGATTTTATTTTTACAGAAAAAAAAATACTTTTTTTCAATGGTTTTTCATTTTAATTAATTTTAAATTATTAAAAAAATGAACTCAAATTTATAATTAAAATTTTTTTCTTAAATAAAAGATTACTTTGATTTTACTCTGATCTTTTGATCGCTAATCTAAGAGCTAAGTCGAAATTTGAGTTTGCTCTATCTGACTTTAATGACATCGAAATCTTTAACATATTTAATTTTATTTTTAGAACAATTCTAGCAAAATATCCGCTAAAAAAAAATTCTAATGGTTACTTAAAATATAATAATGTTAGAGGTTTCAACGGTATTAAAGCCATTTAGAGCAAACTCAAATTTGTGTGGTGGGAGTTTTCCATTAGTTTTATTTAACTAAAAAAAAAACTAATTTTTAGTCGACTTGACTTAAGCAAAATCCGAGTTAGCTCTTAAAGCACTGGTCAAGAGATTACAGTACAAGTTTTCTTGCATGAAAATATTTTTTATAAAAATTCTATGATCCTTTGAATAAATATAAATCAAATAGGAATATCATTCCATAGTTTGCAAACATCAGCCGCTTTAGACATACAATCCCAAGGTTTTATACTAGTAAAATGAAAAATACGAACATCAATAGTCATTTTCTTAAGATTCCATTCATAGTTTTGTAGGATCCAAACAATTCCATTAAATTTAAAATCAAATTTATACCATTTATCTTTGTAGCAATGATTTAAAAAATTCTGTTCACCATGAGCAAAACTTAAATCTGTTATATTTGTGTCTCTTAAACGCATTAGACGACTAAATTCAGTACTATTTGGCCTAACAGAAAATACACCTGAATTAAATCTATCTCTTGGTTTTCCATCAGCTTCAGTATCTTGAGCTACAGCTATAAAATAATTTATAAAATCAATTTTCTTATAGAATGTAAATAATTCTTTAATATCTCCAATTACTAAGATATCAGTATCCATATATACAATACCTTCATATTCAGTCATGTTAATTGTTATTAATTTAGTGTATGTTTCTTTGTGATGTTTATATAATTTTGAGTCATCGGCTGAGTATATATGCCTAACTGTACATATAAAATCCCATCCTGCTTTTAACAAAAGTTGTTTGCTTTCTTCTTTTAAGCGTTTATTTTCAATTTCAATGACAATTTTATCGAAATTGAGACCCTTGGTATTTTGAATTATTGTTTTTATAGACTTTGCAGCAGATATTACATAATTTGGATTGTCTGCTACAATTAAACTAGTAAGAGCTATTTTATTTACCGAGCTAACATTATTCAAACAAGATTTAATACGATCATTATCAATTGTTTTTTCAAGATTTGAAATAGTCTTAATTGACTTAATTTGATCTATTCTATTTAAAGTCGATGTTTTCTGTAAGCTACATCTGTTAATAAAAAAATACCAACAAGATATAACTGCAAGTGAAATAATTGCAATATGAGTAAATTTAAATATGATTTTCTTCATTCTAAAAAGACAAAAAAACAAATGAACTTGAAAAAATGAATAATGGTAGAAAGATATTCCAAACGTGAAAATAATATTTGATTAAAAAACTTGTTATTCTTTGATTAAAATTTAATAAAATATAAAATATTTAGCTTGTCGAAATTTTATAAAATTTGTAAACACACAACAAGCTTTGGATTCAGTATCCAGTCTTTAATTTCTGCTATTGATAGAGCATAAAAAATTAGTGAATAATTCGCTTTAATTTTTTGGGTACTTTATTTAAGATATACAAAAATGATGAAAGCTGTTTTATTTAAAATGGATATCAGGTAATTTGAAGTCCAAAAAAGAAATTAAATTGTAATGACACAATTTAAATTAAATTTTTTTTTTAAGTCGGCTTTTTTTCTTCGAATTCTATTTTTACAAATTAAAATATTTTCCAATTGAGCAAAAATTTTATGATATTCGTGGACTTTTTTTAAGCACACAAATACTTTAAAAAATTTAGAAAAAAAAAATATAAAAATTCTAACAATTTCAGACTCAATCATTAATAAAATTAATAATTTTTGATAAAAAACATAGTACCTTAAATTTTGATTTGAGGCTACAGTGGCTCTTATATAAATGTAACGTCAACCGTCAACCCTAACTTTTTACCGTAACCATAGCTCCAAACATCTTAAAATTGAAAATTAAGAACTGAAATTTTTAGATGATTTATCACCCCAAAAACTCCAGTTTTCTTTATTTTGTCCAAATTTATTAGTTGAAATCTTTGAATTTATTTAGATATATATACAAAACGGATAATTTAATCTTTTTAAATTAAAAAGGGAAAATTTCAAGCCTTTGGTCAAGTATGAAAAAATCTAAAATATAACTCAGTTAGAAAAACAAATTGCATGGATTAATGAGAGGTTTATATTTTCGAAGCGATTTTTATTAAAATTATGCATAAACAAAATAAAAAAACAAACTAAGGAAGTTTAAAATTTAACCAGATTGGATTGCTAAAAGGAATGTTTTATTTCTAATAAAATAAAAAAAAACTTATGAATGAATCTAAGTACAAGATGTTCTTGAGGCATATTTTTGAAGTTTTTTTTCTAAGAAATATTATTAAAAAGATGACATTTTAAAAAATCATTAAAAATATCGATAAAGATGTATACTTTTTAGCTATTGTAGGAGGAATTCTTCTAAATATTTGCCAAATATTACTTTTTAGAACCGAATTTTTTTGATAAATATATTAGTATTTTTAAGTTGTTATATATAAAAAGATTAGCAAATTAAAATTTGAGCTTATTAAAGTGCTTCCATAAAGCTAAAAAAAAAGAAAAAATTTTATTATGCTTTTTAAAGTTCTAAAAACTTTTGGTTGAATTTCTAAGTCATAACCAGGTAAGCTTAGAAAAATTAAATTCAAATAGTCTTTGTTAAAATGAACAATAATTAATTTTTTCTTAGATTCTTTTTTGGCAACAGTTACCAAAGTTACATAATTACCCAAGTCTTAAAAATATTTAAATAAATGATACTAGGAATATTCGATAAAATAATTTTATAGCCAATCGTTTAATTAAATGTCTTTTAAATAAAGTGATTATTTGATCATTGAAATTATCCATTCAGTCATCAATTTCCGTAAAAATATTATTTTTTAAATGGAAACTTTTTTTTTAATGAAGTCAACAAAAAAAATTTGAAAAGAAATTGAGAAAATTATTGCCTTATTTAATGACTTAAAACAAACTTATACTATCAAGTAAAACTTTTAAAAAAACAAAGTTGTTTACTTTAACGACCAGAGATAACCTTGAATTGGTAAGAGATTTTTTCAAAGTCAATTTAATGTGCCTAAAATCATAATTTAATAAAATTTAATAAAATTTTTTTTCGACGCGTTTCTGTCATTTAATTTTATCGAATTTTTCGGGTCGCAATACTTTTGACTTTTTTAAAAATAAATTTAAAAGGATAGCGAGTATACAAATTTGTTTGCCTTTGCTTTGAAAGCTCATTCGCTTAATAACTTTCGCTTTTCAAAAAAATGCATCTATAGTCAACCAGAGCAAAAAATTCCAGCTGAACTCTGTTTGAAAACTTTTTTCAAATTATTTATGACAAAAATGCGCTCTGTTTGAAACCTGCTTGACTTTTAAGATAGATCCCACCAGGAGCGTAGCGTCATTAAGGCGAACAGGGGCGGTCGACCCTCCAAAATCCAAAATTTTTCTTCAAATATCCCTTTTTTTAAACAAAAAATAAGAAAATAAAAACAAAAAAAATAAAATGGATATTCAACTCATGGATAGACAACTGATGAAAAAATCGTAAGAAAACACTTTTAACCCTTTTTTGATTAGATAATTTGAAATATGTTTAATAATTTTGAACTTTTTTTACCTTTTTATACCGTTGGTCAATTTTATTTTCAACCAATCAAAAAATTGGAAATTACCCGAGTATCCGGGTTTTAGTGCATGCACTTCGCAGCACGGAAATATGGTACCTTTTTTTTTTCCTTAAAAGTTGACCCTTTTACCATTTTTTTTTGTCCTAAAATTTCGATAGCACCATAAATAAATTAAAGAAATTTAACCATAATCCAGCCAAACTATAATTCTTGACGAGCTTACCAAGTCTAGAATTAAGTATTCCGATATCAAATGCAAATTCGGAAAGATAATTTTCTTCTTTAAGAAGACTAAAAACCTATTTAAGGAGTAAAATGAAAGAAAAAAGACTTTATGATATAGCGAACTGTAACATCGAAATCGTAGATATACATCGTATCGAGGAAAATCAAATACTTAAACATTTGCCCTAAAAAAGAATAGACGTTTAAAATTTTTTTAAATTTTTTTTTAAACAAAATAATTTTTGAGTTACTTTTTAAATTTAGATATTAATAATATTTAATTAAAAAATTAAAGCCTTTTTTATTATAATATTTAAATTTTTATTCGTTTTTTGTCTCCCAACCCCCTCCCCTGGGGACCCTTAAAAGCTTTAGCGAGAAGCTTCGAACCCCCAAATGAAAATGTCACGCTACGCCCGTGGATCCCACCCTCCCCCCCTATTTTTGGTCTTTTTGTCATGTTTGCAATGGTTTACCATGTATTTTAGCCTCCATTTGAGGTCTGCTTGAGATCTGCTTGACTTTTTAAATTTTTTTTATCTAATCGAAAAGGGGATATAAAAAAACTAAGTTTACAATGTAATAGATTAAGGGAAATCGGTTCTGTATAATTTCGGGGATAAAAATAAGATGGGATATAATCTAGACGGTACACAATCGAGCTTTGACTGAATAAAGATTTTGAAATTATCAGTTTTGGGAATATTTCTGTGTTAAGAAGTCAACCATTTGTACTAATTTTTTTATTTTCATGGACGAATTTTTTTCTCTGAAAAATCTTTCGAAATTTTGTTGTCGTACCAAGTTTTGCGTATATTTTCGGTACATATCAATATTTTGTATGTCACATAAAGTTAGCATCAAGCTTATTGTTTATTTTAATTGTCTTGTTTTAAAATTTTTTCGTGCCGTTCATTTTTCAAAGAAGGAATCGACATGTTGCAGATTTCTTTCCACCTCTGTCTCATCTTTCAAATTATCTAAAATTTTTAGTCTTTTTAGGTCTGTGTTATTTTTTTAAACCATTTTTTATATTTTTTGGCAAGTTTTTGTTAATCTTAGCTAAATAACATAAATGTTTAATCATGGCCAGCTAATAGCTCAAATTAAACTTTTTGGACAACTGCGACAAGCTGAATTTTTGATATGTTATTCAAATTTTGATCCGGATTCTTTAATGGCCTTTTTTCATTATATGTAAAAATATGTATAAATATTTTCGCACATGGTAGAAATGCGTTTATCACATGACGTTGACATTAGTTTGTATTTTTTTAAGGCTTAAGATAAACAACGTCAAATATAAATAAATTTATTGAAATAATGCGACAAAAGCTTTACCACCACGATATCTAACCAATAGTTTTAAAAAAAATTAATTAAAAAGAATGATTTTAATTATTTTTATTAAAACTTTGAAAACTATTGACGCTTCAAAGCATAAGTTCTTAGAATGTGTTTGATTTTCAATTATCTGTAAAATAATTTTTAAAAAAGCTTGTACACATGATTGTCTAAGTTGATTCATGATTCTTGAAAAATGTCACCGTCTATAAAAATTAAAGAAATTCTTTAAATCAAATAAAAAGTTTAAAATGTTTATTAAAAAGTTTATCATTTTGATTCTAATAATAAATACGATTCGATCCCAAAATTATTTTGGATCTAAAGGATACACTGAATTTAAAACTGGTAATATTAATATTTTAATAAGTATACCTCATGATGGCGGTTTAAAGCCAGTAAGTATTATTGATCGACCAAAAGAAATTAATGACACAATGCCACGTGATTTAAATACAAGACCATTTGCTGAAGAATTAGCTGCAGAATTAAATAGATTGACCTTTAAAACTCCTTTTATGGTATTTAACAATTTACATCGGGTAAAAATGGAGCCTAATGTTCAACCAAACGATTCTTGTTCGAGTCTAAATGTGAATAAAGAATGCGAAACAGCAGTTAATGAATATCATAATTTTATTAGTGGATTCAAAACAAATATGAGTAAAGTCTATAAACAATTACTTATTATTGATATACATGGTAATGCTCATGCTGAAAACTGGACCGAATTGGGCTATATTCTATCAAAATTTGATTTAAATAAACCTGTTTTGGCTAATTTGACTAAATCATCAGTACAAGGATTGAACTCACTTTACAATTATGGCTTAGAGAGGTTGATTCGTGGTAATATATCGCTAGGAGCTTTTATGCAAAAGTTTAGTTATCGTGTTGTTCCGTCTCCATCTATTTTAAGTCCAGGTACAGGTGGATATTTTAATGGTGGATATATAACATTTAAACACAAATCAATTAACACAAATACAATTCAAATGGAATTGGCCTCTTTTATTAGGCGCAATTCGACAACTTCTAGATACCATGCTAAAAATATTGCCAATGCAGTCTATCAATTTTATAACATTCATAAGTTTAAAATTTAATTAATTCAATTTTTTTTTTTAATAAATTATTTTGCATAACTTTTTTTTTGTTTTTATTTTGCTAAACTAAACATTGTAATAATTTTTTTTTAAATTTAGAAAAAACTTTTTAAACTATTGTCGCCTGAGTTTTTAGAAATGTAAATTTTTCTAAAACCTTAAAGATAATTTAAAAATAAAAACTAAAATGACTAATATAAAATGGGCTTAATTTTAATTAAGCATTCAATTTTTGTTGTACTTGCCTTCAAGTTAAATATATTTATAATTACTTGAAGTTACCCGAAGAAATTTTTAGAGAAAAAAATAAAATAAAAATTTTTAAATTTTCTATATATTTATCTAGCTTTTACTATTTAATTTTATTTTTAAGTATTTAAGCAAAAATTTAAGTCTATGTATATTTGAATCAATAAATTAGATTTTAATAAATTAGATTAATCTTCTCTTTGGTTTTTATAATTATATATACTTGTAATTATATTTCTTCGAACAAAATTTTCACATTATAAATTCTTGCTCTATTGAATCCAGGCATAAATTATTCAAAGAAAGAAAGAGAGAATCAAAAAACCAAACACGTACATTTTTTTGTTTTTCACTTTCTCATATATTTAGTAGTTGTTGTTGTTTTTTTATTTTTTTTAAAGCCCTAATTATCAAATAAATTGATATATAATTTTGTTTTTATTTTTGAAATTTTTCTTTCAATAGGGTTCTCACTTGATTTAAATTCAAATGTTAAATATGAAGATATCATTACCAAATTCGATTAACAACAACAAATATTGAAATGACTTGATTATTATTCTATGTATTTTAAAGCAAAAAGTTTGGATTATTATTTTTGCGACAAGAATGACTAATAATCCTTATTATGATTATGATTTGAATAATGATGATGATGATTACGAACCATGTAGCAAAAAATTACTACCTTCTTTATTTGCTTGGTTTCTACTTATCAGTTCGAGCTCTTCTTATTTTACTTTAGTGTAAGTCAAATCTTTGATTTTGTTTGTTTATCAAGTATTAATTATTTAAAAAAAAAGATTTCCTTTATATTTTGATTTAATTGGTCGTTTTGACTTGTTTATCTTGGCTGCTGTTGGACATGGTCTAATTTTTATTTATGTCTTAATTAATTTTTCAATAGCAACATTCATGGACCCTGGACGCCTTCCCAAGAGTAAGAATACAATTTAAAAAATAGAAAAATTTTTATTAGAATATTTTATTTAATTAAAAAAGTTGAAGTATCTGATAATGGTGAAGGAATGAGCAAACCATTAAGTTCAACAAATTATAAAAATGCTCTCATAAATGACATTAATGTTCGAATGAAATGGTGTACCACGTGTCAATTTTATAGGTATTTTTTTGTGATTAAATACACAAAGACTAATTGATATATATTTGTTTAAAATTTAGACCACCACGGAGTTCTCATTGTGCCGTGTGTAACGCTTGTATTGATGTAATATTTATTTTTAAATTAAAAATATAATTTAAATTTCTTTAATTAATTTTTTAAAATTTAAAATAGACAATGGATCATCATTGTCCAGTAAGTTTAAACAACAAAAATAAACTAATCAAAAAATTTATTAATTTTTTTCAAATTAAAGTGGGTTTCAAATTGTATCGGCCGACGAAATTATAAATATTTTTTTTCATTTTTAGTCTCATTAACAATTCACATGCTTCTTATTTTATCTTTATGTATAACATTAGTTCTCTTGAATAAGGAAAATTTGGCCAATATACCAATGGCAGCTGCCATTTTATTAATAATACTTATTTCTGTATTAATTATTCCAATTGGTGGATTAACTGGTTTTCATATTATACTTGTAAGTCGAGGTCGTACCACTAACGAACAAGTAACTGGTAAATTTCGAACTGGTGTCAATCCGTTTGATCAAGGTCTTTTTAAAAACTGTGCCAAAGTACTTTTCTCATCTAATCCGCCAAGTTATATAGAATTTAAGCGAAAGCAAGCTCAACTAAGAGAATATTATCAAACTAAAATTTTATTACAATATTCAAATAATCAAAAAATAAAACATAATGAATTCATGACAAAAAATGGTCAAATCGTAAAAGGTGGTAATTCGGCCAAAATAATTACACCACAACGATACAAGAATCCAAATTTTCAAAAAAATACTAAAACCGAACATAAACGAGTACGTAATTATCAAGTAAACAATCATGAGCATAATGAATTAGAATTAAAATATAATAATCAATTGAATCAACATGTTAACAATTCAAATTATAGTAATAATATAAGTAGATCTCAAAATCATAAGAAAAACAATTATACCAATTACGATAATCATAAGCCACCACAGAGGTATACGCGTAATCATTCTTATACAAATGCAGCCAATCAAAATCTAGTTGAAAATATGAATTTAATACCTCATGATTTTATGTATAACACAAATAACATGGTGCCAAATAACAACAATAGAGATTATTATTCTAATAATAATAATAAAAAACAAAAATATTCGAATGGTCAAATGAGATCCAATGAGAATAAAAAGTTTAGGGAGACAAATGGCGGTGGCGGTGGCGGTGGTGGTGGTTATGAGTATGGAAACGATCGCACTGATTATGATTCATATGAAATAACTGTTTAAAAAATAGATAAAATATAAAAATTTATTGTTATTAGCGAATAATTTTTTAAGTCAGATTTTACAAATTTTCATGTAAATATTAAAAAACTTTTTCTTCAATTGTAATTATATCAAAAGTCACATTTATTTTATTATTATTATGTAAGTTTTAAAAAGTAAATTAATCTTGATTTAATGATAAACAACAATTTAGTTTTGTTTACCCATTTGCCGTAATACGATTTATTTTAAAATAAAATTGGGAAAATTAAATTGAAAATTTGAATTTTTGTGCTTTTTTTTTGTTGTTATTATTTTAATTTTTATTATTAAAAAATAAATTTATTTTCTCATGATTTTTTGTTTGATAAAAAAAATATTATTTTAGATTAACTAAAAAAAATTCTCTTTAATTTAATCCTAAATTAATTTAAATCGATAATTGAAAACATTTAATCGATTTGGTTCATACAGAATCGGAAAAGATTTTGAATGAATTTTCCACCGTACACCTTTTCCCTTTTTTTATTTCTTACTCAATTTTATTTTTCTGTGATTCATTCTGTCAACTGTATGTCACAGATAAGTCAATATGCGATTTGTATGTTCAAGCTTGTTAATGTATTATTCTCGTTAGAAAAGTGATAATTTCTTAGCAAAGAGTTGTTGGTAAACGGGAAAGAGCGATAAAACGCTTGTTTTATGTAACAAATCGAATCATAGGAATAGCTAATGGTGAGAATTTTCAACATTTTGAATCAAAAATGGCTAACATGCAAAATGCCTATAATGGGAACTCTGACTGCCTATGATGCCACAGACAATTAA
>NTPY01000370.1:375875-386667 GCA_002922825.1 Brachionus calyciflorus
CAATATGCGATTTGTATGTTCAAGCTTGTTAATGTATTATTCTCGTTAGAAAAGTGATAATTTCTTAGCAAAGAGTTGTTGGTAAACGGGAAAGAGCGATAAAACGCTTGTTTTATGTAACAAATCGAATCATAGGAACAGCTAATGGTGAGAATTTTCAACATTTTGAATCAAAAATGGCTAAACATGCAAAATGCCTATAATGGAAACTCTGACATGCATGCCACTGACAATTAAAATTGACTGGATTTTTCCCTCTTAACCAATTTCCCTTTCTTTCCTTTAAAGAAATATCTTCTTTAAAAAAATTCTCTCTTTTATTTTTAATCGATTACTAGTCAATCAAAAAATTTATAATTTCCACAACTAGGTATAAAGGAGAGAAGTTGCCTGTGAAAATTTCGAAAAAATTTTTCGAAAAGAAAATCTTTTTTAGACTGAATTTATTAGAGGAAAACTGTCGAATACTTATAGAATCCAAAGCTGATTTTAAAAACTGGTTGATTTTTGATGCTAAATTGAGTAGTAAATAAGATTGTATGTATTCTTCCTTATTTTATAAAATTCTATAAATTAAGATTTATAACTAGAAACCTAAGTGAAAGAAAAAAATCCTATCTTAAACAAAATGTACCTAAATCATATGGGTCTACCTTGATATGTGACCAAGCGTTGGTCATACAATTGGCCACAAATCCAGGGAGACCCAATCATATAATTCAATAAAAAGGAAACTTCTTCAATCTAATGATTTCATTTTTTTATTTATAATTTTTTTGGTCTAAAACTTGGAATTTCATTTATAGAGGATGGAAATTCATTCAGATGCGTATTAAAATATTTTTAGCAAAAATGAAGATTGAAAATTAAAATTTACTTTATTATCTGATCTGTAAACTCACTCTTAACAAAAATACTTTTCTAAACTTCTTGATTTTATCAACATGTTATTTTAATTTTTGGATTTTACTTAAATTATTAATAAATTACATAGACGTTAAAAATTTAAAAATATAAAACTTAACTACACCCTTTCCCATTTAAAGACTGAGAAAATTGATTTT
Source organism: Brachionus calyciflorus (assembly GCA_002922825.1). Classification (NCBI taxonomy): domain Eukaryota; kingdom Metazoa; phylum Rotifera; class Eurotatoria; order Ploima; family Brachionidae; genus Brachionus; species Brachionus calyciflorus. The sequence goes on from NTPY01000370.1 coordinate 376,940, forward strand.
TTTATGACTTTAGAAAGACTTGGCTACCGAATAAAAAAAAACAAAAGTAAATTTAATTTTGAAAAATTGAATTAATTTCAAAATTATTAGCTCTAGATTACTCTTTCAAGTCATCTCTTGAATTCAACACATGTCTAGTAATTTCTTCTCTTTTTTTCCCTATATTTTGAGAATAAAAAATTTAAAAATTTAATTCTTCATTTCAAAGCGCTGTATATATTTTTGCAAAATTTTTTCTTTCTTGTTCAAATGAACCGTTATATTGGTACATAATTTTTAAATAATAAGGATATTTTTTGAATAAAAAAAATGAATAGGGTGCAAAATGATACAAATGAATCACCAAACAAAAACGATTCCAAAACAACAAATTCACAAAATGTCCTTTGTGCCACAAACGACTCAATTAAATTAATAGCTGAATCAATTGGTATTAACAATCTAAGCGAAGAAGCATGTAGAGAACTCGCCAATGATCTCACATTTACCGTTAAATCTTTGCTATTAGTAATATTTCTTGAAAAAAAAATTTAAATTGAAATTTAAATCTATTGCACAATAAAAAAGGATGCTCAAAAATTTAGTAGACGAAGTAGACGTAAAAATCTAAATCCATCTGATATTGATTATGCACTAAAAGTTCGCTCTTTTGAAGTAATTCTTTTTTATGAATTTTAGATTGTTAGTTTTCCATTCGACAAATTATATTTAAAATAAGAGGACCCGAGTCCAATTATTTTCCATATTTATTATCTCTAATATCAAAAAAATATTAAGTTTTATTTTTTTTCTAAAGCCAATTTATGGTTTTAATACGAATGATCCAATACCATTTAGATGTTCGACGATGACTGGTAGTAATGCTAGTGGTCGTTGTGTCTTTTATGTCGATGATCAAATAGTTGATTTAAATGATGTCATAACAACAAATAACTCAACAATTAAACTACCAAATGATTTTGTAATAAATGGTAATGCTTGTTAGAAAAAATCGCTTGAAAATTATTTTTAAATTTAATTTTTGTTTATGTAAAGCTCATTGGTTGGCTATTGAAGGAGTTCAACCATCTGTTCCTGAGAATCCTCAATTAGTTAGTCGTGATACACAGAAAAAAGAAGCTATCGAAGGCACATCGATCAAAACAAAAGATAAAATCAAATTACCAATTCAAAAAAATAATATTGGTGAAAATCTAGTCAAATTGAAAAATCTAGTTCCACATGATTTATCTATGGAACAACAATTCTATTTCAAAGAAATAACTGAAGCATGCGTCGGTTCAGATGAACAAAAACGCACAGAGGCATTAAATAGTCTTAGCATTGATCCAGGTCTACACCAATTATTGCCTAGATTTATTCTATTTATATCTGAAGGTGTTAGATTAAACATAATACAGACCAATATGGCCATACTCATTTATCTTATGCGTATGGCCAAAGCACTCATTGAAAATAAATCAATTTATTTAGAGAAATATGTAAGAAAAATTTGATTTATTTGAATGCATGCAAAACATCTTAATCTTTATAATAATTTAGCTACATGAACTATTACCTTCTATATTTTCATGTTTATTGAGCAAGCAGTTATGCGCTCGACCTGATATTGATAATCATTATGCTTTAAGAGAATTTTCGGCTCTTTTAGTCGGACAAGTTTTAAAGTAAATATTTTTTTTTAAATATTATATTTATTTTATAAATCTTATTTCTTAACAAGGACTTATGGTTCTACATTGACATTTTTGCAATCAAGAATTTTAAATGTTTACTTAGAGGCAATCAAGTCGGAAAAGACGACTTTTTCGACGTTGTTCGGTGCCTTGGTTGGTATAGCCGAATTGGGTGATGATATATTTGAAACCGTAGTGTTTCCAATGGTTAAAGTATTAGGTGAAAAGATAGCCCAAGTTTTAGATGGTCAAATATTGCCTAATGAAAAAATACCAGCCGATAGAGTTAAACAAGAATTAATTGTAATTATATTTAAATAAATGCTAAAAAAATTGTAATTTATGATTTAAATTTTTTTTTAAAGAAAATAATATCTAGGATATTAAAAGCCAAGTCCGTTGAAGTCGATGATTTTGATCAAATAACGAGCAAATTTGGCTCTTATTTAGGTCAATTAATTTTCAATCAAGTAACTAAGTCAAAAGCTCAATCGAAGCCTCCTCAAAACACAAACCGTCAATCTGGTCAAGTCTCGGAAAATCTACAACATTTTCCTCAACAACAACAACAACAACAACCTCAATTACAACAGCAAACACATCAATCTAAAAACGAGCCTGAAGAATCAAATCAAATAAACGATCAAGCTAATATTTCCAAGAGTTCATCGGAGCATTCTGGAGATGGATGGTTTTTTAACTAAAAATATAGAAAATATAAATAAAAATTTATTTTTGTAAATAAATTAATTAATTTCTACCTTATTAAGAATTTAAAAATCTTTTTTATTTAATAAAAATTTAATTTTTGTCAAATCAGGATTTAAAATCTGATTAAAAAAAAAAACTAGAAAAAAAAATCAAAAATAAAAATAATTTTATAAATTTTAGAGAAATGGATACTAGTGAAAAATTGTTAACAGCAGCTTCAAGTGTTGGCCTTTTGATGGAGTTAAAATGTAATTGATTTCTATTTAAAATAAATAAATAATCTTTTTTAAAATATTTTTCTGCTCGGTTTTTAAGCTCAATTGAGAAATGGCTCTGGTCTTAAAGACTTGAAGCTATGGCCTGGTATTAAATTAACATTTTTCTCAAGTGTTATTCTTTGCATGTTTGTTAAATGGCTTAAAAAAAGAAAAATAACGATAGTGAGTTTAAACAATTAAATTTTTCAAAATAAAAATTTGATTAATTTTTTTTTATTTTAATTTTAAAGCCAAGAGAAGATTTAATTCTAATGGAAAATGTAAGTTCAGAATTAACAGATAAAAGCCAATTTTCAATTAAAATTCTCTATGGCTCAGTAACTGGTAAATCTAAATATTTCGCTGAGGAATTTTCAAAGGCATGTGCTTCAAAGGGTTTAAATGAGACTAGTGTAGTCAATATGAAAGATTATGATCCAGAAGATAATTTATTTAATGAGATCAAGCCTAATAATATTGTTGTAATTTTTGTTTCTACTTACACGGATGGTACTCCACCAGAGAGCGCTAAATGGTTCTATAAATTCATAACTGAAATGTCTAATGATTTTAGATATGAAAAAGGCTCACTAAAAGGCCTTAAGTATTCAGTATGCGGTTTAGGTAACTCTTTGTATGATGAAAATTTTAATAAAATAGCCAAAGATCTTGACAAATCACTCAATTTATGCCAAGCTGAACGTGTAGCACCTCTTTATTGCTGTGATGAAAATACAATAAAAAGCAAACACTCAAGTCTAGAAGGAGATTATGAATTTTGGAAAAATAATTTCTTTGAAAAATTACAACATTTAAATGAAGTTAAATCATCATCGTGTTGTGGTGCAACTGAAACATGTTGTAAACAAGAAAAAAAAGAGAGCGTTGGTGAAGAAAAATTTGAAGATACCACTGAAGACGAAGAGAATGAAGATGAAGATGATGAATATTTAAGTGAGGTCGACGATGATTTGAATAATAATGAAGAAAAGGTTAAAAAGTCTAATGGAGTATTAGACTTGGAGGACCTTGGGACTGTCATTAAAAAAATAAAAACCAAAAAGCCAAATTCAGAGCCAAAAGAAATGATAACTCCATTATTGCGTAAATCTTTGGAGAAACAAGGCTATAAGTTGATTGGTACTCATTCGGGTGTCAAATTATGCCGTTGGACTAAGAGTATGTTGCGTGGTCGTGGTGGTTGTTATAAACATACATTTTATGGTATTGAAAGTCATCGTTGTATGGAGACCACACCATCATTGGCATGTGCGAATAAATGTGTATTTTGTTGGAGACATCACACAAATCCAGTAGGAACGGAATGGAAATGGAAAATGGATGATCCGCACTTGATCTTTGAGAATGCATTGAAAAATCAGTATACTATGATTAATGAATTTAAGGGTGTACCAGGAGTAAAAAAAGAAAAAATTGAAGAGGCTTTAAATGTCAAACATTGCGCTTTATCTTTAGTTGGCGAACCTATTATGTATCCTGAGATAAATACATTTATTGATTTGTTACATTCGAAAAAAATTTCATCATTTTTAGTAACCAATGCTCAATTTCCCGATGCTATTCGAAATTTAAAACCCGTCACTCAACTCTATGTAAGTGTTGATGCACCAACTAAAGAAAGTCTTAAGAGAATTGATCGTCCTTTATTCAAAGACTATTGGCAAAGATATTTAGATAGTTTGACAGCTTTGAATGAAAAAAGACAAAGAACTGTTTATAGATTGACATTGGTTAAAGGATGGAATACAGATGATGTTCAACAATATGCCAAATTAATTAGTTTAGGAAAGCCCGATTTTATCGAGATTAAAGGTGTTACTTATTGTGGTGAGTCAAGTGCCAGTAGTTTAACTATGCAAAATGTACCATGGTATGATGAAATATTAAATTTTGTTAAACAAATACAAGAAGAGTTATCTAATGAATATGAGATCACATGTGAACATCAACATTCCATGTGTCTTTTATTGGCACATAAAAAATTCAAAATTAATAATGAATGGTATACATTTATTGATTATGATAAATTTCAAGAGCTTGTTGAGGAATATGACAAAAATGGTACTCAATTTACATCATTAGATTATATTGCTAAAACACCATCATGGGCTTTGTTTGGCTCCAAAGAAGCTGGTTTCGATCCGAATGAAGAGAGACATATGAGAAAAAAGAAAAAAGACATCACTGGTTGTTAAAACTTTTTATTCAATTCATTTTATTTTGAATAAAGAATTAACAACAAATTTTTTTTAATATTCTTGCTTTGAAAGTAGGGTTGTTTTTTCGATAGTTAGTCTTAAAATTTAGAAAAAAGATTGTTAATTCTAATGTCTTTAAATGTTTTTTAAAATTTAATCTAGCTTTAAAATTTACACTAATATTTTAGAATTTTTTTCATTAGTTTAGCTCAAAACTTATTTTGCGTTGCTTGGCAGAATTTAAATTCAACATTTCATCATGATTAATCGAATTTTAAATATTTAAAAGCTTACATTTTTTATGAGAAGTAAAAAAAAAATTAAAGAATTCCTCTTCATTCAAATAATATGAATAATTTTAATGTTTTTATTGAGTATAGGTAATATTTTTTTAAGATTGCTAATAAATAAAATAGAAAAACTAAGTCTTATTTTTTAAAGTTCTGGATGAAGTTTTTCTTCTCGTTTTCGGGAAGTTCAAAGACTAATTTTGAAACTTATTCCTGAAGCGAGAATAACTGGTAATACTGGTCGTTGGTCCTCTTTTGAAATAGCTGTCAATGGAGAATTAGTATACAGTATGCTAGATAATGATGAATTCCCTTCAAGAGACTTTATAAATTCATATTTTTCTAAATTTGCCAAAGCAAAACAAATAATTTAAAAATAAAATTGAAAATTAAATTAAAAAAAAAAAGTGATTATTTAATTGAAAATGACTTTTATCACTTAAAAAAATGTAAAATTTGATAAGACGAAAAATAAGAAATTTAATTTTTCGCTTTTTTTTTTTAAATTTTTTGAATAAATTTTAAAAAAGTTTTTAAATCTTATTGATATTTGTGATTTAATAAAATTAATAACTAATAAAAATTAGTTTTTGCTTATAAAGAAGATTAAATACCAAGAAATTAATTCTTTTCAGTAATCCTCACCTACTAGTATTGTTTTGTTGAAAAATTTAGAAAACTTTTAAAATTATTTTATTAAAATAAAAAAAATTATTTCGATTTTTTCAAATTAAATAACGAATAATTATCTGTTGATTTATTTATATCCAATATTTCTTGTGCATAATCACAAAATTTAGTAGTCACCAAACTAAATTAGATAAAAAAAATTATTAATTTGTTTAAGTTTTGTATCAAAAATGTAATTACTTTTTGATTGCAAAAAAAATACTTGTCCAAAAAGCAGGTATAAGAACAAGTTCTTTTTTAGCTAAAATTCCATTCACTATTTGATCGGCTACATATTGTGGTGTCATGCTTAGACTGGCCCATTTAAGACGTGTAAACTCAACACCATTAAACATGTCCGTTTGAACATGGAACGGACAAACCAATGTCACTGTTACCCTATTTTCGTGATTAATCTTTTTAAATTCTTTTCTTATCGATTCTGTAAAACCAACTACCGCGAATTTAGTAGCGCTATAATCACTTAATCTGTATGCACCCATTAATCCTAAAACACTTGAAACATTAACAATATGACCCTGATTTAGCTCAATCATTTTAGGCATAAATTGTTTACACATCCATATACATGACATTATATTTACATTAAAAATTCTTGTAATCTCATCTTCACTTAAATCGCATAACAATTTACCACTATTCACAATTCCAGCATTATTTATCAAAATATCAATAGGACCAAATTCATTTTGAATTTTTGAACAGCATTTTTTTATTTGATCTAAATCACATAAATCAACTGTAAATATTTCGATTCGATCACTTGGTCCTAGTTTATGCTTAATGCGCTCTAGCTCTTTTTCATTCTTATCCAAACAAATAACAGTACAATTTAATTCAAGAAATTTTTCAACTAGCTCACAACCAATACCTCCAGCTGATAAGCAAAAATAAATAATATTTTTAATACCAATATTTTTCAAAATTAATAATACCTGCACCAGTGATGAGAACTTTTTTACCAGTTAAATCTTCTTTTTTAAAAAATTGACTAATATTAACGATTAAAACTTCTAGATAATAAAATATAAGAACAAACAACAATTTGACCAATAAGACTAAATCAATTAAAAAGTCATAAATTTCATTTAAAATAAATTTCAAATTCATTTTTCTATTACATTTGAAAAAAAAAAGGTAATTGAAGCAGTTTTTTAGCTGGGGACTTTGGGACAGATAGGAATTTATTCCTATGAAAAGAAAAAATTTCAAAACTATTAAAATTTACAATTAAAATATATTTATTGATAAAGATTGTATTGAAGTCAAGGTAAATTTTGAATTTATTGAGCAAAAATTAAAAAAAAAAAATTTTTTTTTTTAAACTAATTTTTTCTTTTCAAGTTAACATACGACTCGGTTGATAATTTTACTTGATATATATAATCATTCATGAGCTCATTTAGTTCAGAGTTTATCTTCAAGTAATCAAGTTTAGAAAATAACTTTAAATTTAAATTAATAAGAACGATATTTACTTTTTTCATTTCACTGAGATCTTCAGTTTGTTCACTTGGTTGAATTTGACAATACTTATTTAAAGTATCTATCAAATTAAACGGTAAAACAATATCACTTTGTTTATTTGATGTTACAAAATCCTTTATTAATTACCAAATTAAAAAAAAAAAGAGAGTAAAATTCATATTCAAAAATATAAAGTACTTTTGGTGACTGATTTATAAGTTCTTTTATTAAATTTAAAGCTTCATTCCAAAGGCCATAATTCAAATAAATTGATAATAAACTTTGAGGATTTAAAAGCTTGAAAGAAATAAAAAAAATTTTTAAATTTTACTTATGAATTTAGTTTTTAATCTTGTTAAAAAATAAATACTTTGAATTTATATTGAACAGTTGCTGGAATTTCGTAGCCCAATATCAAAATTCTTTGACAAACATTTTTATAATAAATAGAATCATTTAATTTGTCCAAATAAGATTCTAAAAGCTTCCATTTGAAAGAATATGGACTTGTTAATTATAAGATAAATTTTAGAGAATATATTTTTTCTTTATTAGTTTTATATAAAGTTGTATAATTACTTTTCATACGGCGAAATACTTGGCTTTAAGGACTCATTTTTTTTAATCATTTCTATTTCAGTAAGTACATCATCAGCTAACTTGTCATCATTTTCAACAACATTTACATTACAACATCTCGTAAATAAATAAATTAATAAAAAAAAATTATTTTTTTATTTAAGTTTTTCTTTTACCTATCGACCAATGATAATAAAACATTTAAAACTATCGAATGATCTGAGCGTTTAACATTCAAGCATAAATTCAAGGCATCGTCATAATAACCATTTTTTGTTAATAAGCTTATCAATTCTTCAATTGTATGCTGATTGCCTAGGTTAAAAGGTATAATAATTTACAAATCTTCAATGGCTAATTATAAAACTATTAAAAAAGAAATATATACTTATCATATTTTGATTTTGTGATACTTTGAGTGTATAATTTACAAGAAGATAATTTCTATTTATTTCATCTAAATCAATGATCTTAATTTTTGAAGCTGTCTCATCTTGAATTGATTCAGTGTAATACTGACTAAAAAATAATGATTATACATAAGTATGTAATCAATATAAATTATTTTTACATTTTACAAATTTAAAGAAAAAACAATTTACCTAAGGTCAGTTATATTTATCCAAGCGAATTTGTTCTCAACCAATTTAAGCATATTTAAACAAGCTAATAAACACTTCTCTTGTCTTTTAAGTGAATTTATACCATTTACTTCGCGTTTCAAACGCATATAACACTCATACATGGAATAAGCTGCCTTACGATAATCTTTTATTTTGACATAAAGAGTAAACAAGACTCGATAAAAGTCATTATTTCTCAAATCACTCGTTTTAGCTCTACTCATTAAAATATTAAATACTTCATTTAGCAAATCACCATAGTCAAAACCAACTAAAACATCTGTTTTATTTTGATTACACAATTCACTTATAAAATTTTTAAGACAAATTTTTTTCCATTCAATGTCCGTATTGGACATTAAAGATATATAGGCCTTATCAAAATATTCCAAATCCATGTAGCTCTTAAACAAAATACAATACAATTTAGATTTACTCTTTGAATCAAATTGACATTTGAGCAAAGCATTTTGAATAAGCTCAATAGCTGCCTCTAAATTACCATTCAAATCATAATAATGAATTATTTTAGTATAGAAATCCAATAATATAGCATTGTCATTATTGTCTATTAAATCAATACTAAGACTTGTTTTATTTGTCACATTAGATTTGTTATTAATAATTATAGATCTACGACTTGTCTTAAATTGAATGGGATTTTTGTTAGTGTCTTGTTGATTCGAGCCAAGTTTCATCAAAATCTTTAAGTAAACGTCTTTTTCAAGATTATAACTAGCTCGTAGAAAAAATCCTATTGACTGATCAATATTATTTAAATAAAGACAACAATGGCCCATTATAAATGAGCGTAAATTTTTAGAATTTTGTATCCATTTAGTTGTCAAACAATAATTAATCAAATGTATATATTGAATATTAAAAAATAAGTATTTTATTAAGTTGATATTTTCTTCCAAATTTAAGGGCCATCTTCAATTAAAATTATAATTCAAAATTGAAATTTTTCAAAAATTTTTTAAAATTTCGCTTACATGAATTTAACTATTTTGCTGCTTATATATTCGTTCAATTGAGAATAATTGCTTATTTCCAAATAATTTGATTGAGTTTGAATTGAGAATTTGTTGAATGTGGACAAAAAAGTTTTGAGTAATAAATGATTTCCTGAATCAAGAAAAAAATTTTATTTTTTTTTAAATTTAGGATTAAAATTTTATAAATTACCATCTTTGGTATAATTTATTTGATCGCC
>NTPY01000370.1:386862-430867 GCA_002922825.1 Brachionus calyciflorus
ATGTGGACAAAAAAGTTTTGAGTAATAAATGATTTCCTGAATAAAGAAAAAATTTTTATTTTTTTTTAAATTTAGGATTAAAATTTTATAAATTACCTTCTTTGTTATAATTTATTTGATCACCTTTAAAATCCTCTAAAATATTAGCTGTTCTTCTTAAATGCCTTACTCTTTTAAAGAAATAAAAATTATTTAAATAAAATGAGATTTTCAAGAAGAAAAACAAACATGTGTTCAGATTGTATGGCATATGGATAGATGTCAGCAAGCCATTTCAAATAGAGATATGATGCCATATTTTTGATTGATTGCTCAAAGTATAATTGATTTATATTGTTTGCATTTGTGTTTGAAATATCAATTTTATTCGAATATTTAAATACAACATTGACAAAAACACTTAAATTTCTAAAAAAATCAAATCTTTTTAGAAAAAGATCTCTCATACTATATACAATGCTATCATTTGTAAAATCAGATGTTATCTTTAAAAACGAAGTCATTCCGTCCGTATCCATTCCATCTTCGTCATCATATTCATCGTCTTGGTCGTCAAGTTCACTTTCATGATGACCATATCTATATTTAATTTCATTTGTTTTATTCACATTGAATAAATCGAATAATTTTTGTAATATTTGATCTAATCTATCCAAATTGTTCATCTTTTCAAAATAAGGACTAAATTTCCCAAAAAAATCCTTCTGTGACATGGTCAAATAATCAGTTAAATTATTAACATATTGATAACATGTGGTCGAATCAAGCTCTTTTAAATGACTCAGACAATTCAAATTTGGATGAGTCTTTAAATTCGAATCTATACATTTTAATGCAATAATCACATTTAATAAATCATTTAATTCATTGTCATCTTTAAACAAAAAATTAAAAAAATTTTGCTAAATTTCAAATTAATTTAAAAAAAAAGAACCTAATTTTAAATTGCTTAATAGATATGATTTTAAATATTCGATTTGTGAATAATGATAGAATTGAGATAAATCAGCTTTATTGTAAAGTGAAACAGAATTCTTAAAAAAAGAAAGAGAATTTAATTTTTTTAAAAAATAAAAATTAAATTTAATAAAAATTTACTTTTCTAATTAAAAGAATAATTGATTCATTTTGAGGTTCAATAAAAAATCCAATAGGCTGACGTGAATCAAAATCATACTGCTTTAACATGGTGTAATATTTGGACCAAAATTTCATATTTAAAGACAAGAATTCATCTTCTGAAATATTGGAATAATTTGGATGTGATTGAACAGCTGTTTCAATTGATTTAATTATTTTTTCTTTTATTTCATCACTAGTCAAATGAACATTGGTAAAATCATGTGAATGAGCACCTAAGATACTAAGTGATTTTAACATGTTATGTCTTGAATAGCGCGATGGTTCGAATATTTTTTTCAAATACAATTCCTTTAAATCCATTTCGGATAAAATTTGTTCGTTTATTTTTTCCTCTTCAAATTCATCTTCATTAAATTGTTCCTCGTCAAAATCCTCATTGAAATTATTATGAACTCTATTTGAATCAATTAATTTTCTCGGATTAACTATTTGAATTTCGTTTGGCAATTTTAAATTAGTTTGATGCTTATTTTCATATATTGGAACTGATGTCATTTCAACTTGTTCTTTATCATTTTTGTACATAATCCATGTGTTAAAATTAGTGCATTGAATTGACACCAACTCACCAGTTTTTACCAGAGTTCTTTTTGATACTTCATTAATTGTGACTTCATTTGAATTGGAAATTACAATCTTTAAATTGCTCAATTTGAATTGATCACTTGTTGAAAATACAACTGTTAGAATTGATGTATCATTAAATGAGATGGCATCTATTTTCGACTCATCTAAACATCATACGAATTAATATTAAAATCATTATTTAAAAAAAAATAAAGTTTAAATGTCTTACTCCAAATAATGTTCAAATCACTTTTGAAAAATTTACTCAACTCTTCTACATAAATACATTGATTTGTCTAATTGTAAAAAAATATAACATTGATTTCAAAAAAAAATACAAACTTTTAAAGAAAATACCTTGATACACCAGAGTTTAAGTTTAAAGTCTCGACAAAGACATACAAAATAAGGATTGTCATTATGAGAAAAGAATTTAAATGAAACAAATCCTGATGATGTATCTTGTGAATTTCTCGTAATGCCTGACCATAAACGCTTGACTATGTTTGGTTGATTGACCTCGAATTTAACTGGTAAATTCTGTGAATTATTTTGTTGATGATTTATTCTACTAAACCCAGGCATTTGTACACAACAAATTGAGTTATTAGGTAGGACAAATGCAAAATAAGTCTCGCCACGTTGATTTACAAATATATCTGTTGACTCAACTTGACTTAAATTTATTTGATATGTATTACTAGATTCAACATTGCTCAAAGTCATTGATGACATTGATGAAAATAAACTATTCGAATTATTCTCATTTTTGTTGTATTTAAATATTAAACGATAAAGTCTTGAGCTAGTTACAACAAGTACTATGACATTAAAATTACTAGAATTAGTATCTGATTCAGCATGTTTATACAAATGTATTTTTGGTATAATCATAGCATCTTTAAAATGAATACGCTTAAAATTACCAGTTAATTTATGAGTCAATGAATGTTCGATTAACTCTAATTTATTTCCAATTATTTTCCATAGAATAAATCTATTGTCATTTTTGAGATTTAAAGAAAAACCACCAGCACAATTATGTGCTTTCGAACTAGTACCCGATGTTTCTAATGATGAATCTATTGTCTTTGTTGTTGTAAATATTTCATGACATGATAGAAAATCCTCATCATGTAATGTGCTCGATTCAATGTAAATATCAGTTCTTTGATCAATTTTCATTTTTTTTTCTTATAATCTACAAATCTTTTAAAAAAAAAACAAAGAATAATATTTAATTCTTTTATTTTTTAATTTTGGTCGAAAATTTGAATTTCTGCAGATTTGAAAAATTTTCTCGACAAAAAAAGAAAAAAAATAAAAATCTTTAAATTTTGTAAATTTTGAAAAATTTAAAGAAAGATTTGAATTGAAAGAAAAAAATGATTAATTCAAATTTTGAATGGATTAACAATGAGACACCATGTTTTCATGTTAATCCACTAAATCTAACAGTTCTAAATAAACCGGTTGATTTTTACAATAATTTAAAAGTAATATTTTTTCTTTTATATAATTAAGAATTATGATAATTTTATTAAATTAAATTTTTTTTTTTTAAATAATTTAAACAAAAAAAGTTAAATATTTCAAAAAGTAAAAAAAGAATTGTATTATCCTCATTGTATTTAGGAACTGGTCATTTAGAACAACAATTAGTTGATAGTATAGATAAAAGTTTAACAGAAAATGAACTTAATAAAGTTAAAATATTACTTGATCACAATAGAGGACAAAGAGGCACTTCAAGTTCAAAGACCCTTCTTTTACCTTTAATTTCCAAATATGAAGACCGCTTTGATTTATATCTCTATCATACTCCCAAGTTAAGAGGTTTGATTAAAAAAATAGCCTCCGAACGAACCAATGAAACTATTGGTATTCAACATATGAAAATTTATATCACTGACAATGATCTTATTATAAGTGGGTTAGTCTTATTTAGTTATTTTTTCTTTCCTTTTTGGAGTAAATTTTATAAAAAAAAATAATTTAAATAATTTAGAGCAAATTTAAGTCATGACTATTTCGATAATAGACAAGATAGATATATATTAATTAAAGATTGTGAAAAATTATGTGATTTTTTTGAATCATTAATCGATTCAGTGTCTAGTCACTCATTCAAAGTAGATAAATCAGGTAGTTTAACCTATTCAAAGCAAATACATCCAATCGAAGATAGAAAAGATGAATTTGCAACATCACTTGGTGCAGATATTAATAATTTATTGAATAAATACAAAAATATGAGTCTCAATGATGAAGCTCAATTGAATAATGAAGAAAATAAACTGTTAATCTATCCGCTGATTCAAATGAGCGATGCATTAATTAGAACAGATGAATATGTTACAAATAAATTTTTCCAATCAGTGATTGAAGGCTCTAAAATTTACTTGGCTGTTGGTTATTTTAATTTAACAAATGAATATATGAATACTATAGTTAAGGAAAGTCAAGCTAAATTTAATTTACTTTTATCATCACCTGAAGCAAATGGTTTTTTTGGTGCTCAAGGATTTTCCAAATATATACCTAATATTTATTCTTATTTGGAAGAAGATTTTCTTAAATTTTGCACTGAGAATAAGCAACAAGATCGCATTAGTCTATTTGAATACAAAAGACCAAATTGGAGTAAGATTAGCCTTCAATCAAATAAAATTAAAAGCAAATAAAATTTCTTATTAATATTTTTTATTTTTAAGCATTCCATGCTAAAGGTCTTTGGTATTATCCTGATAATAAGATTAATAGTCTTCCGACAGCAACCATAATTGGTTCATCTAACTTTGGCCATAGATCTGTTCAACGCGATTTAGAAGCTAATCTGCTCATCTTCACGAAAAATCCACATGTACAAAATCAATTGAATCAGGTAATATTTAAAATAAAATTTTGATCGGTCCAAAAAAATTTATATTTATTTTCTTTTTTAAGGAGAGAAAAAACCTATTTGACAATACGATAAAAGTTGATTTTAATTTATTTCTTAGTGAAGTTAGAGTGGTGCCTTTTTGGCTTAAAATGTTTACTAAATCATTTAGATCTTTTTTTTAAATAAATTTATAACTAATTATATAAAATTTTACAAATTATTATCAAATGGATTCTTCTTTAAGACTTAACTAATCCATATTAGCCTAAGACTTGTCGAAAAAAAATCAAAAAAGAATTCAAGGAGCTAGCGAAGAGGCTGAATACACTTACCTTAACTCAAATTATTATTATTTAATTAAACGACTAACTTTAAACTATAGAAATTTAAAAACAAAAAAAAACTATGCTAAAACAGAATATGGTAACTTCAAGTGTACTTGTGAGAAAAAAATTAAATATTTTTTTTTAAATTCCTAAGGGATTTTAATTTTATATAAAAGAAAAGTAGTATAACATCAAAAAGAAAAAAAAAATTTATAATTAATCAGATGATTTAATTTATGAGCAAAAAAAAAAAATTTTTTTTATAAATTTAAAATACCTAATAAAAAAAGAAAAAAAACAACAAAGTTATTTAAATTTTTTTTATTGTTGCTTTCTTTTAATGTTGATATAGAATGAGTTCGTCATCCTCATCTAATCACTTTAATCTTAATCATTCACAAACTCTGCTCAGTGAAATTAAAAAATTTTTTCGTAATGCTAATCAATTGAACATTTTACTTCGCGAGACAAATAATGCATGTAAAGATCTAAAAATCCTACAAACTGTACACTTATCTGTTGAAAATCTTCAACTCAAAGAAGCCGATGACACTTTTATAAAATCATTGCAGAAAAAGAAATTATGTTTTGTTATTTTAGGCCAGAATGTCTTGGCCAAAGCTTTAATTGTAAATGAATTATTATCCAGGTATTTACTTCCGTTTCAAATAAGCTCCAATTTAAACGAAGAAAATTGGAAATTTATTCGAATAAGACATGGTAAGATACCGAGTTATTCATATCATTTAGTCGATTCGGATTTTGAAGTAATGACTGATCCGAAAAGTCCGCTAATGAGCATGTCTAATCCACTTGCATCACCTGGTCCGTCAAGTTTTAGTCTCTCGATTGATGATGTTAGACAAGATGACACTCTAATAAAAGCAAGAGAAGTATATAATAATGCCCAAAGTATAGAGGAAAAGACTCTTGCATTTGATGCACTTAAACAAGCCGAATCTTCGGCTGAGAATCAAGCAATACTCGAAATTTGTTTAGATCAGCGTATTTTAGAGCAAAATTGTGAAATTTTAGTTCATAATAATCAAATTCAAAAAACAACATATGAAAAATTAACTCAAAATACAATTCCAATTTACATTTATGGAATAATAGAATCAAGTATAAATCAATCGGAATTAAATGAAATTGATCAATTAGAAAATTTGGTCAAAACTGATCCTATATTTTTTGTCAAAATACCCGAAATTGATAAATATTTATTACATCATGGTAATTCGAAAAGTTTTCTCTCATCTCAGTCATCCCTTTCTTCTTCATCTCTATCATCCCTAAGCACTTCACCAATTGTAGATACACATCAACAAAAATTAAAAAGAGCAAACAACTTTCTTAAATTTCTTCATAACTCAAGTCAAAATCAATCGCATAATTCTCTAGCTATTTTTGGACAATTATACAATTTGAAATATTTAAACATAATTCCATCTGGTAGTACAGTATCTATTGATTATGATTATTTAGACATGAATATAATTCAAGGTTTAAGTCAAGTGCCGGTTCAATTTGAATCGGAATTTTGTGAAAAATGGCATCTATTTATGCCTAATTTTGTAAGCTATTTAAAAAGATATCTTAAATCATATTCGGTACGAGGCACTACAATTTTGTTTAAATTTCATGAACATTGTCTAAGGCAATTTATAAATTTTGCTTTTGAAATAGCTAGAGATATGATGATTACACCAAGAAAAATTGAATATGCAAAAGAGAAAGAGCAAATTTTATTCGATAGTCTTAATAGTTTAGCCAGTGTTAAGCTAGAAGAACTTAAGAATTTAATTAATAATGCCATTGAAACAAATAGAGAGGCCATTTTAGAGGCATCGAGAAAGTTTGAATTCAATGATGTTGAGCTAATTAATTTAGATGACAGTGGCAATGGCATAGACTCAAATGGAACAAGTTATCTTACTGTAAAATATGCTAGAGATTATAAAAAATGCTCTTGTCAAATACAAGAACTAGTAATTAATAAATTGAATAATGCTATTAGTCAAAAATTAACTGAATCAGTTGAAATACTTAAAGAGAATTATATTGGAACATTAAAAAGGTGTTTGATTACTTTAGAAGAATTGAATATGGCAAGTAATGATCCCAATTCGGCATCAGTTAGTGAAGCCTTGCAACAAATTCTTAATTCAGCTTATCAAGTTGATGTTAATTTATCAAGTAGTTCAAGTATTTTGAAAATTTTTTTACAGCGAATGAAAGAGGTGCAAATTATTTTTTAGAGTTTTTTTTTTGTTACAAAAAATTAGGAAAAATAAGAAGTTTTTTTTTTTAAATTTAAAGTTAATTAGAAATATGCCATGGAGTGCAACGCCTAAACTTGATGAAGAATGGAAAATATCAATTGCTTCAAATATGCTTGAAAATCTTTGTGAATCAAAGTATTTTTTAAAAGGCTTTAAACACAACCAAAAAATTAATTTTAAATTTATATTTTGTTAAAAAAATAAAAGACTGGCCAAAGTCTTATGCAATCAAATGAAAGATAAATTAAAATCGTCTCATAATCAGTTTCAGACCTCGTTAAAAATGTTAGAAGCAAAACATACGGGTCGTCTTGAACGTAACGAAGAAAATCAAAATTTAATAAGAAAAATATTAGCACCTAAATTTGCTAAATTGTGTCTTGAATCAACATCATTGAAAGACTATGTGTTGTACGGATTTCCGACATTGGGTAAAGAGATCGGTCGAGGTCAATATGGTGTTGTATATAGCTGTCAAAAATGGGGAAAGTATGAAAATTTAGCTGTCAAATCAGTAGTACCACCCGATGAGAAACATTGGAACGATCTAGCTCTTGAATTCCATTACACAAAGTAAAAAATTTTTTAAATTATTATCAATTTTTTTTAAAAGTTAGTAAAATTTAAGACAAATAGCAGATCACGATAGGATTGTAAAACTTCTCGGAGTAAGGTTTTTTTTTATCCAAACATTTAAATGGTAAATTCTTTGTTAATCGAAAATATTTTTAAGTCTGTGATTGATTATACCTATGGAAATGGAAATGTAATTTTCAAATGAATAATCTAATTATTTAAATATTTTTATTGAATTAAATTTTCCTTCTCAGTCGCCTGCCGTTTTGCTCATAATGGAAGCGATGAAAAGAGACTTGTATCAAGGCTTAAAATCGGGTCTTGACTGGAAGACTCGTTTAACAATAAGTTTAGATGTCGTTGAAGGTATTAGATATTTACATGGTCTTGGTCTTGTCCATAGAGATATAAAATTAAAAAATGTTTTAGTAAATAAAAAAAAAATTTTTTTTAGATTTATTTTAAAACAATCATAAAGAAAAAATTAAAATTTTGTTTAAGTTAGATGCTGAGAATAGAGCAAAAATAACCGATTTGGGTTTTTGTAAGCCAGAGGCAATGATGTCTGGCTCAATTGTTGGCACTCCTGTTCATATGTGTCCCGAAATGTTCGATACAAAATATGATAACACAGTAGATATTTATGCTTTTGGTATTTTATTTTGGTATATATGTGCTGGTTCAGTGTCGCTTCCGAAAAATTTTGAACAATGTAGTACTAAAGATGACTTGTGGTCATCTGTCAAAAGAGGAGTTAGACCCGAGCAGCTGCCTCAATTTGATGAAGATTGCTGGAATTTGATGGAGATGTGTTGGCAACATGATCCAAAGTTAAGGCCTCATGTCGGAATTGTAGCTGATAATTTGAACAGAATAATTCAAAAATTTGGCCTTTAAAATAACTAGACATCTTAAATTAAGTTGTGTTCATTGAAAATAAACACAAACGGATTGATTAAAACTCATTTGTTAAATTTATATATATATTTTTTTTGACATATTTTTTTATATTTACAATAAAAATTTTTATTTATGTTTTCTTTTAAAAACTCTTTAAAGATTCTATTTTTTTTAATAGTTTCTTTTAATTCATAAATTGAAAAAGACTGATGATAATTTAAAAAACTAACACATTTGATAAGGGAATATTATTTCCGCACCCTTAAAAATCTGGCACAGACACTGCAAAGTATGGTACCCAAACTCAAATCTTCTCAACACATTTGTGGTAAATCACACTAGAAAGCTGAAAAAAGAAAAGAAATTTTCGATTATAAAATTTAAGCTCAACTGCTTAACACACTCTCAAGTAGAAATCAAGCTTTAAAATTTAGGGAAAATGAAGACGAAATATTATTCAAACCAATTTTATTTATATTATTTGATTTGAATTTAAAAATATTTAATAATGTATAATTACAATCATTTCATATTTAACTTACATTTTCAAAATAAAAGAAACTGTTTCTTTTATTTGGAATTTACGTTAGTTAGTTAATCTATTTTTATAAATAATAGTCAAATTGTTTATTATTTTATTTGGGAATGAATCTGTTTGTATATCAGCAAACTTAAAATTGTTGCCCATTAGTCATTCAGAATGATTAAAAAGCAACTTCACCTATCGCCAACTATGACAAATATTCTCAAACAACTCTCAGTTGATAAAAAAAAAAATTTTAAATTTTATGGTTGCATGATTTTACAGAATGTAATTTTGAGGTATATTAGAGGTTTATTAGAGACTATTAGAAACTATTTGAAGTATAATGATTTCTAAAAGGGATTACCCCCTGAAATAGGTCTATTTGACCTATTTGCAGTCCTTTTCCATGTAATTTGAGGTATATTAGAGGTTTATTGGAGACTATTAGAGACTATTTGACGTCAAATGGTTTCTTTAGGGGGCTACCCCCTATATTTTGCCTTTTTGACCTATTTGCAATCCTTTTACATGTATTTTGAGGTTTATTAGAGGTTTATTGGAGACTATTAGAGACTATGTGTGACTTTTGGTAATTAACTTTAATTATTGAACTTTTATAAAACTTTCTGTGTCCTGGCCGTTTCCTGTGACCTATGGAATGTCTGTTTCCTTTTAATGATTTTTTGTATCAAAGGATATATCAGGGTTGTTAAACCGGGGTCGACGGCCAATCCAAATAACGGCCGTCGACGTCGATTAACAACCCACGGGGGTGAGTCAAAATACCGTTTGTTTTTTATCTGTCGCGTTTACTATTTCCAAGATGGATTTTTTTCAAACAGTCTGCTTTCTGTGGCCTGGCCGTTTCCTGTTACCTGTTGAGTGTAAAAGGATTGCAAATAGGCAAAATATAGGGGGTATCCCCCTAAAGAAACCATTTGATGTCAAATAGTCTCTAATAGTCTCCAATAAACCTTTAATAAACCTCAAAATACATGTAAAAGGATTGCAAATAGGTCAAATAGGCAAAATATAGGGGTATCCCCCTAAAGAAACGAAAAAAAAATTTCATTAGTCAAAAAACTCCGTTGAATCCCAGTTGGGATTTAGAGCCTGTCGTTGACGATACCTCGGCAACTTAGAGAAAACTAAAAAATATTTTAAATTGAAACAAAATATAATTGATATAAACAAAATTTCACTTTTTAAATCGAGTCCTAAAGAATGCACAAAAATTGTACAAATGTCGTTTAAAGAAGTTAAAAGTTTAAAATTAAAAAAACGTATACATTAGATTTGTTTAAAATAATTTATTAAATAATCAATAAGTGAAAATTTATCAAAAAAAATTTTAAATGTTAATTTGATCGTGAATCAGTAAAAGATTCGCTAAATATTTAACAAAAAAAAACAAATAATCAAAGTAACAATTTTAGAAACGAATACTGTAAAAAATAAATGTAAAATTTAACATGAAAATAAATTCTATGCTTGTTCAATTAAGATATATCTTGATATATTTGCTACTTTTAAAATTTCTAAAAAAAAAAAAAAGAATCGTTGTTAATCTAGTTTAAGTTAACTGCTTTATATTCATTTGGCTCATTTTTTTTCATTTCCGAATGTATCTGAAAAACTTTGGCTTCTTTTTCTTCCTTTTTCTTATTACGCGTTTCGTACTCTAATCTATGCGAAATAATTCTTTCAACTATATCAGCCGTAGTCAATGAATTTCCACTTTCAACTATTTTAAATTTACCTTGGTTTTTGGGTTCCTTAGAAAAAATAAATTAAACATTTAATACAAATAAATTAAATTAAAATATTTATACTTGATAAGGATCTGAGCCGTCAACATCGGGGAAAACTTGAGTTGTACCATGAACAACAAGATCGACCTTAAAATGTTCTAATAATTCTTTTGTAACTTTGTAAGGAGCACCAATTACAACTTCGTCAACATACCTACATGCCAAAACACTTAATACTCTCTCATGTAAATTCATAATAGGATAATTTGATCCTTTGTAACGATTAACAACTGGATCAGTATGTAAACCAACAATTAAATAATCTCCTTCTTTTTTAACTTGTTCCAAAAAATCCAATAATCCTATGTGAAATAAATCGAAAGCACCAGCTGTGTAAATAACACGATCATTTGGTTTTGGTTCGCGTCCATCTGAAAATTGAATTATTTTATTAGTTGTAGCCAAAAATTGACATGACTTAGTCCATGGCGAATAACTCTCGCTCGATGAGCTCAATTGCTTGGTCGTCTCTGGACACGGTAATTTTGATTCATCTGTTTCATGATGACTTTTAGTTAATAATAACATACGACCAACTAGATCGGTTGTGCTAACACCTTGAGTTCTCTTGACTTCTTTATATCTTTTATTTTCTTTTACTAAATGATATGTATCAATTCCTTCAGCAGTCAATGTTATATCGTCTCCATGAACACAAAAATCACAACCATATTTATCTAAAGTCTCAATAGTCGTAACATATGGAGCATTTTCGACTACTTCATCCACCCATTTAATAGCTCTAACCATCTTGTAACGCTCTTGTTCATTAAAAACTGGTGGTCCTTTGTGTTTTGTAATTTCTTCGTCAGAGTGTACTCCAACAATCAAATAATCTCCTAGTGCTTTTGCTTGACGACATGCATTTGCATGACCAAAGTGGACCATGTCAAAACTTTAAAAAAAAATATGGAAAGGACATTCAACAAAATTAAATAGAAGAAACATAAAAGAATACCATCCATCGGTCCATACTCTAACTTGAGGCTTTTGCGAGCTCATTTTTTAATTTTTAATTATTTTATTTTGTTAAAAAAAAAATTTTACTGTAATCTAAAATTTAAAGTACTTTATAATAAATGATAAAATTATCTTTCTCTCTCTCTCTTTTTATTTTTTATAAAATATTTTTTTTTTTTTTTCAAGTGCACTGTCATCAATTGAAGCAACAACAAAATAAAATAGAAAAATTATAATTCAGCATTTTATGCTCAGAAATTATTTTTAATGCAAATGTTTAAAATCAATCAAAAAAAAAAAATTTTTTTTAAGTTTTAGTAAGCAATTTTTTTGTCTAAGATAAAAAGTTAAAGTTAATTTGAAATTTTATTTTAAGACTGAATAATTTAATTTTCCAAAAAAAATTCTTTAGAACTAGTATTTAAAATGTGAGGTGAAGGTTGAATAACAAAAATCACGCTTTCGCATATTTAACTTAAAAGATCTGAACGAAATTTTTAGTTACTAAACTAAAAAATGGGTAATTATAGATTTTTTGAAATTTTTTTTTATTTGTAATTTTGAATAAACGTGGTTTTTGTTAAGGTAAACCAAGGGGTCTTAGGACCGCTCGTAAATTAAAAGATCACAGAAGGGATCAAAGATGGCACGATAAACAATACAAGAAATCACATTTGGGTACTCGCTGGAAGTCAAATCCATTCTCTGGTGCCTCACACGCTAAAGGTATTGTCTTGGAAAAAATTGGTGTCGAAGCCAAACAGCCAAACTCTGCCATTAGAAAGTGTGTTCGTGTTCAATTGATCAAAAACGGAAAAAAAATCACTGCTTTCGTCCCAAGAGACGGTTGCTTAAACTTTATCGAAGTAAGTTTTTATTTATTTCTGTCTTTCTCATATACCTTTGACTTTATAGCTTTATATAAAAATAAGTAACTAAAACTTAATAGTTATTTGTACTCTTCAAAGGTTAGATTATTAATTCATCAGGGTTCAGAATTGGACTTTAGTTTCACTATTAAATAACTAATTTTCCCAGACAGGCCTTGACATTTTAAATTAAAAAGACAAATTGAGAAAAAAATTTTAATTTTATTTTCTAATTATTTTAGGAAAACGATCAAGTTTTGGTTGCTGGTTTCGGTCGTAAAGGTCACGCCGTCGGTGATATTCCTGGTGTACGTTTCAAAATTGTAAAAGTCGCCAACGTTTCATTATGGGCGTTGTACCAACACAAAAAAGAAAGACCGCGATAGACCATATGCTTATTCAAAATGGTTATGTATTGTTTGTTTTCAAATAGAATACGAAAAAAAATATTTTTTTTGAGATCAAATTAATATGTAGCTATTTATTTTTTTGAAAATAAAAATAATTTAAAAAAAAAAACAATTATTTTTTTATATTTTGATTTAAAAACTCAAGAATGTTGTTGCGAAAGACATTCATCAATTCTCTATATTTAGTATTAAGTCATATTTTGAGTTTTATTCAAATTAAATAAAAAAAAATATTAGATTATCTTATAAAAAAATATATTTATTAAGAAAATAATTAGCTGATAAACAAACACAAATTCCCAATAGTCCTTCTTGTGTTATTATACTATGGTTATCAAGCGATACCATAGTGCCTATTGTAAAACCAATCACTGCTACTACAATTATTTCATGGTAGTTAGTAAGACTTGCACATTTTCTGCCGATTATTGCTGCAATACCTAAAATTATTGTTTTTATATAAGGCGATAGATCCATTTCTAATGTGAATTTTAGAATTTAAAATAAAACTTAATAATTCTTTTAAGAATATTTTTTTTTGTTTTAAATATAAATAATTCCCATTTAAAATAATTGTTTATTTTTAGAAAACTTTTAAAATAAAATCTAACAAAAATAAAATAAAATATGCAAAAGTTATTTGTTGTTTTTTTTGAATTTTAAATTAAGAAAGTAGTTCATGATCAAGCCCAAATAGAAAAGTTGTCAGTGATTTTCTTATAAAAGGAAAAATATATGGTAAAATATAAAGTCCAATAGTTCTTATTAAGCGAGTCGTAAATGTCTTTCCACTAACTATATTTGTAAAACGGTCAACTTTAGCCACAGTTTCTTTAACTACTTTCATCCTTAATTTATCATATTCATCTAATCTACCACTGATTAATAACTCTGTAAAAACATAAGCATCTTCGATGCCTAAATTCATGCCTCTGCCTCCAGCTGGTGAATGTACATGGGCTGCATCGCCACCAAAATAAATATTTCCGACATTAAATCTTTCAATTACCCTATGACTAATGACAAAATTTGATCGCCATTCAACACTTTCAACAATTGTCTCGCCAGGTAAATAATCTAGAATATTTTCATCATTACTAAACACTCGCCATAGATTATCCTCTATGCACAACATAAACAAAAAGTTAAATTTAAAAATATAAACAAACATTTCATCTGATTTAAGACTTGTATTTAATTTGACGTCAAATAAATACCATGGTGAGCCTATGGACGAACCATCAAATTTAAGACCTAGTGATTTGCGTGATGCACTATGAGCCCCATCAGCACAAAATACATAATCATAGACTTCAGTTGACACTTCACCATTTTGAGTGGTAAGTTCAACTTGTACTGAATTATCAATGTTTGAGACTCGATTGACGCTTACACCTCGTTCGACCTCAATACCACGTTTAGAAAGCATTTTTATTAAAGCTCGTTCACTTTGTTTTTGAGTTTGAATAGTCATGTAAGGAAATTTATGCTCAAATTTATCAAATGTATTTTTTATTATTAATTGTGTGCCTCGATGAAAATTGGCTGATCTAAGTCTATAGGTTTTTTGTAAAAATTCATCAAGAGAGTTTATTTTATCGAATATCTCTTGAGTTCGTGGATTAATAGCCATTGCTTTTGAATGTTCTGTTGGTTCGAGTATTTTATCAACTATGCGTGGTCTAATACCTTTGTGTTTTAGAAATACCGCTGCTGCTAAACCCACTGGTCCAGCTCCAATAATAAGAACTTTTTTAGAATTATCACATTCCATCTTAATTATTTGCTGAATTTTTTAATTTTGAATTAATTTGAATTTTATATTCTTTGATAAAAAAAAGTTCGCAATTGCATGTAATCATATAAATATTTATAATATTTTATTCTATAATTTAATAATTTAGCGTCATTTTTTGATAGATCAAATTTTTAAATAAATAAAATTTAAAAATCTAAAATTCACCTTATTATGTACCTAATAAAAAGGTGATTTTATTTAATATCACTTTTATCAAATACTGTCATCAGTTTATTTATATATCATTCAATTTTAGGATTATTTTAAGTTTTACAAAAGTTAGGATATTTGTTTTGACCTTTATGCTAAGCTAAATATAGCCCGAAATGTAAAGATAGTCATAGAGTTGGTATTCAGAATATTTTATCTAGAAAATTCAGAAAGCTCAAATAATTTCAAATATACAGTGGTTTTAACGAAAATGTGATGCCAGTAGTTAACCTTAAATTTTGAATTATTTATTAATTTTCAATTTTACGATTACGATTAAAAGTGAAAGTTAAATCACATTTTCATAACTATCACTAATATATAACTTCAAAATTTCAAAATCTATGCCATAAAAGCAAATGTTTCTCAGAAAACTATTTGCAAGCTACAGTGTCTTATTTGAATAGCTGATTTCAATTAGTTTCTTGAAATTATGAATAATTTATCAGAGATGCGCGTTACCTCTTGTAAAATATCTTAAGGAGAGTTAGATGGAGCATAATTTTTTCAAAAATTAAAGCAAGTATATCGGCTATCTCTTTCAGAATTTTGTGAATTTTATTTTTGAAAAACAACTGTTTATTTCAAAAACAAAAAAAAAGTAGCAGCGAATGGTTTCGATCCACCGACCTCTGAGTTATGAGCCCAGCACGCTTCCACTGCGCCACGCTGCTTCATACATTCTCTATTTTAAAAACCAAATTTTAGATTTTGCATAATTAATTAATATTTTAAATTAATTTTGAAATAGTCTTAACTTTCAAATTTAGCAATATGTATGTATCAAAATACTAGAAAATTAATATAATAAGACTTAAAAATTCAAAAAAAAAATATTTCAAATAATTTATATGTAAGGGAATCAATATGAGCGATAAATCAGGTGACAAAGAGAAACTTCCTTGGGGTCTAAAAGAAGTAGCACCTGGATCTTTTCGAGCTTTGTCTCAAAAAGAACTAGAGGCTTTTGAAATGGGTACACTTATTCAAAAGAAAAAGCATTTAAGTAAGCGAGAGCAAGAAGAATTGAGAAAAAAGCAAGAAGAAGAGGCTGCTGCACAAATACTTGGTGATTTTGTGGCTTCGTTTGAGAATACGGGAAAAAATATGCCAAAAATGTTTGTTAAGGGTGCGACTATTAACCCTACAACTAATGAAAAAATAGCTCCTGATAAAGGAAATATATATACACCGGCTTTAAAGTTAGCTGCTAAATCATCGCCTTTGGCCAAAACAGAATTAAAAAAAGACCCTAGTGAGATAGCTGCAGTTAATGCTTTAATGAATAAAAAAGGTAGTGAGAAACGCAAGTCAAATTTAGAATTATTCAAAGAGGAACTAAAACGAATGCAAATGGAGAGAGAGAAAAATTCTAAAACTAAACATTGTGATAATTCAAGCGATCAAAAGTTTAAACATGACAATGATTCATCACAAGATTCAATCACAAATGAAAACGACTCATCTCAAGAATCAAATCAAACTCAAACAACTTCAAACAACAAACAAAGTATTGTCGAAGATCCAAATACAACAAACATTTTCATAAGTAATTTAAGTCAAAAAACACTTGAACAAGATTTAGTAAATAGATTCGGTAAATATGGGCTTTTGGCTAGTGTTAAAATAATGTGGCCAAGAACTGATGAAGAAAAGACTAGAAGTGCCAATTGTGGTTTTGTAGCATTCATGTATCGCAAAGACGCTGAACAAGCTCTTAAAGAACTCGATGGTGTTCAAGAAAATGGTCAAACAATGCGATTAAGTTGGAGTAAAGCAATAACTATTCCAAGTAAACCGTTCTATATACCACCAGATGTAGCTGACAGTCTAGTTCCACCTCCACAATCAGGTCTTCCATTTAATGCTCAACTCCAAGAAAAATACAAATTAAAAGATTTAAAAAGAAAATTAAAGAAGAGAATAAGAAAAATAAAAAGATATAGATCATCTAGTAGTTCTAGTTCATCGAGTAGTTCATCCGATAGTCCTGATCGAAAGACACTAAACAAAGTAGACTTTAAATTTTCATTTTAATTTTTTCAAGATTAAGATTTTTAGTGAGTTATCTTTTTTTTCGAAAATATTAGAATTTACAGAAATGTTTAGTTAAAGTAGTTATTCCAACTGATCGTAATCAATTGTGTATAATAAATAGAATGATAGAATTTGTTATTAAATATGGTCCGAGTTTTGAAGCTGTAATCATGTCTAGAGAAATAAATAATCCACAATTTAGATTTTTATTTGATAATCAATGTCCAGGTCATATTTATTACAGATGGAAACTTTATTCAATTTTAAATGTAGATTTTTTTTTATTCCAATTATAAGATTCTATAAAGACATTTTAATTACTTAAATTTTAAGGGTGAGAGTGTGTCTAAATGGAGTGTAGAGCCATTTTTAATGTTTAAAAAAGGGAGTTATTGGAAACCGCCACAATTGAGTAGATACACTCAAGGTCTACCGGATGAAACTTATGAAAAAGTCAAACGTGAATACGAAATCAAGAAAGGAAAGCTTTCATTAGAGTATGTCTTTTATTAATTTTAATATCTGTTTAAAATTACTTAGAAATTAAAAGTTGTTTTTTTTATCAAGTCAAAAAGAAGAAATTGAAGAAATTTTTAGAGAATTAACTACTGAAAGAAAGTCTATATCGGAAGCAATGATATATTTTGTTGAAAATGCAGATAAAGCTGAAGAAATTGTCGAGCTTTTCAAAGCTTCATTTGCACAACATGATTCTCCATTGAATAAACAAGTAAAACTTTCAAAGAATGCTTTGAAATTCTATTTAAATTCAATGTAAATTTTTTTTCTCAAGATAGCGAGGTTATTTGTTATTTCTGACATTTTGCACAATTGTCTAGTTAAAGTTTCCAATGTACACTATTATAGAAGAGGTTTTGAGCAAATTTTACCAAATATTTTTGAAAACTTGAATCAAATTTATGAGAAAATAGATGGGAAAATAAAGAGCGAATCTTTTAAACAAAAAGTACTGGTCTGTATTAGAGCTTGGGAGGATTGGGCAATTTATCCGAATGATTTTTTGGTCAATTTACAAAGTAAATTTATGGGAATTTTAAATCAAGGACAAGATAAGTCCAATGATGAAGAGAATATTGATGAAGATGTTGATGGTAAACCATTGGATGATAATGATGAAGAAGAAGAGGAAGAATCTATTGATGGCAAGCCTAGTAAGTAAAATAGAAATTAATTCTTAATAATTTCAATTTTAAATTCTTTCTTAAAGTTGATGAAATCGAGACTGAAATAGACTCGAAAAAAAAATTTGTATCTAGTAAATGGGAAACAGTCGCACCGGAAAAGCTCGAAAAACAAGCTATAACTACTTCTAAATGGGACTTTTTTGACGATTCTCAACAAGAAGTTAAAAATCAAGCTTTAAGTAGTTTAAATGTTTACGGATCAGATGATGATGATAATGATGATAATGATGATGATTCAAAAAATATTAAGTCTCAATCAGATGATGATGACGACATTGATGGTAAGCCTATGGAAGAAGATGAAGAAATCGATAAAAAAAATGATTTGAAAGAGACAGGTTTAGATGAAGAAAAAAGAAAACAATTAAGAGAAATTGAGCTTAAGGTGTTAAAATACATTGATGAAATAGAAAATGGGCTTGTTGAAAAAGAGACTGGTCGAAGTGTACTGGAACAAGCCGAGATATATAGAGCAAAATTAGTTAAAGAAATGTCTGAAAAAAAGTCCAATAATAATAGTGATAGTTTAAAACAAGTTGACAAAGCCAATGAAAAAATACGACATAGATCAAGATCATCGTCTTCGTCATCCTCTTCATCAACAACATCAAGGAAAAAGTCTAGTTACAATAGTAATAGATCAAGTAAGAAGAAACAAAGACGTTCATCATCAAGATCACCATCAAATCGAAGAACCTCATACAGTACATTTAACTCGTCAAGTACTAATCGAAAAAGATATTAATTATTTTATTGCTTTTGAATTTAATTTTTTTTCTTTTTTTTTGTTTAGTTATAAATAATTTTTTTGAATTTAATAAAAAAAAATGATTTAAAATAAATAAAAATTTTTTATCGGAAAAATACATCAAGACAATATGAATTTTGGTTACAAATTTATTTTTTTTATAAATAAAAAACGCCATTACATTTTACTGATTGAAATAATTCAAAAAAGAATTAAAAATCATATTTGATTAAAATATTTTTTCAATAAAAAATTCAAGCTTTTAACTATTTGTTCTTATTAATGTTTAATATTCTTCTATGGTAAACAATCGTAAGCAAATTTATCTAAAACAAATTATATAAAAAATGCACAATCAAGTTGTTCTAATTTAAGCAATTTATATCAGAAATTTTATCCTCGAAAACCTTAAACAACTTATTTTTTTATTGACCCTTCCACATCTGTCGTGCCGATATTATTAATGATTTTAATATGTTCAGAAACACCAGACTCTAATCTACAAGTTGATATGTAAAGATTTTGAACAAAATATTTTTTACTTAATCATAAAAATCTGACGTTATCTGAAAATAAAATAAAAAAGTTTAGATAATTTTTAGTTTAGAGAAATTTTAATAAATGTAAAAAGTATCTTTATTTAGCTTTTGTTTCCATTTTCAATAAACAATTATAAATTTGTTGGAATGAAAATGAAATTAATAATGAAAAAGATTTTTTATTATTTAATTAACAATAATTAAATTGTGGTGTGCTATCAAGGTAGATGTGTAAAGTCGATATTATATTGGATTGTGTAGGATCTAATAAAAACTTTGGTACTTTTTTAAAGAACATTCCGAAATTTTGCTCAGTTGGATGTTCGAATCGTTTTGAAGGCAAATCAGCATTAAAAGACCATCCGAAACCATTTAGTTTACCTTTATTATATAATAAAAATAAAGGAGTAAAATTGTCTTTGTTTGTGCTTTCATTTAATTCAGTTCCTTCAATATCAGCCCAATAATGAGCTCCCATTGTATAAAAGCATTTACCAGGAGTCCAAAAATTGCTTAATTGAGTTTGTTCAAGAGGAATATTTAGCTCTTTACTTTGGCCTTTAATAATTAATCTATCTCCAGTTATTTGTTTGGCTGATAATTGTGCCGAACAAACTGATTCTGGATCAACAAAATAGGCATTAATAGTGTAGCCATCGCCTTCATCATTGAATAATGGCTGGATTTTTTCAGATGGGAAATTAAAAGGTAAACCTTTTGGTAGGTAGGATGCTATACCGGCAATTATACCTCTAGCGTTAAAAATTAAAATAGCAGCTCGGTCACCATTTAAAATATAACGATTTCCATTAACTTGAGAACAATTTTTTTCTTTAATCCATCCTCTAGAAACAGCCTCAGAAACAGTTCTGGGTAATGATTGAAAATTGTTTGAATCAAATGGATTAATACCCCAAGTTACTTTTAAGTCATTCCAATTTGTGGCGTCTTTAGGTCTACTTAACAAAAATGATTGACTTAGTGAAATCTTTAAAACTATTAAGATTAATATTTTTAACTTCATTCTTTTTTTTTCTTTTCTATATTGTTAAATAAATTAAAAAATGTTTTAGAAAAAACTTAGAATTTATAGAACTAAATGACATAAGCTAAATAATTTTCTTAGGCAATGTCTTAAAATAAACTTTTAAATCTTGAGCAAATATTTTTAAATTACTTAACACTATTTTTAAGGTTATTGTTAAACTCTATTATTCGGCAATTTTTATTTGACTTGTTGGTACACATGTCGATTCACACGTACAACAAATTTTGATCATTTGGCTTAAGACTCACATTATTCGGCATTATTTGAAAAGATAAAATTCTTTTAAAAGAATAAAAAATCAATTGTTTTAAAAATTCTTATTCTAAAATTATTTGATATTTAAAAAATTCAATTCTAAAAATTTATTTTTTATCAGTTGTCTTTAGATTTTTTTGTACTTGACTTTGGTATTAAAATGAGCGCATATCCCAAGACAATAAAAAAAATGCATACAACATGTCCAATAAAGTAAACAGATCGCCAAAATTTCATTGTCTCTTCATAACTTAACAAAATAAAGCCTATACTCATGTAATCGAATTCTCTTATTCTAAAAAACCAAGTAGCAAAATCATAGACTTTATAGAATTTTTCATTCAAGTATTTTTTCTTAAGGCCTTTGTTCATTAGATTCTCAGCTAAAATGCATGGACTTGTAGTTAACATACTTAAATAATATCCCGGATGGAGACCATGCCTTTAAATAAGATTTAAACAAAAAAAAAGGGCATATTAGAAAAAGCTATTAAGAAGAAGAAATTTCAAAAAAAGTTACCAATAAGCACTAACAGCCATTGTAATTGGCTGACCAAATTTTTTTAATGGTACTCTTTTATAAACATTATTGGCCATCCAAAATTGAACAGTCATATTCCAATAATGCATTACATCTTTAACTGTTTTAGCTGTTTCGCATTTATATTCATCTATGTTATTTATGCAGTCAAAACTAAAATCTGCGCTTTTTAATAATTTTTTATCTCTTTTCAAATAAGAAGATATATATTTAGTAAATCTTAAAAATTAGGCTAAAACTATTCTAGTTAATCTTACAAGTTTTTTAGTTCTTTTAATTTAGTTGGTCCAGCGCCGGGTTTAGGCGAACTTATTAGTGGATAAACGCCAAATTCAGCTGATATACAAGAGAGCTCAGCAAATGCCCAAGCAATATAGAATCTAAATCGAAATAATGTAAATATTAAAGCCATGTATAAAATACGGTACAAAAGACTTGAATCGTAAAAATTTTCTTTTAAAGGATCGTTAAATGAAACAAATTTCGACAATATTAAAAATCCTATTATTATAAATGGAACAATGCGACCTCTCTTTTTCATAAAGCAAAAAACATCTATATTATCAGATGAATAGGTCTCATTTAACCAATCATGATATGTTCTGTACTTAAAATAAGGACCAGTTAAGATACCAATGTAACAATAACTATATAAAATTGTATGAATGAAATTGGGCTCAATCGATCTGAATTCCATGTTCAATTTTATTTGTTCTAATTTTTCATCGTTTTCAGTATTACTTTCATTATTCAATTTTTCCTGTGAATTCTTTTGATTTAAGTTTTTTGACTCGTTTAAAACATAAAATTGTTTTTTTCGATTGTATGAATCGTGAATTTCAAAAGCCAAACCAACACATTTTAAAGTTAAAATTAATTGAACTGCATTTGCATAAGGCACTGGTTTACTCAAACCAAAAAAATAAATTGTTCGAAACAAAAATAAATAGCCGAAACACCATACAAATGAAAAAATTGCAACATATCTTAAATTATTTGATTTTAATTCAAGTTTTAAATAGATTGAAAAAATAAAAAAATATTACTTTGGATGAACGGCAACTAGAATTAAAGAATTAATTATAGAAAGAATTAAAGAATGATAGACGTCGAATGGACAAACAATTAAAACCATTAAAAAACCAATCAGTGAGGATAAAAACGCCTTTGATTTTGTATTTTTCACATATTTTTTTAAAAGGAATCCAATTGGTATCGATATCAAGAGTAAGCTGATATAAATTGTATCGTCTTTATTCATACCGTTTTTTTTTCTATTTTTATTTTAAAAAAAAACAATGTTGAAATAATAAAAATCATTCGATATAGCAACATAGAATTCTAAATTAAAAATTCAGCTATAATTTTTTCACATTTTCTTTTTCAACTTGCAAGCACAAATTTTTACTCAAAATATTTTTTTCTGGCGAATTAAAGTTTAAAAAAACCAGTCTCATAATTTATTTTACCTTTGAAAAAATTTTATAATACTTACTTTCTCTTGTTTTATACCATAAATCAATGATCATTAAGAGAGAAAATTTTGTCTGTAGAGAAAAGCGCAGTATAATATAGAAACGACTAAAATTAAAATTTTATTTAAAATTTTTAGATTATAAAAATTTTTTAATATAATAAAATATCAAAAAAGTTAAGGTTAGTCTTTATATAAATTCTAAATTGCTTATCTGGATCTAGCTGATTATGTTTATGAACAAAACTGTAACAAGCTGCTGAAAATGATCTTTGTGAAGGTTTGCAGAATTTCACCATGTGAATAGATTTTTATGACTTAAACCCTAATTAAAAACAAAATTAAAGGAATGCTTATCGACAAAAAGATAAGTTAGATAAATTCTAACTTTTATTTTAACTACTAGTCTCTTTTCCCCCGCAAAATTTGCGGGGTTTATATTTAAGTTTATTTTAAATAAATTTTTTTAGTTTAAATTCTTGTAGTAATCTATGCCAGTTTAGTCCAAAAATGTGGTACTGTGTGAAAGCAAAGGATGTCACGGTAAAAAAATTCGGTATGTTAAGCTATTATTAGGGCGAAAATTCGTAAAAAATGACAACAAGATTTTTTTTTTAAAAAAATTAAATATTCGATAAGTACCAAAAAAACTCAGAATCGCAGAATCGAACTTCTCGAGTCGCATATACAAAGAATAACCGAATTTTATCCTATAAGAACTTTGGTTTTTCCTGTTAGAAAAAAATCAAAATTTATAAGTTTAAATTTTTTTAAAATTGTTATTTTACGAAAATACAAGGAAATTATGTAAAATTTGCCGTTTTATGGTTTATAAGTTTTATTGAATCAAGCCACTTTTAAATAAATAAATAAATCCTTCATTTATCCTAAAGGAGTAATACAAATATCATAGTGGAACTTTATGATTAGAATGGAATTTTTAATTTATTTATTCGAGTTTAGCTTGTCTTTAAAACTATTTAAAATTTTAATTTCACGATAGTTAACATATTAATGTTCTAATGAACGCCATCCAACGACATCTATGGACTTTGCGAATCGCTTTAAAAATAGTTTATTGGCGCTTTTATTTTTCGAATTGCGATTTTAAATTCATGCATTTGTTTTTCAAAATTAGTACATGTACTAATTTATTTTTAAAGATATATCTTTAAAAATAAATAAAAGATATATCTTTAAAAATTTTCATAAAAATTCTTTTCAACTACCTTACCATTTGCCCGTTAAGGTTTTTTCAATTTAAATTTGAATGTTATTCCAGTACAGTACAAAAATTTAAATGCGTTGAATGCTTTTCAATAGAACTAAATGCAAGTTGTGTACTTAATAGAGTGCCCTATATCATAAACCGTAGTAGTGGTGCTATAATTTTTCGGTATTGTTGAATATTACCTCAGATAATATAAAATTGTCTAGAGAAGCTTATTAGCTTTCATTTAAAAAAAACGGTTAAGATAGGTTCAATCAAATGGAAGTTGTTTGACTGGAAATTTAATAGTAAGGTGTACCAAATCATAAACTTTAGCCAAAATATGGCTGTTTTGAGCCAAAATAACTAATGTCTATTCTGATAAAAACATAGCGAAAATTTTTTGAATTGAAGAGTTAGCCTTTCTTTAACACTCAAAGGACCGGTTAATTTTTTCCAAAAATTTGATTTACTATAACATAGGCTCCAAGAAAGATTGTAGTCTGAGAAGGAATAAATATAAAAGCCAATTAATAAATCTTTAAAATGAATAAAAAAACATATCATTATGAGTAACGGTTTATGAGAAAATGGAGTTTGAAATTTTGAAAAAGTGTCACATTCGACACGCCGGTCCTTTGAGTGTTAAAAAAATTTTGTTTTTATTTTGAATAATTCGATTAATAATTAGCAAAATAGAAATTACTAAAGTTTCAGAAGAACTAAATCTTTAAAGAAAAATGACCAAAATAAAGTTCTTTTTACAAAATGACCTAAATTAAAATAGCTTTCTAAAAAATAGAAACCATCTTCGCTAGATATTTTCATTATATAAATAAATTGTTATTCAGAAAATTTTTTGAATTGCTTTTTAATTGAGGAATAAACTTAAAGATTCGAATATTAACGACTTGGGGAACCCTAAAAATACGGCTTATGACTATGAAAATTTATGGACAGGTTTCTCTAAATTTAAGATTCTTTAAAATTAATTGACCACTTAAAAATTTTTAAAAAATTGATAATGTTAATTAGGAAAATTAGATAAAATTTCTAGACCTTACTCGGGACTCTTTTTAATTCAAAATAAATTGGTATAACTGAATATGTCTAAATTTGACTATCTATATATCTTGAATATTGACTCTTAAGTCAGACTTTCGTCCTTGACTGGAAGTCTTGGTAAAAAATACCGACGACTATAACTCGAGTTAAATCGGTAAGTTTCAATTTACTTCGACTTTAACTCAAGTCATTATAAAAATCTCGAGTCAGTCATTCTGAAAAAAATTTGCAAATTTGAAAAAAAAAGCTTTTTAGAAATGAATGAATTGAAATAAGCTTTCTAAACACATCTTGTAAATTTTTGACGGTTTAGAGAATTTTCTTGAAAAAAATTAAATATTTAAGGTATTAATTGTTTTTTTTTTTTTTACAAATTTTGGAATCGAAAAGAAAACATTTATTTTTTCTTGGACACAGAAATGACAAAATTACTAAAACCTTGTTTTAATTCCTGTTTTTAGAAAATGTACAGGAAGTTATTAAGAAAAATAATTAAAACGTTACTTGACTAAGTTAGTAAGGGCTATCTAACTTTAATTATTGCTAAAAAAATAGCCATTAAAAAAAGGTAAATTAGTAAATTACTTAAATTTAGTTAGAGTTAGTTTAGGTTAGCTAACTTTAATAAATGGTCTTCACAAACTTAACTAACTTACCTGCAATTCTTTTAAGGTTACTAAAAGTTACCTTAAGTTAACTAACTTTTAATTATTAGTATTACCTCACCTTCCAATCCTAAGAAGATCCCCTATTTATATATTACTAGGAATATTTGGCGCGCGTCAACGCGCGCCTTTTTAAAAACTCAA
Organism: Brachionus calyciflorus; assembly: GCA_002922825.1. Lineage (NCBI taxonomy): Eukaryota > Metazoa > Rotifera > Eurotatoria > Ploima > Brachionidae > Brachionus > Brachionus calyciflorus. The sequence goes on from NTPY01000370.1 coordinate 413,056, forward strand.
TTTCTAGGAGTACTTAAAACAGATGTGTACTCTATTTTCCAAGATTTAAATAAATTTTTTGTTAAATCATCTAAGATAGATAAAAGATTTTTTTTTGAATCCTCATTTTTTGTCTTCTTGTTCAACAATTCCGCAATTAAATAAATTTATAATGGGGTTGAAAATTTTTAAAATTTGAAGAAAGAATTCTTCAAAAGAAAATTTTATTATAAACAGCTAAGAATAAACAAATAAAAGTTTTTTTTTTATTTTTGACGATTTGATTTATAAATTTACAAAAAACGACCAAGAAAAAACGGGGGCTGAAAGGGAACAGTCCCGCCAAACTCCCCTTGCTTGAAAAAAAAAAAGCTAAACCCAAGCCTCTGGGCTTTGTACAGTAAATTTCAATTCATGCAAATTCAAATAACTTTTGAACAGTAAGTGATAAAGTTGTTCTTACAAATTGTAACAATTTTGCTCAAAAATATAATTGTACAAAAAATCCTGTAACAATGCAAAATTTGCACGCCAATCTGCAACATTTTTGCAGACATTTTTGAGTGTAGCAAAATTGTTACAATTTGTAGCAATTTACAGAAAAATTTTATCACTTACCGTTCAAAAGTTGACTCGGCAAAAGTTTACGGCTGTAATTACATTTTACTGTAGTTTAAAAAAAACATAATAAAAATACTATTTTTTTAATAAACTGCTTTAAAATCAAAAGCTAATTAATAAATTTATTTTTCATTATTAGTTACTAAGAGTTAGCTAACTTTATAAACTACTCAGTAAAGGTCTTTTAAAAAAAAGGTAAATTAATAAATAACTTAAGTTAGGTTATCCAAGAGTTAAGCAATGCTTAACTAAGTAAGCTAAAGTTAGTTAACTTTATTACCTGCTAAGGAAATGTCCCTTTAATATATATATAGAATATAGATATAGATTATACCGGCAGCGAAGCAACGGGTTAAACCTTGTTTTGGTTAATTGAATTTTGTCAATTGAATAAAAAAATGTGTTACTGTTACTGTTTATAAAAATTAGAAAGGGCATCTTTTTTTTATTAAATAATTTGAGGAAATTCTTCAGACTGTATAGAATAGATTGAGTTCTTCTTTTCAGCATAATGATGGAAAAAAATGCTTAAAAAAATTTTAAATGAACATACAAATGCAGCAAATTATTTAATAAAAAGGCAACGAGGCAAAGTTAATAGAAAAGCAAAATGCAATTGCCAGTAAAAAAAGTATGGGGAGGGGACCAAAAGAGTTTTAATAAATTTCTAACGGTTATAATTTTATCTCAAGACGAGAATTTGACACTAAGTCAGAAAGTTTTCAAGAGAAACTTTTTAAAACTAATATCTTAAAGAAAATTATTAAGTCAAACGGATCTCAGCTGATTTTTTGACTACTTGGCGATAGATGTGAAAATGAGTTGTAAAAAAATAAAATTAAAATATTTTGAAAATTTAAAAAAGAATAAAAAACTTTGCCAAGTACAAAATTAAGTTAATTTTTTTTGATGGATCAGCTAAAATAAAATTACGAATTCAAATTTAAAAAAAGGTTACGTTTAGGTGATTTTAAACAATTATGTAACTTCATATGTAAAAATATAACAATAAATGTGAGGTTCACACACTTTGAAATCTCTAGGGTAAACGTAAAGTTTTTCAAAAATAAAATTGAATTTCTTAATTTTCCAATTGAAATTAAAAAATCGATTTAGATGTAATAAGAATGAAAAATTTAACAATAACTAAAACATACGATGACCTATAAAATTTTATTTAAAAAAATGGCTGTATATATCAATGTTAAATTGTTTAAAAATTTTGAATCTATTTTAAAGAAGACTTGTATAAATTTAAATAAAAATAAAAGTAAATATAAACATAAAAGTGTCTAAAACTATTAAATTGAATTAGAAAAAAATTATATCAGCAAAATTAAAATTTAAAAAAAAAACATACACGGCTAAATATGTATAATTACATTAAACAAATATATTTTCTTAAATAAATTAGGAAGAAATAAATTATGATAGATCAGTTGAGCATTTTTTTCATAACCCTCTTAAATAGTAACTACAAATTCTGGATTTACGAATGAAAACCCGTCAAATTCCGTTTGATCCAAATTCATAATGAACAATTTATCTGTTGGTGTCATTTTAGGCGCTTCATTTGTAAACTCTCGATCGAAATTCGATGTATCTTTAACTCCATTCTAAAATTGAAAATAAATTAAAACTTTCTTTCTTATTTTGTTACTTGAATATTTTACTAAGCTTACAATTTTTGGTTTAAAGGGTGGTTGCACTTCACGACATTCAATTCTATTCCAATCAATTCTTCTAAAAAATATGTGATCTTTAATATTTTTTTCGCCGTTTTCGCCACAACCAAGGCGTTTTTGAGGGCTTTTGGTCAAGAGACCTTTGCATATTGAAACTGCTTCTTTAGACATTTGTTTTGGATAAGAAACGTGATGTTCAACTATTGAACTAAATAACTCCTCTTCATCTTCGCCATCAAATGGAGGTTGTCCAGCCAACATTTCAAATATAAGTACTCCATATGCCCAGAAATCAACTGATTTACCATATGGCTGGTACAATATTATCTCTGGAGCAATGTAATCGGGTGTTCCACAAAAAGTCTTGGTTGTCTTGCCATCCTTAATGTTCTCTTTGCACATGCCGAAATCAGCAATTTTAACATGACCCTCATAATCTAATAAAATATTATCTAATTTCAAGTCTCTGTATATAATTCCATTTTTATGTAGAAAAAAAAGTCCTATAGCTATTTCAGCAGCGTAAAAAACGGCGACAGGTTCTTTGAATTTTTGCTCTTGTTGAATTCTATACATTAAATCACCGCCATTTACATACTCCATTACAAAATAAAGTCGATCCATTGTCTGAAAACATGAGTGCAATTGAACTAAAAACGGTGGCTTATTACTTAGAGAAAATATTCTCTTCTCAACCATGACACATTCAACATCGTCATCTTGTACAATAACATCTTTCTTAAGAATTTTAATTGCATATAATTCGTCAGTGTTTTTTCTTTCGGCAAGCATTACTTTACCAAAGCTGCCTTTACCCAAAACCATAAGAAAATTAAAATCTGACGCTTTAACTGTATCTGACTGAGTTAGTCGATTATCCTTGATGATAGTATTTGCTGATTGATTCGTACTTGATGTTGATGTACCATCAAAATTTTTGGATTTTTGTAAATTTCTCTTTACAAAAAAAAATAATATTTGATTAAAAAAAAAAAAAAATTTTAAATTACATCCAATTTATTAATTAGACTTCCATCGTCGGGTGCTACTGGAACACTATAAAATTCGCCTTCCTCCTTAACTAAGAGTTTAAACCAACCATTAACTTGCTCTTTCATTAATTCGGACACACCAAAAGATAACGAACCCATGAAATCATTTCTAGACGTTCGATCCCAATCCCATACTTCTATAACTATTCGTTTGTCTTTATCTTCATTAGATAATTCAATTACAAACGATTCGTTCCAAGTTGGATTCAATGTTGATTTAATAGTTTTAGTTTTGAATTTTATACTATTTTTTTCATTCAATGGAATCAATTTGATTTTGCAGTAAGGGTCACTTAGACCATTTGGATCCATTGGAATTAAGTTTTTAGCCTCGAATATTTGAATACACATTTTTTGATCTTGAATTTTAATGTTTAATTTAATTCGACCACGCCTTTCTGTATGATCAATACCACATAAATTTGGGAGCAATTTGGCACATTTTTTATGTATGTTTACGTTGCATAAGTCACATTTAAGACCCTGGTGATACAATCCATATAAGAGTGAACCACAATGATCACAAAATGTTGGTGACGTATAAGTATGTATGTTTAGCTTATGCTTATTTACAGGTGCGTCTGTGTCGGCTCCCATGTCAATACCAGGACATACAAACGAAACAAACTCATGGCATCGTTTATGTACTACAAATGAACAAATTTGACATTGAAAACCCTGTTTACCAAATCCCCATATAAACTCTTTACAATGAGAGCAAAAAGTTGGAGTCTTAAAAAATCGTGCAATAAATTTATGCTTTTTAACATCATGAACCAATTTTTGCCTTAAGGCTCCTCGGCGTGCAAACTGTTTTAGCTGGATCTCATTGCCTTGATCGGGATTATCATCGTTGTTTAAACTAGTCAAACTTGACCCTTTAGAAAATAATTTAATAAAAAAAAAGTAATGATCAATAACAAAAACAGCAAATCAAATTAAAAGTTAGTTGAAATACTTTTAAATGAGGTATTAGACACAGTCAAGTTGGAAGATACAGTTTGAGATAGTTCCATTCTTTTTTTTCTTTTAGAAAAAATTAATTCATTTTTCTAAATTATTTTTTTTATTTATTTATTTATTTAATTTGAAATTTTTTTCATAATTTTTGAAATTTAATTCAAGTCTTTAGCTATTAAAAGATCTATAGAAAATAAAAAAAAATTATTTTTTTTTTGTTATTTTATTGCATTTTTATTATTATAACCAAGATAAATTTTTATCTACTAAATAACTGTGTTTTTTAATCTTAATTTTATTTTATTTTTAATTCAAATATATGAGAAATAAAACCAACTTCCTTCTAATTGTTAAATTTTTATTTTATAAAAAAAACAGTTCAAGTGGAAAATCTCAAGGCATTTGGGTAAGCAAAAGAAAAAAAAACAAATGAGGCAATATGTTGTAGTTTTTTTTTCTCTTAATTTTTTATTATGTTTTATTTAAATAATTATTATTCCAATAGTTACGATCGATATACAAAAATAAGAAAATAAAAAAAAAAGAGAAGATATATATTTATATAATGCTTTTAGTTGAAAGTATAATGTTTCAGAATTTTAATGTAAATTTAAGCGAAATTACTGCTTATCGTTTGAATAATTATATCTCTTGAAATAATCTAAGTTTTTTCTTTATTAAATTTGAAACTACCGAAAACAACTGCAAATTATTTTTATATACTAAGTAAGCTCTCTCTTTAATTATGATAATTCTAGTTTTTAAATTCAGAATTTGTTGTTGTTGTTGTTCTTCTTCTCATATGATGCAATTGAATGAAATGAAAAAGAAAAAAAAGTTATTTTTTTTATACATTTCAACAAGGATTCTTGTAATATTAATATTCAATTGGCATTTCCCTTAAAAGTTTACTAAGTTACTCTAACGCATTTCCTTTTTTATTTCTCTTTCTCTCTTTTTTTTTCAATTTGTTATTTCATAAAAATTGAAAAAGAATTTTAAATGAAATGTGGAGTAGTATCTTGTTTATTTAAGAGATTGATTTTTTTGTCTACTAAATTGAATTACTCATTACAAAAAAAAAAAAAGAAAATTAGAGAGGAGAACTACTAGAAAAAATAATAATAATAATGTATAATTAATATCCGCTTTTCTCTATTGCTCTCTCTTCTCTCTTTCTTTTATTCTTAATTTTCTTTAAAATTCCTTGATCTTTTTGATCTGATATTCAAATTGAAAAGTTTGAATTCAAAATCAATTTTTTTATTCTCTGGTATCATCACTATATTTGAAATTAAAAAATATATACTAATAAAAATCTATAATTAAAAAAAATAAGCTTTTTTGAAATTTATTTAAAATTTTGAATTTCTAGTCAATATATTAAATTAATATAAAAAAAGAACAAATTTAATTGGAAGCTTTAATGCGATAAATGAAAAGATTGTTAAATGATTTTATTAAAAGGAAATATCAATAAATTTGATCACTATGTTCTATAGAGTCAAATAAAAAGTCTTATGATACTCTATTTAGAAAAAGGCCTTTAAATACATGGACATACTCTTGTATCTTATTTATGAGGCTCTGCTTAAAATGTTTTGCTTTGCTAAATAGAACTATTATGAATGAGCATTTTGTTATATTTTTATTAAATTAAGAAAATAAACTTTGTTTTTATTTTATTTTCTTATTATGAATGAATTTTGATATCAATTTTTTGAAATAATTTATCATATGAATCATGTAAAGTAATAGTAGGAAAGCTTTTAAAAGTATTAAGTAAAATCTAGATTTTGTATTTTATATTTATGGTATTTTCCCAGAAACAATTCAACTTAGAAACAAAAGACTCATTTATTTTATTTGAATTAATCATTTAATTATTAAAACACATGTATAAATAAAAAAATCTAAGCTGATGTTCTTTTATCGATTTGGAATTAGAGAAAAGCACAGAAAATATAAAGAAAATTAAAAAGAGGAATTAAATACCATTTTTGTGTTGTAAATCAAATAAGGCATTAAAAGTATTAATCAGCTGAAACAGAAAAATTTTTTTTTTATTTTATCTAGATTTAAATGTTATACTTGTTTGTTTAGAAATGAGGCGTTCAATAACGCTGAAAATCATTTCCATAAAATGTTATCGCCTAAATGGATATTAATACTTATTTTATAATCTTTTTAAATTATTAAATAAATAATCAGTCTAAGGCTTTAAAAAAAAAAAGAAAAATTTTGTTTTTTTTAATTGTTTTTATTAAACACTAATAGTTTTAAAAATATTAAATCCAGTATGTGCTGTACTTATTATTAGACCAGGTATTTGTGAATGCCAATGTAATTCTTTCATTTCTTTTTGACCTTGATGTATAAACAGTAATTGTGGTGGTAGATCTTTAGTCATTTCGTTTTCTTCTTCTTCCATTTGCTCTTCATCATCTTTTTCAACTGCTAAATCCCATATTGACAATTGATTGTCCTCACTCGATGCAGCAAAAACAGTTGAATCGTGTGTGTTCCACTCAACACTGGTTATTGGCTTAGTATGATATTTAAGAATACCTACAGGCTTACTTTCTTTGAAAAGTCTCAAGTCCCATATTTTAATCTGACCATCATCGCCGCCACTTACTATAAATGGCTCATTTCTATTCCAATTAATTACATTAACATCGCTACTATGTGCTTCATCACATGTAAGCATATTTGCCTTGACCGGCGAAGCTCGAATATCCCATACTCTTATACTTTTGTCCGAACTACAAGAGGCAAATACAGTGGCTTCACTTGGACTCCATTGAATATCCTCAACAGATGATGTATGACCAATGTAAGGTCGTTGATCTACACTCCAGCTATTCTCACTCATTTTCCAAATGTGAATATTTTTGTTACAATCACCAGTAGCCAACTGACCTTTGACTAAAGTAGACCAATCCAATGCAAAACCTTCTGTTTGATGACCATTAAATTGAAAGACTGGCAATTGACTTTCTTTTTTTACAAATTCTGACATTATTTTACTATCGGATACGGCTTGTAATGGAGCTGATAAATCCCATAAGTAAACTCGACCTAATTCAGACCAAGAAGCTGCAAAATATTTATCATCTATTCTAGATGCCTAAACAAAAAAAAAATATTTTTCTTAACTTGTTTTTATTGAAAATTTTAGATCTTGATTACTCTAATTCTGTTGACAGTACCACTGTGTCTAATTAAAGCAGCTTCTAATTCAGGTTTATCGTCTTCATCCTCTGACTCAGAATCATCGTCCTCCTCCGAATCTTCATTTTTGTCTTCCTGTTTTTATTTGAACAAATTAAAATATAAACAAGCAAAAATATCATCTTGAGTAAAATAGAAAACCTTAAAAGTTCTTTTTAAATTGCTCATTTTCATAACAATCAAATTGTTCGGTTGAGTCGGATCAGCTTGTGTACCGCTAACTAAATAACATGTATGTGGATAATCAGTTCGATTTTGACCTAAATCATCATTGATTATGTCAAAACTTAGACATGGTGCATCTAAACACAATTAAAATAAAATAAAAGATTTATAAATTATTGTACGATTTGATTGGCTAAAGGAAAATATTACTTGTTTGTGCTTGATGGTACATTTCATAAGCACTTTCGTCCATAACCAATTCATCATCTTCCATTTTTATAAATTATTTTAAACTTAATATTTAATAAAAAATAATTATACTTCAAAAATAATAATTTAAAAAAAAAAATTTAAATTTACTTTTGTTCCCATGTGTTTAATTAAAGCAAAATTAACGTTCTATTTTGTCTAAAACGTGCTAAACGAATCATATTCAATTTTAAATTTTTGTCTGAAAGTAAAATAAGTTTTGTTATATGAAATAGAGTTTATGCTTCGTCTCAATTTTGCCAACTTGTTTTTCAAGCCTAGAAAGCTACTAAATTTTTTCTAGATTTGTATCGATTTGATCATGCTTCTTGTTTTAATTTTGAACAATTTGGCACGGCAAACACATTTACACTTTAATTCTTTTAAATGTCTCTTGTTACAATTTTGACGCACTTAAGCAATTTTTACTACTTTATTATTTTTAAACGATTTAAGTCTTAAAAAATGTATGATACGCGATTTCATCTTATAATAAAAAATCTAAATTGGCTAATCAAAGCTATTCTAAAAATAACTAAAAGAAAGTATTTTGTTTATTTTTTTGAAAAATTTTTGAAGTTTAAAAAATTTATGCACGTGTTTAAAAATTGTATAGTATTTTTCTTTAGTTGGTTAATTAAAAAATGTACAAAATAAATAGAATTCTTGATGAAGATCTTGAAGATAATGAACAAGATAATCAGGTCATTCACAATGTAGATTTATTATTGTCAGTAAGTATACTTATCATCTTCTAAGATTTTTGTCTAATTCTATTATTTATTAAAGCAAAGACCACCAAAATTAAGTGTATCTACAATTGTACTTAGTGATGACGAAGAAAGAAGTGAAAATGCTGTAACTAAAAATTATTCGAGAAATTCACTAAATGTAACTCTAAATATAGATTTAGATTATGTTCAAACTCAAGCATTACATGTAATTAAACTTTTTTTTAAAGAAATTTTTTAACTGAAAATAGATATTTTTTTAAAAAAGGAAGGTACTTCAATTGTACAAGACAAAGCTAATAGAAGATCAGATCGAGTAATTTAAAAATTTTAAATTCATAAACTTTGATTTTTTAATGCTTTTAAAATTTTAAGTTAAGGAGATTAAGTTTGGTACGAGAAAAAGAAAAACTTAAGCATGTAGAAAGTAATCAAGAAACTATTACAAATAAAGATAATTGTGCAGAAAAAAATAGTGGCCAAGCGAAAACAAAAGTGATTTTATTAAAACTTTTAATCTAAAGTTTTTTCTTATTTATTTTTTCTAAATTTTTAGAAATGGCGCTTAAGTTTAGAACCAAATGATTTAAATGAAAGTATTATACGAAAAAATATCCAAGTTAATGAATTGGTATGAATTTAATATTTTATTTATTTATATATTCTAATTCGATTTCTTAATGGAAATTTTCGGATGATTCTTCTTCGAGGGGGCTGTGAAGTTCATGTCAATTCGCTCATTTCAATTCGCTATTTTTTCTAAAACTTTTTTTCGAAACATTAAAAAATAGTTCTGCAAAATGTTACAAGATGTATCAAATTTGCTACATTTTCATTAATAATCTGCAAAATGTGTGCACCCAAAATGCAGAAAAAAATTATTAAAATCTCAGTATATGTATTTGCACAAATTTAGCAGAGATTTAGCACAGTTAGAAAATTTATGTAGCAAATTTGCTACTTATTGTAACATTTTGCAGAACTAATTTTTAATGTTTGGAAAAAAATTTAAAGAAAAAATAGCGAATTGAAATGAGCGAATTGACATGAACTTCACAGCCCCTTCATCGAGAATAAACTCTGAAAATTCATTTTAATAATGTTCATCTATTCCATGAAGTGAACATAGGTAATCATCAAAAGAAGGAACTTTTCTAACAGTACAGCTTCACATTTACTTTTTTTAAAATTAATTATTGGTACGGCATCCAAACTAAATCATTCTTTTTTGAGACTTTGTAATATTTTTTGTGTTGTTGAGATATTTATTTTTTTTTTAAAATTTGTGCTTAAAAATTAAAAGATTTGTGGCGAAAAATTTCAAGATGTTGGGAATAGTGTTTTTATTGTAGGGAGAATATTTTGGTTTCTGGGGATGAGGGAAACTCAAAAGTAAATTTTATTTTTTAGATTAAAGGTACAAATATATTAAATTTTTTTAACATGGGATGATTAGGAAAAAATCTTCGCCATGTTAGAAAGTTTTTACACCATGCTGATAACTCTTTCTTTTCGAAGAAATTTAAACTGAATGACAATCACTAATATTATAATAAAAAAAATAACTTATCAATTTCAATTAAACTTTTGATTTCTTTTAGAAATAGAAATTTTGTAGAAAGTCATGTAAAATATTTATATATTTACAGTAGTTCTTGTATAAAAGTTACGGTTGACGTTACCCTTTCATAAAACTCACTGTATTATATAATATTTGATGTCTCCCAAGTTATGTGAACAAGTGGTCACAAAATATATAACTAAGAAATAGGCAAGTTTTAAACAAAAAAAACGGAGCATTAAAAAGTCAAAAAAAAATAATTCTACAAAAATTTTTAAATATTACAAAAGAGTTAAATATAGCGGTTAATTTTTGTTGTTAAAAATTTTGTTTTTTAAAGTCCTTTTTTTTTAAACTTCCAAATAGGTAACCAATTAATAGTCACATAATATTATTTTATTGTTTTTGTTTTTAAATTGAAAAAAAAAATAAAACCAAATAATTGATTTTGAAAAATTGGTCAAGTCAGTTTTAAAAAATGGTCACAAATTTAGTATTATAATTGGCCAGATAACGAAGGATACCGATTTTCTGCATTTTTTATGTTTTTAATCAGTCTTAGCTTGGTCATTCTGGTTGGCCATTGATGAATGGTTTTTCATTCTATAAAATTATATCAACAAATATTTTTTACCGAGAAATTCCGGTTTATTCGTTAAATTATACCAAGGAAAATAAATTAATAAATCATTTAGTTTTAACAAATTTTTATCAAAAAATTTTTGCATATCTTTTTTCTTATCAGCCTTTCTGATCGCTGATTTTTTCCGGAGTCAAAAAAAACATCAAATGTAAGTTCATTATTTTGGTCATTAATTCAATTCTTTTTTCGCACCAGAATACTTAAAGATCTTTTAGTGACATAAATAATTATTAAAAATTTATTAAAAACTCAATTTATTCAGTTAGGAGTTAAATTTAGGCATTCTAAATTTCATAATCATCAGTGTTTAAATCTACGGCCGGTGCAATATAAACCGGAATTTCTCGACAAAAATAATTTTTTTTCATTTTTCATTTCATTTTAAAAAAAATTAATTTTTGTTTAAAAATTTTAATAAATTACGATTTTGAGGTCGAAAACTATATCTGAAGATAATGTGGAGGTTTTTCATTTCCGGAACCTTAACTCAACATAAAATCAGTTCTGGAATAAATAAGTTCCATTCGAAAAAAATTTTTGTTTTTTTGAATGTAGCAAAATGTTCCAATTTAAATTTTAGAAGAAATTTATTTCGAAAAAAAATAGCGCTTAAAATGCTCAATTAAAATGAATGAATAGAAATTAACTTCATAGCCCCATCATACACCTAAAATTTGTGATAATTTCTGATCACATTACTTTTAAATTAATTAAATATTTGATCAGGAATTTTACCAAATCTTCTTCATAAGTGAAAAAAAGTCTGTTTTGAAAATTCTAGATATTCTAAAAAAAAATCTTTTTTCGAGGATCTCGTCTCAATTAACGTTAAGTACTAGAGGATCACTAAATATTCATCTAGTTGAATAAACGATAATTTATATAATAAAATTAAAATCAATTATTTATTAGCGAAATTTAAATTTGCAAAAGTTTTAAAATCTTATTTTTTTGAATAGTCTTTGCAAGGATTTTTAGCAATCGATGCTCCAGATGTGATAAATTATGCGAGAAAAATTTCAACTGTACTTTTTTCTAAAAAAGAATTTATGGAATTTTACATCAAGTTAGGAAGTAATAAAGCTAAAAATTCTAAACGCAAGCCATTCAATGACCAAAGAAGGCTCAAGCTTTTAATGGGTAAAAATTTATATTTACTTTTTTATATTAAGCTTTTTTGATGTTTTATTTTTTAGATGCTATTAGAATTAAATTTGATATTTGTGATGACCGTTTCCCCAAGATTTTCAAAAATTGTGCAGTACAAATAAACAGGATGGGAAACTATATAAAAAAACAAATGAAATCAGACTCATAATATTTATTTGATTTATTGAAAATAAAATTTAAAAAGTTTATCTTCTTTTTAGTGCATTGTGCTACAAATCCTTTTGAATTAATTCTGAGTTTTTTGTTCAGAAAACTTGAAAAAAAAGTCAATCTCCATGGAAACTTAATAAAAACTGTGCTTTTTTTTAATTTGGTAATAATTATTTTTTTGCTAAATATAAAAAAAAATAAATATTCATTAAGTTTCGTTTGTACAGTATTTCGAGTCCTAATATGCCATTTTTAAAAAAGGAAAAACAATTTGAACCACTTTGGAAAGAATGGGATAAAAAAGCTCAAAAAGAAGGGCTACATTCAACATTTTACACAAACAATAAAGATGAGTATATAGGCGAATGGCACAACAATAAAAAGGAGGGAAAGGGTATTTATAATTGGGTTAGCAAAGGAGAAATTTATGAAGGTGAATGGAAAGATGATAAACGTAATGGCTTTGGTAATATGAGTGTAAAATCACAAGACGGAAATTATAAAAAAATTTATTCAGGTGGATGGAAAGACAATAAGCAACATGGTTATGGTACCTATTATTACTCAGAAAGTCATTATTATGAAGGTGAATGGTATGCTGGATTAAAATCAGGATGGGGACGAATGTACTATTCTAATGGAGATATATACGAAGGAGAATGGTCTAATGATAAGCGACATGGCAATGGAATGCTTCGTTTAGCTAATGATAATAGATACGAGGGTGAATGGAAAAATGATATGAAAAATGGACATGGAAAATTTTTCTTTTTAAATAAAGGCCAATTACTTGAGGGCTTTTGGGTGGATGATATCAATAAAACAGGAAAAATGATTGATTTTGATCGAGATAATGCCAGACAAGCAAATATTTATGAACTACCCGCAGTAATTTATATGCTTTCTCTTCGGTTTATGTCAACTTTAAGTTTTTCAAATTTTTTTTTTTATTTTCAGATTCATCTCAAAGATGCTGAACAGGTCTTAGAAGAAAGCATTCAGAGTTTCAAAAAAAACTAGCCTTCATCATTATTTGTATATTTTTCATAATAATAAATTACTAGAATTTATTTTTTTAAATAAAAAAAATTCTTAAAGCAAAAATTTTCGATTTTTTTTTCTTTTAGTATCACGACAAAGCCTTGCAAAGTTTCTTCAAGCTAAGCAAACATTAAGCCCATTGAATTTACTTAATTTGACCAGAAAAAAAAACTTAAAGTTATTAAATTGCCGATTTGATGTATCCATTTTTGGTAAGTTTACGCAAAGGAGTGTGACGGATTTCTTATATAAATCGGCCTTTTTATGAAGCCATGCAAGTAGCGTTTAGATATTTTGTAAATAAGTTAATTAAAGTTGAGTAAATAATCGATATTAGTATTTTTACGCTACCTGCTTGGCATGACCAATTTCTACCAGGCTAAAATTTAATCTTTCTTAATAGATAATTCAAATTAACTCAAATATTTTAATAGGTAATTAAATTTTTACAATTTATTTTATCTTAAAAACTTACAAAAGCTTTAAAAAAATGGCATTCTAGTAAGAAAATGTTTTTTTGCAGCTAATCAAAAAACTAACAATTTTTTAATTGAATTTTAGGCCATTTTTCCATTGAAATCCGGCGCCGTCCTTTATATACACTTACTAAAATCCATATATTCTATCCGGTTCTGTAATATTTATTAAGCAATTTCCATTTCTTGCAAGTGGCACTAACAGAATATGTCTTTATGAATGAGAAAACTATCAATACTTTATCAATTAAAATTACAAGTTATGTTTATAGTTTGGTCCTCTGAATAAGAATTATTCGCGATTGATTTTTCTGGAAAATATTGGATACCTGAAAAAGAAACACCCTCCATTTTTTATAAAAACAAACACCTGGGTGTTTTTTTGGGAAATCGATTTTCGAAAAAATTCGCTTTTTTTTCTAGTTTTTAAAAATTATTTTGGAATTTTCATAAAATCATTACTAAACGGTACCCTAGTTGATTCCGTGCCTTTTTTTGACCCAAAAATACCGAATTGCATTCGAAATTTGATAATTCTTAAAACACTCCCCATAAAAATCAAATTTCAAAAAAAAAAAGCTTTTTTCTAATGAAATTCGGTTACTTTCACTGAATTCTAGACAAAATAATTCTTTAAAACTTACCAAAACCTATTTATATGTTACAAAAATTTGAGTATAATAAAGACATTCGCGAAAATTATAGAAATAAAAAATTTTTAACAAAAGTTAATGAAAATTCGGTATTTTTGGGTCAAAAAAAAGGCACGGAATCAACTAGGGTACCGTTTAGTAATGATTTTATGAAAATTCCAAAATAATTTTTAAAAACTAGAAAAAAAAGCGAATTTTTTCGAAAATCGATTTCCCAAAAAAACACCCAGGTGTTTGTTTTTATAAAAAATGGAGGGTGTTTCTTTTTCAGGTATCCAATATTTTCCAGAAAAATCAATCGCGAATTCAAAAAAGCTTTTTTTTAATGAATTTTTAAGCAAATAAAGTGGATTTTCTTATATAGCTATGATTGATCGCCTATAAACAAGAAAATAATTATAATTAGACTAGATACAAGATATAACATGGATATTTTGAGATAGAGGGAATAATATCCGAAAAATGTGTTTATAGATTGATTATTAAGTTAACACAACCTTTTAACCTTTATTTATAGTTAAAGTTTAATTTAGTTGGAGTATGAACACATGTCTAATTAGTACTAACTAAACTAAACAAGATCGATATCAAATTTAAAAAATCAACGTTTTTCAAAAACACGTATTTAAATTGATGATGACCTTACTAAAATATTTAACGAATAATATTATGCTAAATTATAATAAATATAATATGATCGAATTTCGTAAGTTAGAAAAAGTTGGACGAATTGAGTCGTCGTCGAAATCTATTTTTTTTATAAACATTGAATAAATTAACTTTATGACCCTATTTTTTTTTCATTAATAAAAAAATATTCTTGCCATTAAATATTGTTATTTTTTTTCTTTTCATTTTTTTTCTCTCTTAAAAAATATAATTATTGTGTATTATTGTAAGTCTTGTCTGTTATGTCATAGCGATGGATATTATTCAAAATAATGGAGAATTGTTCGAAGAGGAAATAGAAATTGAGAACCATGCTATTAAATTAAATGATCATGAACGTAATAAAATAGTTGACTGTGAAACAGGCGACAATGACTCGGATAATTTGAGTACAAGTAGTAGTGTTAGTTCAACGACTAAGCAGTCAACGTCACCGCCATTTGTTTACAATAACGGTATTCTTAAACAATTTATCAATCAGAATGCTTATAGTTATAATCCAGAATTTTTGAATATGGTAAATATGCTTCATCCAGATAGGCTAACTAGAACTTGTTCTAACGCTTCCTCGGCTTCATTTGCCTCATCTTGTTCTGCATCGTCTTCTTCTACATACTCATCATATTCTTTTGAAAATAACGATCATTTTAATAATAAGATAAACGAGAAAGATGAGCCAAACAATTCAGGTACAGTGATCGCTTCATTTGCTGATAAATTTGCTCATATGATTAGATCAAGATCTAATTCAGTTTCCGAAACAACGTCTCCATCAACAAATATTCTTTCATCGCCCTCTAATAAACGAGCTAACTCTCAGCTAAAAATGGATGAAACAATTAAATCATCAGTGATATGTGGTACACAGTGTAAAGTATGCGGTGATGAAGCATCTGGTTATCACTATGGTGTCGATTCATGTGAAGGTTGTAAGGGTTTTTTTAGAAGATGTATCACTCAAGGCATGAATCATCAGTGTACTAATAATCAACAATGTGAAATGACACCCTTTAGTAGAAATAGTTGTCAATTTTGTCGTTTAAAAAAATGCTTTGAAGTAGGTATGTCTAGAGAAGCGTCTCGTTTGGGTCGACGACCTAAACGAGTAAAAGATGAGTCGGACTCAGCTACCATTAATAATAATAATACTAATAATATTGTGAATACACCTATTAAACAAGACGAAACAAGCAGAAATTTGTTGAAAATATCAAAATTTTCGCCAATCTCAGAGACTAAATCAGAAGATGAAAAAATAAAGTTATTGAAAAAAGATAAAAGTATTGAAAATTTTGTACCATTTAAATTAGATGTTGACGAAAAAACTATTGAAAATACAGATCAATCAGAATCACCTGAGTCATCATCATCATCATCATCATCAAATAGTGTATTAATTCAAACTGATTTAAATGATTCTTCATCAATGACATCGATGGCTCAAATTCAAAAAGAAAATTCACAAACACGAATGCATCAAATTGAAATGATGACAAAATTAATTAGCTATTCCGATAAGTATACAAGTATAGAAAGAACAAATGAACTAGAGTACATACGCACATGTATAATAGACTCACATTTGCGTATATGGCCTACAACTTTTGACAAAATAAGACGACGTTATATGGAAAAACCACCAAATAGATTATCTGATTTTTCACAAATGGATAACTTATTTACTCATAATTTAGTGTCTATGATAACTGATGTTGTACGATTTTGTAAAAACATACCCGGATTTCAACAAATACAACAACATGATCAAATACAATTGTTAAAGCAAGGCTCTTTCGAAGTAATTATTGTCAATTCATTTATGTTGATTGACGCTCAAAATAATCTAATGCTTTCATTTGACATGGATTATCTTATGGATAAATGTACAATAAGTAAAGTTCCTTTTGGATTTTTTATAATGGAAATATTTGATTTGGGAATTGAAGTGAGCTCACTTAAATTGACTGATTCTGAGATTGCTTTGATAAATGCACTATTAATTATGAATCCAGATAGAGGTGATTTACAAGATAAAGATTTGGTCGAGGAATTGCAAGCAACTCTTTTGCATGTTTTATACAAACATTTAAAATATTTTCGGAATGGTATGACTTTTAAAATTGTTGTTTTTTTTATTAAATAAAATTTTAATTTTTTTTCTTTAAATTTTAATATTTAAGATGGTTCAGAGTTGTTTTTGAAATTGCTTAAAATAATACCTAAAGTACAAGAGATAAGCCGCAAGCATTCAGACACAATAAATTCACTCAATCTTTCCAATTAATTTGCACTTTAAATCAGAAGCAGAAAAAAAAAATACTCCTTCAATCCCGTTGCTTATTAAGATCATGTGAATCATGAAAATATTTGTACAAATCGAACAAAAAACTTTTCTAAATTTGAACTATTAAAATTTTTTTTCATAGTCTTTAAACAAAAATCGGTGTTTTTTTATGTTTAGTTAACAGCTTTTTTAAAAACTATTAATTTTTAGTTGACTTTCTTTTTTAAATTTGAAGCAAACAATTTAAACCTTGAACATTCTTAAAAATAAATTATTTGAAAATTTTTACTTAAAGTTTTTTGACAAGGGGTTTCAAAGTTTCTGAAATTTCGAAAAGTATGAATTATTCCAAAGCAAAAATATCAAAAAATTATTAGAATTACACATTTTCTGAAAGAGCATAAAAATCTCTACCAAAAAATGAAGTTATTTTGCCAAAAAGAATTTAAAGCGGAAAAAAAATCGATAAAAATTTAAAAAAAAAAAAAA